>JARFJB010001495.1:3265000-3645000 GCA_036346205.1 Vesta saturnalis | reverse complement strand
ACAAAAGTACACTTAAAATAGACTTAATTTAAAGGCATTTGGTATACTTAAACTTGCCCTCTATTGAGCAACTGCTCCAACATGCACCTTATAAAACTGTTACTGTAGATTTACAAAATTGCCTTTACGTATTTCTACTTAGATGTCGCTCTAAAACTTTTAAAGCGCAATCATTTAAACAATTCCTATTCTTTATTCGTGTTTCAGTTCAGCATTCGTAGTTAGCAGTGTTTCTGAGTTAGTAATTTGAATGCGTTTGTAATTTGTTGTTGTTATCTGTGAAGTACTAATAACGATTTTTATATCATACTGTAATTATTTTTGAGATAAGTACCTATAATAAAAGTGTTACATGCAAATTTGATGAGCAAATATTGTTCTTATTGTTCAAAGCCACTGAAAATAACGTGTATTATTTGTGTAAGTGTAATATGATCTCTCAAAGACATTTGATATGGAAATATTAAAGCAACATAGGTACTCATTAGATCAACTGTAGGGAATTACATAAGTTTCAATTAACCTTCTGATCGAAAGGTCGTATCTTTGTTAATACTAGTAGTAAATTAAATCTTACTCATGTTTTATATAAACGATTTAAATAATTTTAATCATAAACCAAAATTCGCTAAATTTAACAACCTCCAAAAACTTAAAAAATTAAAATAAGACCCCTATTCCTATTCGCCTTATGTGTATCAACCTCAATCTATACTTATTTTTTATTAATTTTTTCAGTTCCTGTTACTATGCCTGCCAAAAGAAGTGCGTAGTGCTATTATTTTGAGTGCCCTTCTACATGGAAACACAATATAGTTTTTTACATTGTCCAACAAATGAATGCGGAAATGGATTTTAAATAGCCGGAAATAGTAGTCTATTTGCTCTTCAACGTGAGTTATTACGAAACAAATTTCTATGTGAAAAACATTTCTGTTCTGAAGATATATCAAATAGCACCCTCCACAGAACTGGATTGAACTCAAACGTAATTCCCTTGGTATACAAAAACGAAGATCTTACCGTTCGCATTTCTGTCAAGCAGTACCAAACAGCTTCTTCGAATATCAAACGCCATTCACCAGAGCCCATGGTTATAAATTAAACATTTCAAACATCATTTATACCACGGTCCTCATCAATAAAACGTTATTATATGTGTAATCTGTGGTATTAGTGAATACAAAGAAACTGTAAACGATACACAAACAGAAAACCTAGATACGAGGATATGTAATGTCTAGAACGAGATGAAAAAAAAACAACTTTTTGGGGAAAATCGTATTTATTTTTCTACATAGTCTTCTGTTAGCTGTACACCTTTGGTCCAAACTTTTCAAGGCTCTTCACAAAAATAAGAACTACCCAAACCTTCAAATTATCCATTTACAGCTACGATGATTCCAGTATCCGATGAACATTTCTCTCCGGCCAACTATTTCTTGAGATTTGGGAACAAGAACAAATCCGACGAAGCCAAGTCTGGCGAATAGGGTGTATGCTCAATTAACTGGTAACTGGTAGTTGGTGCAGTTTCGCCATCGCAATTGCTGACTTGTGGGATGGGCCGTTATCCTGGTGGTACAAGACTGTTTTGTTTGCCAAATGAGGCCTTTTTATTTCTACAGAGTGTAGTGGTGAATCCATGTTTCGTCAACAGTTATAAAACGCCGCAAAACATTTTTTCATTGCGTTTGAACATGTCTAGACATTGCTGAGAAATGATCACTCGGACTCGCTTTTGGGCGATTGTCAGCAGGCGCGGTACCCATCTAGCACTAAGGTTTCTGATGTCAAAATGTTGATGTAAGATGCAATTTACAGGGTCGTATGAAATGCTTACTTTCTCTCCTATTTCTCTCAACTTTATTCGGCTATCCTTCATCACGATTTCATGGACTTTTTCAATTGTTTCTACCATGTTTAAATTCAGCACCCCAGTTTGCAACTGTTACAAACTAAGGTGAAGACTCGCCATGAACTTCATCTAACTCCGTGTTTATTTAATAAAATACTTATCTTCTTTGGTTTTTTTTAATGGCGTATTTTAAATTATACAATCTAAATGTTTCGATAACACTTACAGTAATATCTATTAAAATTAAAGATGTTGAAAACAATTTTGTCAAAGTTCAAAAATTAAAACATAAACATCAGCCTGCTATTAATAAAACAGTTTGACAAAAGTATAAAGCCAACTACAGAATTAAATTTTAGTAAAGAATAACTAAGTCATTAAAAATTAAATATTGTTAAACTGTCTTAAAGATGACAAATCAGAACACCCTCTAACGGTCGAGGGCTAACAATGAAAAATGTCAGCCAAAAAACACATTTAACAAAATTTAATAATTGGTAAAGCACTTTAAATGTTAAATTACCACAGCACTATAATTTAACATAAGTGGTTGAAATTAAGATTAAAATAAGAAAATTACAAAAAACGTTCTGCATTATGCTTTTCATTGTTAATAACACTTGCAATTATTGACAAAGATATCTCTTTGTTAGATTTAACTGGATTACTTTATGTGATGTCATGTTTATGTTTGTGAATTCTTCTGTCATTTTCAAATTGAAGTTTTTCACAACTTACATCATAACTTGATTAAATTTTGCTAAATGTATTTTTGGCTGACATTTATCATTGTTAGCCTTCGACCGTTAGAGGGTGTTCTGATTTGTGACCTTTAAGGCAGGCTGATGTTTATGTTTTAATTCTTCGACGTTTATCACTGCACCGAACCTGTTTTTATTCATGATTAAGAAAATGCACGAATGGTTTTCCTGTATCGATAGTAACGGCATGTGTTTATATCCAATCTGTTTGAAAATTTGACAACAGCTATGCGAACAATGGTGCTTTCAAAACAAGCACGCGCGCATAACGCTATCTAAAAACATTACAATCTACCCTCGCATTAATGACATTGGTTTAAATTTAAGTAAACGTAAAGTTTTAAGTGATGACATAACATTAATTTAAAAATGAAAAAAAAAACTGACAAAAAATTCTGCTTTTAAAACTTGTAAAAGGTAAACAAATTTTCTTGAATCAGAGCTAAGAATAGTCTCGATCAAGTCACTTTTCTAAGAAACAAAGAAATCAAAACCTGTAATAAAAAGTAAAAAATTCTCTTCATCAACGAAAAGAGCTGAGATCTTCAAACGGCTGAACATATTTTCTTGAATCATAGCTAAGAACACGTTTCAAACAAACAAAAATTCGAAATGAAAATCGGTTTCTCCGTTTGGGAGCTACGATGCAACAGACAAATACACACGTTAAACTTATAATACCCCTCTTTTTTCGCCGAGGGTTAAATATAAACTTTTGGTTACCCCATGGATACCGGTTTGAGATTTTGAGTTTCCTCTAGTATGAAAAGGAACACTAGATTTGTAAATCAGACAGCTATTTGCAAATATTTTGTACTGTTAGCAAATGAACGCGCTGGAAAAGGAGACAATCAAATATTGCAGGCACTAGTAAGGATACCTTTTAAAAGATGGAAAAATGCGATAGTGCAGTTTACTAACCACAATAAAAATAATTATCATCTCTGTTGCGTTATGATGGGAGACAATTTTATAAAAACCTTTGATGACCATAAATTAGACATTAAAAACAATATCAACGAAAAACGTCAGCTAGGAGACGGCAAGTTGCACTAATAATTCAACCCTTAAATTATGTGGTCGTCAAGAGACAGCTTTACGTGGTCTTTCAGTCGATGAACATTTAAATCTTAATGAAAAGGAAATTGGTGTTGAAGTGATTTTTAATACCTACTCTTTCAACGCTAGGTATTCGGTCAAACATATAATGGTATGCAGAGATGCGACGATCCTTTAACGGCGTTCAGAGTGTGATTAAAAGAACACATCTAGCAGCCCTGTATGTTCACTGCTGTTCACACTTGCTTAACCTTGCTCTTTGTCATGCAGGTAATGTCCAATAGATACGAAATTGTATAGGAACTATTCAATAGTATATATATATATATATATATATATATATATATATATATATATATATATATTCAAATAACTACAAAAGTAATGATATAAATTAAAAACAAAGGATTTTTAAATAAATTTAAATATTTTTGTGGCTTCTATTGTAGCACTCCAGACATAGGAACGGTTCATTCAGACATCCCGAACAAAATGTGGTGACTTTCTCTACCTTTCTTCTTTCCCTGGGCTCTTTTCCATCCTATAATGCACTGCTATAAGTTACAATTATCGAAAACGTCGCTAGCTTCCGCCAACCCCGCTCCTCTGACCACACGTCGGTCACTTTGACCGAAAGCTCTAAATATTAGATACATTTAATTATTGATAGCGTATAATATTGAAAAACAATTATTTTAGTTTAATACATCATTTAGCAATGACAAAACGTTTTTATTTTACAAATGAAGATGAAGCAGCATTTTCCTGATTCAGGTAGCTATATTTGAAGTAAGGAGAGTACAAAATTACGATGTCTTATGCGGTTTAATGAATTGTTTATACCAATTGTGATGGCATTAGAAGACTCGTGTATAGAAACATTATCAAAAGCCACCCAATTACTGAATACCTGAATTGCCCCCAAAATTCGTAGTTAGTTTAGTAAGTGCAGAGTTCATGTTTAAACACACTGTTAATTTGTGCAGGGCTGTTCAAAAAGTGCACAGTGACTTGTCTGAAGCTATTATGTTGATCAAGTCGCTATTTCCTTGATTCTTACTTCAAATGTTCTGCCAACTTAATAATTACCAATATTAGTATTGTTGTTCGTGTACCAATCAAGCCTTTATTATAATGGAATATTTTGCCCACAAAGAACTCGGAGAAGATGCCTCACTAATTACTTCTGCAGTGATTATGTAATTTAAGGATGCAAGTTAAAACTTTCCCACCTAAAGGGAAAGTTATTGAGATCAGTCAATAAATTCGAAACTGCACTGTGGAAATATCTGGACTCCGCTGAGACCAAAAAAGTGTTTTTTCAACAATGTGGTACACCTTTCGATTGCGAAATCTCAAACAATTGAAAAGCGATTGCATTCAAATTTGATATAAATGCCATGTAATTTTTGGTGTAAGTGTTATGAAGTAAGGAGTAAGAAAGGTAAAGCTGGTTTTTCTTTCGGCGGCAATAGCTCAAAAACTTGTATATCGCCCGCATTCAAATTTGACACAAGTACGGAGTGAACTAATATAAATACGTAAAACAGCCTTTACGCGAGTGCATCTTTTGTTAATTTGGAATAACCATTAATTCGGTTTAGCAAATTATATCGATATCTTAATTTTTTACTGCATCTCGTAGTATGTATAAATTAAAACAAACTTGATTATCGTCCTTGGGATTTAATAGAAATCATTAGAGAAGGTTTACTAGTGATTTTCGTAGCCAGGTGGGCTATGGTGAAGTGTAATAAGCCGTATGATAAATGATCAAATCTGGAAAGCGGTGATCATTTTTTTTAATTCAATAAACGTTTGTATTTAAGAAAACTACAACTGTTTAATCGTTTTTTTTATTGAATCGACTCAATAATCGAAGGTGGGAGAGTTTTTCGATTCGGTTGACTCAAATTTTTTAATAGGTATCAAATTAAATACATTTTTTATCTTTTCTTTGTAATAGTAATCTAGTATGGCACAAAACGTCCATGCACGTCGAGAAATATTATAGGAGTCGGAATTTTTGGGCTTCAGAGTTCTTCAAGATTCTTTGTATATTTTAAAATATTTTCAAGGTCATATTACTTTTGATTATCTCAGAAGTTGTCATTAATCTCCTTATTTTAAATGGAACTACCGGTATATCACTTCATTTTTGAATGCCTGAGAAAATCTAATGATAAGTTCCATCAGGTTTCGCTATATCTATTTTCAACTGCTTTTTAAATATCTTAATTATTTTGAAAATTTTGAAAGATGTAGCCTTATTTTCAACATTACGCCTTTTGCCCATTTTCGACTTGTGGTAAGCGCCTCTAGGGTAGATGGAAGCACAAGTATGATACTTTCGAAATCCATATTGACAATTGATTTATCCCATACACCGAGTCCAAATTTGATGACCAATTACATAATTTTCAAAGTCGAAAATACCCATTCTTTCAACTGTGACATCCTGTATATTATTGGATGGTCGGGTGCAGAATTTGATTCTGCATAGATTCGCTATAACTTTCCTTATACCTATTTCCAATGGTATTCTTGTTTATCCATATTTTATCAAAACCCGATAAAACTCCAAAAATCCTGTCTAGTAAGTCTTGATTTTGACAGGAATAGAAAGAATGTTGATTTTACGGCAAAGCTGTATCAGCTCACAAATTCGTTTGGTATCTATTTACTTACAGTTCTAGTGATTTTGATAATTTTCTCAAGCACAGTCTATAATGAACATTGAAGAATATTCCAATAATGATTAGTTAAATTTGTTTTATACGCATGGTGAATGTGGACGAATTATCAGACGAACATACAGATTATCAAACGAACGATATCCAGACTTACCAACAATGACTCCCAGAAAATTCGCAAGAATCGAAGCCCAGTTTATGGCAACTGGGAGTGTAAGGGGAACTCGGACTTTCATTTTCAAATATTCTCAAGGTTATACCACTTCCAGTTATCCCGCCATTAACATTCAGACAATTTCATGAGTTCGGAAGTTGTCATTAACCTCCTTATTTTAAATGGAACTATCGGTATATCACTTTATTTTTGGATGCCTGAGAAAATTTCGTGATGAGTTTCATCAGGTTTCCTCATAGCTATTTTCAACTGCATTTAGATATCTTGATTCTTTTGAGAGTTTTGAAGGATGTAACCTTATTTTCAACACTACGCCTTTTGCCCATTTTCAACTGGTGGTAAGCGCATCTGGGGTAGACGGAAACACAAGTGTGATACTTTCGAAATCTATATTGACAGTTGATGTATCGCATACACGGTGTCCAATATTTGATGACCAATTACATAATTTTCAAAGTCGTAAAAGGTCATTCTTTCAAATGTGACACCCCTTTTTATCAAAAGTCGATGAAACTTCAAAAGCCCTATCCAGTAAGCCTTAATTTTGACAGAAATAGAAAGAACGTTTATTTTATGACAAAGCAGTATCAGCTCACAGATTCGTTTGGTATCTACTTACAGTTCTAGAGATTTTGATCATTTTCTCAAGTACAGTTTATAATAAAGGATATTCCAATAATGATTTGTTAAATTTCTTTTATACCCATGGTGAACGTGGACGTCAGACAAGTTGTCAGACGAACATACAGATTATTTAAGGAACGATATCCGGACCTACCAATAATGACTTCTGGAAAATTCGCAAGAATTGAAACCCGGTTTATGGCAACTGGGAGTGTAAGGGCAACTCGAACGTTCATTTTAAAATATTTTCAAGGTTATACCACTTCCGGTTATCCCGCAAGTCGCCATTAACTTCCTTATTTTAAATGGAATACCTAGTATATTATTTTATTTCTGGATTACTGAGACAATTTCATGAATTCTAGTTTCCCTATACCTATTTTCAGCTGTTTCTTAGATATCTTGATTCTTTTGATAATTTTGAAAGGTGCAGCCTTATCTTCAAGATTGCGCCTTTTACCCATTTTCGACTGGTGGTATGCTTTTCTGGGGTAGACGGAACCACAAGAATGATACTTCCGAAATCCACGTTGACAATTGCATCATTTTCAAAGTTTTTTTCAAACATGACACCCTGTATATTATTGGATGGTCGGGTGCAGAATTTGAGTCTGCATCTATTCGCTATAACTTTCTCTATACCTATTTCCAACGGTTTTCTTGTTAATCCACATTTTCTATTTTAATTTAATTTTTGGCAGAAATCGAAACACAGTTTTTCGAAACAAAATGAACATAACTGAAACGGCAGAAATTCACTATAATTGGATCATGAAGACAAAACAGAGCATAACAAATTTTTAGAATGTAATAATAAATGAAATACGTAAAAAAATTGGAAATTGTAAATGAATGTAAAATTACAATAATTGTTTTATATGACCGCCAATTTGGTTCAGACTCTGTCATATACTCCTCGAGAAACAGACCTCCAAAGTACGTCCGGACTTTTATACGGGCCCAGAGGTGAAACTCCAAGGGCATCAAATCGCCTGATCTGGATGGCCAGTTCCAGGGTGCTTTGAGCTAATCCACTGACTCTCGAACCTCAAGGTTAACTGCTGGTTTACAGCTGTAGTGGAATGTGCTGGAGCACCACCCAGCTGATGCCAACTGTTTAATCTACCACGTGGAGGTAGAGCATTTAGCAAATCAGCAACAAACCCTCTGAGTATCCATAGATCCAGCCCAATTCCAATTTTTATTATACACTTTATATGCCACTCTATTGTCCATAATTAAATAAAAAACATTAAAACTAAAGTGATCCAGGTGATTAGGTTCCCTTATAACTTGTGGATTATCATGTGCTAAGTAGTGATTATTTCGGCGATTTATAATTCCGTGCTGAATTTTGATTCATAAGTTCACATAATCGAATAAAGAAATCTCGGATCTTCGGTCAAGTTTATGCACATGAAGTCGGAGAAGTGCGCTCGTCTTCCCTTATCACCCAGACGTAATCCGTCCACAATTATCTCAGAAAAAAAGATTCATTTCGTATTCTTAATATTCTGTAGGTCCGGATATCGTTTAAAAAATCTCCATGTTCGTCTGCCAATCGTCCACCATTCACCATGAGTATAAAACAAATCATTATTGGAATATTCTTCAATATCCTGCATTATAAACTGTACTTGAGAAAATGATCAAAACCACTACAACTGTAAACAGGTACCACACGAATCTGTGACCTGATATTGCTTTGACATAAAATCAACATACTTTCTATTCCTGTCAAATAAAGGCTCACTGGATAGCACTTTTGGAGTTTCATGGGGTTTTGATAAAAATATGGATTAACAAGAAAACTGTTGGAAATAAGTATAAGGAAAGTTATAGCGAATCGCTGCAGAATCAAATTTTTCATCTGACCATCAAATAATATACAGGGTGTCACATTTGAAAGAACGAACTTGGAAAATGATGTAATTGATCATCAAATTTTAAACACGTTCTATGTGATAAATTAATTGTCAATATGGGTTTCGAAAGTATCATTCTTGTGCTTCCGTCTACCCCAGAAGGGCTTACCACCAGTCGAAAATGGTTAAAAGGTGCAGTATTCAAAATACGGCTGCATCTTTCAAAATTATCAAAAGAGTCAAGATATCTAAGAAACAGTTGAAAATAGGTATAGAGAAACCTGATTGAACTCATGAAATTGTCTGAAAGTTAATGGCGGATAACGGGAAGTGGTATAACCTTGAGAATATTTTAAAATGAAAGTTCGAGTTCCCCTTACACTCCCAGTTGCTATAAACTGTATTTCGATTCTTGCGAATTTTCCGGGAGTCATTGTTGGTAGGTCCGGATATCGTACGTTTGATAAGTATGTTCGTCTGACAATTCGTCCACATTCACCATGCGTATAAAACAATTGAATATTCTTCAATATTCATTATAAACTGTGCTTGAGAAAATTATCGAAATCACTAGAACTGTAAGAACATTTGAAAGAATGGGTATTTTCGACTTTGAAAATTATGTAATTGGTCATCAAATTTTGGACTCCGTGTATGCGATAAATCAATTGTCAATATGGATTTCGAAAGTATCATACTTGTGCTTCCATCTGCCCTAGAAGCGCTTACCACAAGTCGAAAATGGGCAAAAGGCGTAATGTTGAAAATAAGGCTACATCTTTTAATATTTTCAAAAGAATCAATATATTTAAAAAGCAGTTGAAAATAGATATAGCAAAATCTGATGGAACTTAAATTTTCTCAGGCATCCAAAAATGAAATGATATACCGGATGTTCCATTTAAAATAGGGAAGTTAATGACAACTTCCGAGATAACCAAAAGTGGTATGACCTTGAAAATATTTCAATGAAAAGGATCTTGAATTATATGTTTTCTCTAACCACGAAAACTTCTAACAAGCGGCTACCCTGACAAACCCTGTATACTATACCAGTGGACAGTTTATTGCCGTAAGGGCACTGATCTTGTTACATAAATAACTAGTTTGTGTTCGTTTCAGTAGGTGTATAACTGTAATATATATAAACAAAAATTTGACAACGCGTTCGATTAATCTCAAATATTGACAAAAATTCATGTTTTTTAAGGAACAAAAAGGTAGGTATTGTTAGACACTTGTGCATTGTCATATTTTAGTGACCGTACCTTCTTTCCGATTTTCGGCTAACGCCTCGAGCTTTAAAATCGGCGTCGTGTTTATTAAAGTCAGTAACAACACACTCGTATCATAATATAGGTACCGTCAATCGGAGTGAATCGGGACAAAAAGTTGTTGAATCGATAATTCGCGTCGATTTCGCAAGAGGCGATGTTTTTAGGATGCATAATAAATGTAATCGGCGCGGGAGGCATACGCGTGTTCGAGATCATGTTCAACGTGCAGTATTGTTGTAGTGGTGGTGGCGTACAGGTGCGGAAGAATTGTGGATCGTTTGTTTACATGTTGCATGTGCTTGGAAACTTCCTTAGGAAAAGGCATTTATTCTAACAGGTTAAGTTCGGTTTTTTAATATGTCATAGCTTGGAATAATCTTCACATGTTATGTGTTTGTTGATGTGTTTATTTCATTTAGTTTGTTTTTAATTAATTTTTTTATAATTTTTGTTACTTTTAGGGGTGAATCGGGACAATGCCCAGAAAATATGAAAACGACCTGGTAGCAGGGTTTACCAAAATTATGACCCAAATTTATTTCAAACGGCCTTGGGACAGTTTAGAAGAGGTCAAATAAGCCTTAGAAAAGCAAACGAAATATTTAACATACCAAAATCAACGTTGCAAAGACATGCTAGCAAGGATGTGAAGAAACAAGGAGGACAAATTATTTTAAGTGCTAATGAGGAGATCAGGCTTGTTGAATTAATTACAATTATGGGAGAATGGGGCTATCCTTTAGAAAAAATATCCGCTACATAGTCAAGGGCTATCTTGATAGAAAGGGAATTAAAGTCGCTAAATTCAACAGCAATTTACCAGGTCCCGACTGGGTCAACTTATTTTATTCTAGACATCAACAAGCCCTTACAGTCAGACTTTGTGAGAACATCAAACGGTCTCGTGCGTCCATAACTCCCGACATAATAAACAACTTCTTTGACAATCTGGCAGAAGTTCTACAAAACTTTCTACCTCAATCTATTATCAACTACGATGAAACTTGCTTCGTTGATGATCCAGGGAGAAAATATGTAGTGGTGAAAAGAAAAACACGACATCCAGAGCGCATTATCGACTCGACAAAATCTTCGACTTCAGTAATGTTTTCAATAAGCGCATCGGGCGAGATGCTTCCCCCTTTCGTGGTCTATAAAAGTGAACATATTTATGATACCTGGACAGAGAATGGCCCAAACGGAACACGGTATGGTAGAAATAAAACTGGGTGGTTTGATCAAGCACTTTTCGAAGACTGGTTTATAACTATTGCACTTCCCTTTCTAAAAAAGCAGCCAGCACCGAGAGTTGTAATTGGGGACAACCTATGTAGTCATTTATCATATAGAGTGGTAGAACTTTGTGAGGAAAATAATATTCGGTTTTGTCTTCTACCAACCAATTCAACACATTTGACCCAGCCGCTTGATGTGGCTGTGTTTGGGCCCTTGAAGAGAAGTTGGCGCAAGGTCCTGCAAGAGTGGAAAAAAAATATAAGGGATCATTACCTAAACAGTATTTCCCTAGGTTGCTAAATTCTGCCATAAGCAGATTAGATACTATGCGTGCAAATATTATAAAATCATTTGCTGCAACCGGAATTAACCCACTAGATAGAACCCAGGTAACAAAACGTCTGCCACAAAGAACAGGGCGCATGGAAGAAGTTGATCCTCAAGCTTGTACAGCGTCGGTTGAAGAATTACTGAACGAGAGTAGAAGTGTATGCAGGCCAACAGTCACAAGGAAAAAGAAAATTGCTTTTGAACCCGGAAAAAGTGTTGCCACTACAGCATTTCCACAAACGTCGCAAGCTGGACCATCAACCAATACAGCTGTGGAAGACTTCGTGGACTTTTATGATCAAGATGAAGTTGAACCTGACATAAGCTCCGAATCTGAAATCGATAAAGAAAACGAAGAAGAAGAGGATAATCTAGGAAAAGTGGCCGCGGAAGACCTGTCTATTGGGGAGTTTATTGAAGTCCAGTTTGAAACCAATAAGGACAAGAAATTCTTTGTTGGTCAAATTCAAAAACTAAACGATATTGAAGTTACATTTCTACGTTCCAAAAGGAAAAAGAAAAATTGTTTTATCTTTCCTGCAATGGACGACATAAGCGTTATAAATTTATGTCAAATTGTAAAAAAACTGCCATCACCAACTAAACTAAGACGTGGTGGATATGAGTTCCCAGCTCATTTAAAACTTAAATCTTATTATTTATAAGTGCCTTTGTTTTATATTTTGTTACATAATGTGCCTACCAAAGAAACAATAAAAAGACCTTTTTCATGGAAAAATGCTTTTCTCCGATCATATTTCTTTTTTTTTAAAGCTTAGTGTCCCGATTGACACCATTAAAGGGGTTACTTGCATTTTAAATGGAAAATAAATGGGTGTCCCGATTCACCCCTTTTGAGGGGTCAATCGGGACACTAACAAAAATATTTTTTTAACTTCATCGGCAGACCAAAAAAATACTTCTCTTCACGTTTCAATAGTCTGCCATCTAGAACAATATTCCCAATTTCTGATTTATTTCGTTATTTCTGTCAGAAGTTATCATTAAAAAATACTGAAAACCGTCCCGTCTTATATCGTACAAACCAAGTTTCTCTATAGGTTACATTGATAAACTTGTTACAATAAATCGTAATGCGCAACAAATTGCACTCACGCAAGCATTATACTGCATAAAAAATTCTACAAAAAGGTCTGTAGATAGCAACAACACAGTGATTTAAAACCGTAGTTTATTAGGTACATAAAAAACATAAACACCACAACACCCTACAAAATTTTAAATTATGCAAAAAAATTGTTAAAGCTATTTTGCTATTTACCTGCTTAGTGTTTCTGATATATTGTTGTAATAAAATGATGCACACGGACAAATTGTGGTCAGTTTCCTTAAAAAAAAAGCTTGAAATAAATCTTCAATATACATTAATCAGGCTTACTTTTAACTTATCTAGTAATACATGAAGTTTTTCTTCTATTTCGGCCATTTCTTAAAAGGAACACTGTCTTTGTGTCATCAACCTATTGATTTTTTCATAAATCTATGTTACCTGCCACAAATCTTAACACGCAATCATGCAAACTTTATTATTATAATTTTAAATTTTACGTATTTTACGAGTAGTAATAATGAGGTTATTTTTTACACCCTTACTTATTGTACATGTAACTCAATATAAAACATGCACTATTTATTATTAATACCAATTGTGTTGGTATGGAATTACCAAAGATCACAAATTCGTTCGAATTTTTGAATTTGTAATGCAGTTAATTACCGCTAGATGGCTTTTAGATGAAGCAAAAGATTTTATACTTCACAAATAACAATTTGTACTGCGACAAAACGTCGGTATATAGTTAAGCGAGCTGTCATTTGATGTATATTGAAAGTTAAATATCACAAATTTGAAGTAGTTTCATGTAATTTACGCAGAGATTCACATGGAATTGACTAATACATTTGATATGAAAATTAGAAAATGGGTGGTGTATTTTTTAGGTATTTCAATCTTATTTATTATATGGAAATTAACTATTATTGAAACAGGTGACATCTCTATTATACTGCAATTATTTAAATGAAACTATTAATTCTTTTCAGATGTAGAAAAATTACAATTTTTAAAAGACACCTTATATTTAAATAAAGAGCAATTACAATTATCACATCAACAATTAGTTTTAATCGAACATTTATATCAAGGAAAATTAGGTAAAGGACAGCCTGTGATCTATGCAATAACTCCTACATACACCAGATATGTTCAAAAAGCTGAATTAACACGATTATCTCATACATTAGCTTTAGTCTCTAATGTTTACTGGATTATTATCGAAGATTCTGATGAAAAAACAGATTTGGTGCGCAATTTAATTGCAGAATCAAATCTTTTAGTAACACATTTAAATGTAAAGACACCAACTTTTGAAAAATTAGGTCTTAAAGAACCACGAGGGAAGAAACATCGAGGAGTTGCACAAAGAAATGCTGGTTTACAGTGGTTGAGGTCTAATTTGCAAATAAATAAAGATAAAGGTGTCGTGTATTTTATGGATGATGACAATACATACAGCACTAAACTTTTTAAAGAGGTACATATTAATGTATTTATTATGGAAATGAATGGGTTTTATCTTCAAGTCAAAACTTTATTGTAACTACATAAAATTTATGCTTTCAGCAATAACCTGTAAGTAAAAAAAGTTAGGTTTAAAATGCGTAATTTAATTTACGTATAGCATATCCAGTTTTCGGTTTAGATTAGATTTGTTTAGATTTATTGTACGTCCCAGAATATCAGAGAGTAACAAATCATGTTATTAGTGAAATAGTGTTAAATGAAGATGCTGCAAACATGCCGCTTGTGAAATATTGTTTTAAAAGCGGTTCAGGTAAACAGCAAACAACAGATGTGAGGTTGGGATTTCAGTGTATTACAAATTGTAGATTAATTATCAAACAATCTTCAAAATGCCGATATTTTGATTAATATAAAATAATTATAAATGTAGTTTACATTAATTTTTTTACATTTAATATTGTCATAAAGGTAGGTTGTGGAAACAAATGCGATATGTAACAAACAATCTGTCTTTATCATCTGATTTGGAAAAGCTGTCATCTTGTCCTACGGATATCCGATATAGTTTCTTCCATTATCACATCAAGTTCCCACATACACTGTTCCTCTTTAATTACATGATCAACATGCTTTTCTGCATTGACATTGTCTATGGCTTGCTTAAAAGTTGTTGCACTTCACTTAGTTTAAAAGTCGTATTGTTACGACCTACTTCACTTTTTATTTTAGCTCAAACTAACTGTTAGGTTGAGTTTGCAGTGATATGGTGCTAATCCATGTGTGGTAATCCCGGGAGAAGCACAGAGTTCATCAATAACAAACTGTTGCTTATGCTGATTTGCTATAGTTAAAAGCTCTCGTTTGAGCATAGTTTCTTCAAATTGTATTTGTTTTGACGTTAACCATTTGGCAATGCTTCCTTTTTTCCATACAGTTGGTAAGCGTTCGACCTGCCTGGAATGGTAACTCGTATTATCCGGAACAATTACAGCTCCCTGTTAATATTTTCTTGATAATCCCTTGTATGCTTAGACTGAAACACAAGTAAACCATTTTTTAAGAATCCATTTGTGCTACCTATATGTGTAACAATTAGTCATTGACCTTTGCCCGATGGGGGATTTATTCAAGTTGACCAACTCTCTTGAACCGCTTGATGGCGACGTTTAACATTTTTATCTTGCCAAATTTTTTTATAGTATATCCTATGTTCAACCAAGTCCCATCGGGATAAAAGATTTCCCGTCCTTAGGCACGAAACTTCTTAATTTCACAAAGGTATTTGCGTCTTCAAGAAACATTTTGGAGATTATCGGTTAGCATTGATTTTCGATTCACTTTTTCCCACGAAAAGTTAAGTTCCTGTAGTGTCCTGTTTAGTGTTGACCCCGACAATTGTGGTCCCATCAACGTCTTCTTCTAATACATACCTACTACTACTATTTTGTTGTGAGGGTAGGAATGTATTGAAGTAGAAGGAATAGACTTTTCTTCTAATATGAACTTTTTCTTCTTTTCTTCTTCACTTAAACCTTGTTTTTTTCTTCCTGTTGAGCATGCCGGTTCTCTCAAAACACCCTCTATTTGTTCTTTTAATAATCTGCATACCGTTGACTTCCGCACTCCCGTCATATTAGAACTCATTTTTCTACTATACTATCTACACTACTTGACGTTTTCTTATGGGAAGCACCCTGTCTATTACAGATAGACAAAAAGTAATATGGAGTCCTTGTGCTCGATTATTTTGGTGTTAATTAAGATCCAATAGTCATAATCAAGATATCTCTGACCGTTATTGCGCAATTAGCCAAAATTGAAAAAATGGCGATTTTTAAAAACTTGAGTAACTTTTTTATTTCTAAATGTATCAACAAACTGTAAAATCATTCTTAAGGCACTTTTTTAAGTAGTTAGTGCATTCAGATTTTTAATACCTCCTTAATTTAAAAAGATATGACATAAAGTTGTATTTTTGTAAGTGGAAACCATAGTTGGCTATGACATTTTTTTTTGTGCTTTTTAAAAATATATAACACCTCTATGCTATTTTAATAATTAATTGATTTTTTTTAAGTTTTTCTTAATTGGTATATTTATTAAGGATAACAGTTAGCTTAGAAAACCAGATACGCAATTGAATGAAGATACTCTACTAAAAAAAGAAATATCACTTCCAGTAAAATATTTCAGAAACATTTTGTAATTCAAATAAGTGTAATTGTAATGTTGTTGTTCTTGTGGAATGGTAACAAATTATAAAATCTAAAGATTGAATATAAAATTATCAAAAAACTTCAAATGCAAAATGAAATGAAAATAAACAATATAACATCAACAGAAGTTATGAAAAGCTAACAACAAATCAATTTTTATACATATGTAAACGAACAAAAATATGAACACAAAATATCAATATAAAAAAACACTAAAACTACAAATATTTTACAAACTGTGCGCCCTCTGTTTGGATGCGGACCTCACATCGTCTTCTAATTGAATTTATAGAGATATATAGATAATGATGTTAATTATGTAAAATCCACACGAACACTTTCTTTTAACTCAGTCACAGTATTATTAGTTCTTTTATATATAATGTTTTTCAAAAAACCCCATACAAAAAAATCTAGAGGCGAAAGATCGGGTGAACGAGCAGCCACAAAATTAGTGCTGTCGTTCCCATCCAGCTATTGGGAAAACGTAAATCTAAGTAGTCATTAACTACACTGGAATTATGTGCGGGAGCTCCGTCTTGCTGAAATATGACTGCAATATTGTGCTGAAGGAAGACTCTCTAGAAATCCTTCCAAACGAATTCGTGGAATATGGAGATATTTCATTGAGTTTAGTGTTGCTTCATACATGTGATAATAAAAACATCCGTTTTAAATGCAGCACCACACATTTATTCCAAATTTCCCTTACCTCCTGCGGACAACACTGACATGAGCGTTAGTATCTGCCCAGTAAGTTAAATTGTGATTATTAAAAATACCATCACTACTAATATGCGTCTCGTCTGACCATGCAGTAGTTTGAAAAATTAGGTATATTTTGGCACTGACTTATATACCAGTTACAAAACTCTGGACGCCACCTTCTGTCGTCTATAGTCAAAAAATGTTCTTTCTGAAATCTATAGCAATGGTATTTGCGTTTCTTTAAAATTCGAAGGGCTTTGCTTCGAGACACGCTTAGATTAACCAGTTGTCTAGATGAAGTTGTTGGCTCTGCTTCGACTTGTCCTAAGACAACCATTGAATTTTCTTCAGAATTTCGTTTAAAGTAAGTTTTTGGCCTGGGATTTTTAAAAGAACCGAATTCAATTAAATTTGTCTGTAACCTAAAATTAATTAAGATATTGTTTTGAGTTATCAAAAATTTTAATTTCTATTAACTATACCGTTCAAAAATATTTTTATTTGGCTGATGCCACATTCTTATCACCTTCGGATAATATAAAACATTTTAACATGCAACATTTTTCTGAATTTGTATAATTAGGCATGTTAATAACTAAATTCCAAGATCACTTTGTTGCACACTTCTAATTTTTAATTTATTTTTAGACATATAGGTATCATTTATTTTTACTTAAATAAATCTCACGTCTCCTTGTCTACTGTGTATTAATATAAAACGTAAATAAGAAAACTTAAAAAATCAATTAATTATTAAAATAGCATAGAAGTGTTATATATTTTTGAAAAGCACAAAAAAAATGTCATAGCCAACTATGGTTTCCATATCAAAAAATACAACTTTATGTCATATCTTTTTAAATTAAGGAGGTATTAAAAATGTGAATGTACTAACGGATTCTACTTAAAAAAGTGCTTTAAGAATGTTTTTACAGTTTGTCGATACATTTAGAAATAAAAACGTTATTAAAATTTTTCAAAATCGCTATTTTTTCAATTTTGGCTAATTACGCAATAACGGTTAGAGATATCTTGATTATGACTAGTGGATCTTAATTAACACCAAAAGAATCGGGCACTAGGACCCCATATTACTTTTTTGTCTATCTGTAATAGAAAAGGTACTTCCCATAAGAAAACATCGAAAATGAATCACCCTGTACATTCAGGATGATAATTTTTTCATTCTCAGAGAGCGAACTAAGTTTCAAATGTTTTGCTGGAGAAAAATTGGAATATGCCACTTTCACCACCGTTTTCAACCAAAACTTGAAAATAACTGAGCATTTTAAAGTACTTGTTTTAAAATAACAAATGTAATAATTTCATCTTAATGCATCCCCCATTAAGTGAGTCATATTTATAATTTACATATAATTAGATAATGTAATGACTCAGTACTAATGAGTACAGCTTGATAAGAATACCTCTGCGGGTGAAGTAATAAAAATAAATCCCACCTATTGTTCCGCAGTGGTCGACAGAGAGATTGGAAGGAGAGTAGTCACTTCAATAAAAGACGTTCAGTGATCAACTTCAATACTGAAGAAAATTATTTAAACATTTAAATAATACATAACTATTTATGTACTTTAAGGTGTCGAAACACTCATTAATTTGTACCTGGATATCTTAAATTATGGCTAATTTGCAATGGCAACTGAATTATCTGTAATTCTAGATCTGTAAATGAATCAATACATTCTTATCCTTCATTTTAATATCTTCACATTTAACTTTAGACTCGAAACGTCCTTGTAGATGTATAATTATTAAATTATAAACAAATGTTAAATAATTTAGTATGATCTCATAGGTCTTGTAAGTTACAATAATTTTATTATGGAAAATAATTTTAAATTTTTATTTGAAATTGGACTTGATAGTAATATGAAAAATTTATTTTATATGATACATTCTCTAAAATATGTACATATTGCCCGTTACTCTTATTTAAATTGATTTAAGACGTAACATAGTAGATGTACTGGAAAGTGCATCTAGAATTATCAAATTAAAGCTTAAGAAAGTTTTTTATTTTCATTAAAAAAATTACTGTTTAATACAGTTAATTTGAATTAATTAAATTATTTTAGTAGTTTAATAGAAATATCTTTATTTTATTAATTAATTAATAATCAAGCTGTACTGTTTAAACTTATACAAATTTTCTTGGAATGTCCGACGATCCTCGCTATCCTCTACAATAATGTATTATCTGCTTCTCTGATATTCTGGGACATACTATAAAAAGTGCTGATGGTAGACAATTTTTCTGATTCAATTTGCTAATAAAATGGCTATTTAATATGATTCAGTCATACTTTGGTGTAGTTGTTAAGTCACTGCCAGCACTTCACATCCACTTTAGATGTTTTCATTGGATACAATTATAGCAATTGCTATAACAATTTATACAGTGGTAGAGTCAACCTGGCTTAATTTTTGAAAACACCCAGTATAACATACTGTGACTATACTATGGTCACAATGTTTAAGAACATTAGGTGTTCATGGTTTCCTCAAAATCACGTGACTGAAAAAAGTATTCGTACCAGTGAGGATAAAGAATCAAGCAGAGTATACTGTGATTCTATAATACTTCACATTTGTTATACTTGGTGCTTTATGTAATTGGATTATGCATTCAATTTAACGCACATTTCAAGTAATGGAAATAAAAAATAAATTTCAAGTACCTGTTTATTGCAACATATTTAAATTTGTTTAGTCTATTTTCATTCACATTATAATTAATCACTAAAGAAATGTTCAAACTAAATTGTCAAATTGACAGTATTCTCGCTACACTTACAAAATAGAAATGCCACCACTGCAAAGGGAGGTATAAAATGGTGCCTTCCGTCTCATATACTAGGAATCCTATCTACTGTTATATACAATATTGTTGAAAAATTTTACGTTTGACATCTGTCAAGTAAATGTAAAGCTTGATGGCTAGAGTTACATTTACACCAAGAAAACAAAAACACATTGAGAAATAATAGTTATTCATATTACAATCCTAGAAAATGGGTGTTTAAGAGTACGAATAAAATTTGCAGGCCAAGATGAATCCGAGGCCTACAAATTTATGAGTACTTGCAAACCATTTTATGGCAGAGTGATACACAAGGTTTTTTATGTCGAAGTCAACAATTGTTATCAAAATCAATAAACAAAATTGCTGTACTTTTTAAAATTTCATACCTGTTGAAATTAAGTTGGTGATACTGGCAACTGACAGTAACCAATATAACCTAAAAAATATAATTGCGAAATTATTCATTACCCGAAATTTGTAGGTACCTTACCAATTTGTTGACTTTATAATAATTTATAGTTTACAAGGAACTAATACAGACATAATAACGGATTCGTACACGTACACGGTAACGCGATTATGCTTTGCGTTAGGTCAAATGTCCATTATGTCGAATATTCTATCAGTTTTGTCACTACAACGAATACCAACCGTAATTTAGTATTATTTTTGCCGGCTTAGGCCGGAAAACTCATAGTTTCAGTGATTTCCTCTCAGTGAAATATTTGTGAGATGATAGTTTATGCTACTATGAATAAATAAAAACGTCGCTGGCTGTATCTCGGTGGAAAGATCGCCAGCTGATAACAGTGAAGGGTGTAGCGTGGACCAAATTTACTACTACCTATACAATCCGGCCTTAAATTGTGTAATTAAGTGTTTCAGCTTTTTCTTAAAATAATTCATTATTAAGATTATTATAAAGTTTTTGGCCGTAGACTTCCGTTTTATGTCTGGTTAATATTAAAGTTGCGTTTGCGAGTAGCACTTTAAAAAAAAATTGTACATTCACGTACATAACTCGGATTATCATTTTTAATGTGAGTGAGATAGAGGGGTCAGGCGGAGAGAAATCAGTTGTATTTACTCAACTAAACTTATGCAGATGCAGGTCAAAATCCAGTATTTGAAGCGAGAGTTATGATCGCGTACCATCTTTCTACACCTTTATATATACAAATGAATGTTGTTTGTTTGCCCTTAATGCGTTCATAAACCATTCATCTGATTGCGGTGAAACTTGGGCGACTTGTTCATACGCCTGTTAAAGTTTCTTTTTTTTATACAGGGTGTCAATTTGAAAACTTGCCAGACCTCATATCTTCGAAACTGTAACGGGTAAGTAAAAGTACCAAACAAAATGTTAATTAATCGATTATTTTTTAAATAATAGGAAAAATAGTATTTAAATCAATTTATTCAAATTTATTGTTTTAAATGTCAAATTATTCATTGAAAAATTAATGAGGTTTAAAGTATTACAGAATCACTATCAAAGTAATGACAGCTGTCAAATTTTAATAAAAAGGCGCCTACTTGATAACACGCATTTGCAAAAAAAAATTACTGAGAATTCTACAAGCAAATGTTCAAACACAAGTTATCTTTAAAAATGCTATTCATCAGTACCAAACAAAATGTTAATTAATCGATTATTTTTTAAATAATACGAAAAATAGTGTTTAAATCAATTTATTCAAGTTTATTGTTTTAAATGTCAAATTAGGTACTATTTTCCAAAACAGCTTATCCTGACAAATAGATAGTCAAAATGAACAGAGAAGCTCAACAATAACCCATACAGAATTATACATTCATGTTAAAAATCACAAATTATACTCAAGGCAATAATAAAGTCTATTCTTAAATTTATGTCGCACATTTTCAAAGGTTTGTCGTGTAATAGCTCTGCACTCTTCAATTATTCGTTGCTGCAGATCTACAATAGATGGGGGCCGAGTTTTATAGACCACAAATTTTAAGTGATCCCATAAGAAGAAATCTGGAGACCGAGGTAACCATTCCACTGGGCCTTTTCTACCAATCCACTGATCTGCATAATTGTGCTCTAACCAGTTTCTTAACACGTATCGAGGGGCCCCATCTTGTTGAAAAACTAGTTCATGATCTTCATCTCTTTGATTTTCCAATTCGTGAATTATAAGGAGCTGTATTGTTTCATTTAACATTTGATAATAGAATTCACCATTTAAATTTTGATTAATAAATAACGGTCCAATAATACAATCCCCAAGAATACCTGCCCAGACATTAGTTTTTTCAGGATACTACGTATTGTCTTCCCTAATAAAATCAGGATCACTCCAATAACGACAGTTTCGTTTGTTGACGTGACCGTTAAGGTAAAAGGTACATTCGTCGCTAAAACAAATATTTTTCACTAATTCAGGCTCATATGTAATCTTATTGGTCATAATTTCGCAAAACTTAATTTGCCTATCTGGATCATCATCGTCAAGTTCTTGAGTAATATGGATCTTATAAGGATGAAATTTGTGCATTTTCAACACTTTGTGAACAATTCATGGCAAATCCTCGTCAATTTAGATATCCGACGAAGTGAGGAAGTGGGATCCATTGTAGTTTGACCAAGGGCTAAAAGACGATATTGCAAGAAAACAATACAAGACGGAGTTAAGAGAGCAAATAAGAAGTAAACCAAAAGATAGACCAATTGAAGAAAGTTGGGCAGATATTACAGAACTGATATGTAAGGCAGCAGAAAAGACAATAGGAATTGAAAGAGTCTATAAGAAAAAGAAATGGTTCAATGAGAAATGTGAAAAAGCACATGAACAAAAAGTGAAAGCAAGACTGAAATGGGTAAGAACTAATAAAGAGGAAGATGAAGAGAATTACAAAGAAAATAGGAAAGAATGTAATAAAATAATAAGAAGGAGTAAGAGAGAATGGATATATGAAGAAATAAAAGAAATTGAGAGACAAAGTAAAAACCAATACCAAGAAATTCTACCAAAAATAAATAGCCAAAATGAAGTGTATAAACCCAGAATATCAGGAATAAAAAACAAACAGGGCAAGGTCGTAGAACAGGAAGAAGTGTACAAAGAAGTACAAAGAAGTCTGGGCAGGATACCTACTTTAAAGAATATTGAATATAAACACAGAAGAAGTAGAACTAAATATAGAAGAGGACACAACAGACGAAATATTGATAGAAGAACCTACAATGCAAGAAGTAAGTCAAATTGTAAACAACAGTCGTAATATGAAGGCGCCTGGGAAAGATGGGATAAATTTATAGTTAAGAAAATATGGACGTAAGGAAATAATAAAATCTATATTCTTACTCATAGAAAAAAAAAGTTGGACAACGACTGGACCGGGACTGATCGGCGAAACCCCTACATGGGGTGCTAAGTCATTCATTCATTCATGTACTTTGCTAGAGTACTTGTATCTCAATAGTGAATAGCTGTCGGTTAGAGCAGGACTCCAACAAAATACATGGCATAGGTTCAAATCCTACTCGAGGTAAACTTTTTATTTACGTGTTTAATAAAATTAATAATAATTTTTAGTTACATATTTACTTTTGAACTTATTCGTCAATAAGAAAACTTAGAATAATTTAACATTAGTCAAGTTGCTTTGGTATTTGTGAATCCTTTCAATATTGCAGGCTCACATTCCATTAATTTAAGGAATTATAATCTCAATATATTTTGAATTTATATCAGTTCTACATACATCAAGACAAAATTTACATTGATTGGAGCTTGTATCTCTATAGCTTAGTTAGTTAGAGCGGTACTCTAGCAAAGTACATGATGTCGGTTCAAATCCTACTCGAGGTAAACTTTTTATTTATGTATTTAATAAAATTAATAATAATTTTAATTACATGTTTACTTTTGAATCTATTTGTTCGTAACAAAACTTATAATGAGGTAAAGATATGATTCGAAATTTAGTACATTTTTAGTTATAATGTTTGTGAGATCTAGTAGTATAGAACCTCCGTGCCATCATAATGGGAAAGAAAGATATAAGGTAGAACTTTGTATTCATTCCAATTCTGCAGTGAAATGTGCTATTATGACACTTGCTCGCCCATTATAGTAATAATGCATTCGTCCGTAACACTACTTACTATCCTTATTATCTAATATACTATTACAAGTCAGTAGCATTGGAAACACAATCATTAATACCACGTATGTATGTGACAACTAATTGGTAATTAGCAACCTGTTGTTTTGGTAATCATTTAAGTCATGACTGAGGAGATATTTAGAAATGTCATTACAAATAGATTTGTGTTGTTAATTCACATTTGTAATGTAATTTACGAATAAATAACAAAAAATATATATTATATTATACGCAAGGTAATGGTTTTTACTGACTAGGAGATTACAGACTCACTTGAGGGCTTGTGCTAATAATGGAAAATACTGTTATTAATTTTTGTTTAGTATACGTTTAGTTTTAAATTAATACATATTTCTTTTCTAGATTGCAAAGGTAAAGAAAGTGGGCGTTTGGCCTGTTGGATTAGTTGGAGGGCTTAATGCTGAAACAGTGATCTTAGATCCAAAGACAGGTAAACTTTTGTTTTTTGAAGACAATTCACAAATGGATTTATTTATAGGAAAGGTTACTGGTTTTCGAAGTGGTTGGAAGGCAGACAGAAAATTTGCTATTGATATGGCAGGCTTTGCTATTAATTTAGATTTAATTTTATCGAAACCTGAAGCCGAATTTTCGTTTAAAATGGAAATTGGTTTTCAAGAAAGCGAATTTTTGAATTATTTTACAACAAGAGATGAATTAGAACCCCTTGCTGATAATTGCACCAAAGTTTACGTTTGGCACACAAGAACAGAAAAACCAACTGTGAAAGGAATTGTTCCAGGTCTGGAGGTTTAGCACTCCAACTTGTCTAAAGTGTGTGTAATCTAGAAGGAATGAAAAAGGAGAGAGGTTTTTTACTTGTTTTAACAGCCCTGTATGGTTGCACCATATCCCATAATGCAACTTTTCTCTTAGAAGACTTCCCTATCTTTGCTTATGTATTTTATTGCCTTAATTTTACAGTGAACTATGTTTAGCAAAATGCCATTCTCCCACTTAACTTATTACACACTTGCATGCCCAAATTGGGTTCAAACCCGGGACTGAGGTATTTACAGTCAGCTACCCCACTTGTTTACCTTTATGAATGACCACCCTAAAACTGTAGGGATAAATTGTTTTATATATAAGAAGAGAGAATCTCAGGTCTAGATACTAATATTTTTTCTAGTGAAATTGATATCAGCATTATAGTATATAGGATTGTTGATTGACTTATGTACATCTTAAGCTAATGATGAAAAAATAATGTTTCTAGAAATAGTTCCTATAATCTTACTCTTTAGGAAACGATGAAAAGTAATTGCAGTTGAAACGGACCACAGGAAAAATAAATTTAGCCTTTGTCCTTTAAAACTCTTGCATAGAAACAAGTGAAAATTATGACAGTAGCTTTAATTAAAACAGTTATAGGTTATTATGTCACAGTATTTGGTTGAAGTGATAAAATGGCCCAGTTAATAGCAATTTGGATGAAAACTCTTTTCATTTTTGTTATCAGTTTACAATCTTTATAATCTAGTAGCCCATTGTAAGAGACATTATTCTAATGCCAACTAATGAATGCAGTTGCAGTTCAGTATCCCTCACACTATTTCTCAATGGTGTAAATATAAAGTTAATAAAATAAGTTCATTACTAGATTTCAAAAAGATTGGTAATGGATTATTTTTGCAATAATACAGGAACTATAACACCACACATTTTTTGGTTTAAAGTTTATGCATGACGTTAGGTTTAGGTTAAACTAAATATGGTCAGCCAAATGTGAAAACTACAAAGCCCATTTTTATAAAAGTATCTGGTTTAAAAGCATCTGTACTAGAAATGGAAGTCTACACTTTCCAATTTGATATGTTATTAAATGTGCAGAGATATGCATCCCAGAACAAATAAGAAATTTGTGGCTCAATACAAAAAAGCACATTAACAACGTTCTTGATATTGTACTAATTTGACATTAATAAATTCTCCCTTAAATATGTAAATTTGTTTTTTACTTCGCTTGTACAGTTTGGGTATTTGGACCTAAAGTATGTACCATCTAAAGTGACTCATGAACATTTATCAATTGTTGTTTACAGACCTCTTTTGTTGGGGAAAAGGCTTGTTTCATTGTCCAATAATCTAACATGATGCATATTTAATTAACCAGGATTATTTAATTGTTGGAATTATTGTTTTGTTACGTCCTCAGTAGAATGTGCCATGTGTTCCCTTTATGAATATGAAGTATTCTATGTTCTTTCTTGACACGTAAACAGTGTGTGGTCAAGAAAAAGGTTTTTCTCTTTATTTAATAATAAATCCTTAATGGGTTATGAGAATTAAAAAGTGTAAAAGTAAATAGAAATATTGAAAATAAAAATATAATTGTTCTTGAGTCATTAATTTTTTACATTTTTACCTTCCAACCTACATGTACATATGTAGGTATAGAAGATTATGCAATCTACTTTTTAACCCATTTTACAAAATTTGGTCAAATTTCGCCAAGATCGGCATGATGTCTGTGTGTGGATGTATGTTAGTATCCATGAAACCTTTAGAATGAAAACATGTACATACTTAAAATTTTGTATTTAATCTTGTTTTCATTTTTCCTGGAGCTGATTAGATTTTGAGGGAGATTCAGTGGTGGAGAGGGGGGTTTACTACTAACTGTTTTTGATTTTTATCAAATATTTCTGAAACATCTGTACATTTCAAAGATATAAAAATACCAATATATAGACCTTAAATATGTGTTAGTTGAATTTTTTTCAATATCTGAATAACGATTAATTTTATAAGAAAATATATAGACATATTTTTTAAAGAAAATTTAATTTTACATATCTTTTCTTTATAAAGTATCTTAATATAAAGCAAAATAAATGTAAAAATTAAATAAATATGATTGAAAATGCTTAAACTGTATTATTGATACTTTTGATAGAGATGGACGGCTTTGGAATTATTTTTAAGTTAGCATCTGAAGTTCTAAACGTCTGTTTGACATAGATTATTGTTTTTGTTTTTACAATGTTGCCTAATTTCATAATGAACTTAACGCGCGTCTAGCTGCGGATATATTCCCACCAATAATATCATTTGTAACCTTGCACCAATGTGGTGTGAGATATTTGATATGGCGCTTATTCAAAATAAATAGCTATTTGATATACATAAGCACTAATATTTGTTAGAAAATTAATCTTCAAAAATTATATTTAAGGATGTATAAGGAAGATTCATAATTTTTACTTCACTGTCTCTCTGATTTGTCACGGGAATCACGCCAACATCCCTTTTGACAATTCGTTTTTACACAGAATACTCATTTACTGGTTTATTTTCTCTGGCTCTCACTCTCCAATGACTGGAGTTGTGCATTCGCATGTTTGTTTTCCCAGGAAACATCGGACTACCCTTTCACTTCACTGTTAATGTATCAATAATTATAGTACTTATCAGTATAATATGTACCTAGCCACATCCAGCAGTATTTTAATATTTCCTTATGATTGAAGGGATGGGTATTGTTATCAGGACACTTATAGTACATCACACTTGCAAGTCTACCGTTAAGGAAAGATAGCCAATGTGTTTCTTATGGCATTATTTTTCTGATACTGTGAGTTGTAATAATAAGAAAGTTTAAATGCCACTGTTTCGTTCTCCGGGTCGTTAGAGTTGACATGTTTCTATTTAACATAATAGAAATACTTGCTCAAACAATAGGTGTACTTGCAATGGCACGAATACTTATGCATTTGCAAATATCAAAGTTACTTGACAAATGTTATTTGTGACTCGACTCACACTGTATAATTGACAAAATATCCAAATACCAATGAATGATAGCCGTTCTGAAAAAGTTGTCGCTTGTGTGGTACTTGTGGTGTTATGTGAAAGTTATTTAAAATGTAAGAAAAGAATTAAAAAGCGACTGTGGATGGTATCTTTGAATCAAATCAAAGAAGACACCTTTGTCGCTGTGTACATTACGAACTCAAGACTGAACTATTCTAAATGAACAATAATATTACAATAAAATGCAAGTAGTTGCAATAACAAGTATGCACAAGTTTGGACTTACCGATTATTTTGAAAACTTGCAATCACTTTGACTTGTGTCATTTTTACCGACCAACGAGGGGAACAGACAAATGGTCAATAATTGTACAAGTAAACCGTTGACACGACATGCCAAGTATTTGCAAGTGACAAATATTTGTCAAGTACACCAGCCATGTGAACCTGCCTTAACCCTTTAATTATTTTAAGTAGAGCAACTTTATAAATTTTAATTATGAAATTATATTTACTAATTATTAGAAATATAAGCTTGTTTATTTTTTTTTTTCTTTATTTTTTACAAAAAATGGTGTGACCATATGGTCACACTAGGTCAATATATGCACAAAAAAGTTGGACATATTATGAAATATATAAAAACATTCAATACATAATTCCAAGTCACATTTATTACACTGTGTTCGGTCAACACTGCAGCTCTTGTTGTTTGGAACTGGAACAACCAAGTGGTCCTTATGATCATACCTGATATCATCAGAAATTCTATTTAAAGTGACACTATTTCGGCGGCTGTTTGTTGGTCTTCCAGGTCTTTTTGGGATTTCTTGTCTGAAATTCAAATTGGTGATTGACTAACCTGTACTTTTATATAGAGTCCATGCGTTATTTACAGCGATATGCAAGAGCCAAATTAGTAAAGGCCAATACCATTTCTTACCTTGGACACCGATTCTGTGGCGTGCAATATTCTCGTCCATAGGGTTTGTACCACCCATATATTTATTACAGGCGTTTATAAGATGTGGCTGGGGAATTTGGACAATTTTCTTCTGAGACATTGAAAATCTCTTTACTTAAGAAGTGGGTTGAATTCCATAAGAAGTTGAGGCCATGGTTACAGGAGCATTGTCAGTCCAACGTACCAGTATTATACCTTCATCTTTTGAAATTTTGGATTCAATGAAATCCTGCTTTTTTTTCTTCATTTCCAATTTAGTAGGTACAACACAGCCCTTTGGAACTCTATTTTCTCTAACTGTACCTGTAACTCCATAGCCTCTCTGTTTTAGTTCAGTTAACAACTGTCTGTGTAAATTTGATAACGAAGATCTTGCTCTGGCAAGGAGTCTAGCATTAGAACTAACAGTGAAGTGGCCTTTCCAAATTTTTGATCATACTATGTTACTGACTTTGGATTAGTTCCCTGATAAATGTCGACGTTCACTAAGTAGTCATTTTCGGCATTTAAACTCTACACTTTATAGCCGAACCTAATAGTCTCTCACCATAAATTCGTCGTAACTGATATTTTCTGTTGGCTTAAAATATTTTAAATAAGTTATTTGAAGATTTTCAATGAGTAGTTGTAACGGTTTAATTAGACGCCAATTAGAAAATAAGTTCTGAGAGTTCATAATTCCTTATAATTTAAAATTCGTACCAAAAATAATTATACTAAATTTTATTTAAAATGGCCAATGACAACAATTGTTAATATTTAACATTAAACAGGTATTTATCACAAGGTCGTTGATTAGAAATTGTTAAAAAACGAGCATTATTGAATTGGTTTTACTTCAAGTCATTTAGAATTTTCTTTAAGAAAAATACATTTACCTATTAATTTTAATTTAATAAGATCATCTTTCCTACGACATGTGAAAATCAGTCACCATCAGTACAAAA
This sequence comes from Vesta saturnalis, assembly GCA_036346205.1. Classification (NCBI taxonomy): domain Eukaryota; kingdom Metazoa; phylum Arthropoda; class Insecta; order Coleoptera; family Lampyridae; genus Vesta; species Vesta saturnalis. The sequence continues at coordinate 3,615,004 of JARFJB010001495.1, read as the reverse complement.
CTCCAAAGTTTAAAGTTTACATAAACCCAATTAATTTAATTGGGTTTAATACGTTAGAAAAAAAAGGAGCTAATCCAAGGAGAGATTATGAACCATTTATTTATATAAGTATATAATGGAAATTAGATTTATCAGTAGTGAAGGTCAGGTATTTACACTTACTTATCTCTCTCACATACACACATAACTATTGTAATTTTAAAGAAACTAAAATATGAAAAACTGAAAATACATTAAGTGTAAGGAATCAACACTCACCCATTCATACCCACACCTTCAACATTCATCCACTCATTCATTTACCAAATAAGTACCTATTTATTTAACTACAGATGTTAAGCTACTCATTGATTGATTGATACCAGATTTATTTTAGAAATTGAAGTATGTTAGGTTTATAAACGTTATGTTTATTGGTTAATGTGACTTTCTTCGGACTGGGCTACTATTGTTCCATGACGCCCTGGCGCCCTGTGATAATTTCATGCTCTACGATCCAGCCGCGAGCGGATAGGGTATGAGTCAATTTAGTGTATGCACCATTTCCATACAATATTATTTATCTTTACTACTTAATTACATGACCTATATAATATCCCATTCAAAAGTTATAACAATGACAGAACGTTATATGGTGTAACCTTGCACATTTTGTCTTCAGTGTGGGGTTTTTATTGTCCGCGCAATGCAACAAAACGCATAATCTGTCTAAATCTATCCCGCCGCATTGCTTCCTTTACTAACTGGTTACCCATGCCAGTAAATATTTTTTCCGGGAAGAGAGTTGTGCCTGGTCAAAATAAGTATACCAAGGAAACACTTTATTTAGTCATATTCTATTTTGGGATCTGGACAATTGAGAAACAGCGCATATTTATTTGGTTCCTGTACTAATAAATGAACAACATCGTCATTAATAAACAACTCAAGTAAATCTTTTGGAGATTTTCCTACAAATTCAGAATAATCTGGCTGCGGAAATATTCGTTTTCATTATGTCACAATTGATCCAAGGTCTTGTAAGTGTTTCTTTTACTTTCTTTTGCTTCTTTCTGTTCGAGTTTGTTTTCTGTAAACATTTACTTGAACCACATTTTTGAGACTGAATAACCACACTTTCTAATAAACTATGGTCTCCTTCATTATCTTCCTCATTGTGTGCATTTTCTGGCGCTTCTTCTAAAAGATTTTCGAAGCCAGTTATGCGTGTGTTGTTGAAAAAACAAATTTGTGCAGCAGTTGATAATTGGTTACGTGATAAATTATCCATTTCATTCATCACCCGAATCCTCGTCTGTCAGTATGTTTACTTCCGGTGGTGATATGTATATATCATCTTCGTCGTTGTACTCCATATCTAAGGCCTTTTTGAGAATGAAACCTCGTCTGGAACAAAAAATACCATTTTCTCTCATTTGGCTAGTGTCACCATACGGTCACAGTCAATTATGCATCAAAGTTACTTTTGTACAAAGATGGGATATCAAAATCTAATATCTGGAAACTCTTAGCACATATGCGCACTCCAAACACAATATGAATAATGCAAACACTTTTCAGTTTAGTACATTTGTTCGGTTCAATACTGTTCTATAGTTTTTAAACAGTCTCTAACTTAGAAGAAGAAGAACAACAATTTTCAAAAGTGATAGTAAGGAAGTCATCAAAAGAATTAATACAAAAATTAATCATTGACGAAAAACACATATACAGGCCTACAACAAATTTAATAACGCCTATGACTTTTCCAAAAGTTCCTTTATTGCAGGTAATGAGGGTTTTCCTATGCAGTTTAATAGGTTTTTCCTCTTTCTTTTCATAGATTTAAATCTTAAAAATAATGAAATTATCATTAAAGGGTCCTTTTTTGTTCTTCACTTACCATAATTGGTGATCAATAGCTGAAGATTTTGAATAAGTATTAGGAAATGTTACTGTTGAAGTTGAAGAACGTTCTAATAACTTCATTGCTGATTTTAATTGCTAGGAGTACATTTGCATCTATTGTAGTATACTTTTCATTTAATACATTTAAATATTCTACAATTTTTTTAACTGTCATTATAGTCAAGCTTTTGCGCACAGTGCAAGTGAATATCAATCACTTTGCTGTCCGTAACTGGTGCAGTTACTGGTAGAGATTGTGAGATTATGTCCTATTCCGTAATATACACTTTATGAATATGTTTACATAAAGTGACTTTAATCGCATAATCCATGCAAGTTCAAGAATATAAATGTACACATTCAAAACATAATTTACATTATAATTTGTATGTGTGATTATCTAAGTCATATTTTGCAATAGTGTAACTTTCATTTGTTAATTTTACTATCGATTCATTTATTTCATTCAGATCTTTAAGTACTTCTAGTCTAGTGTTTATTTGACTGATCTTGTAGGTCACTTTCCCTTTAGTTAACTTGATTACTCTCTCAGACTGTCTGTTTCTTACAAATTTTATAAGAAAAAATTCAGATTTCTAAATTGTTTCTAACCACATAAACTTCTAACGAACGCCTACCGTGGAAAACCCTGTATAAATAATAACCTGAATTAGTTGAGATACAATGGCAGTTTTCGCACTTTTGTTTAAAGTAATGTGAGCCATGCTCACATCATGTGAATAGTGCGTTTTAAAGTATTGAACTTTTAATCTGCCATTATTTAATTGTTCTATTACTACAATAGAGGAAGTGTATGTTCTATTTAATTTACAGGATCCTTGACTTTTAATTGTTCGTTTTCATTTTTCTTCCTTAATAAGTCGTTGGTTTCCAGTTCGGTTACACCAATAAACTATTTTCTTCTCAACTTTATTTACGACTGGTCTTGAATGCTTTACCCATGAAAACTTTGTATGAGCTTCTTCTTGTTATTCCATAAATTAAACCTAAAAAGTATATAACTATATTAATCCCTATATGTAGTTATAGTCAATAATACACATTCTCTTGTACATCATACGATTAAATACATTATGTACTTACTTGATATATTATAATATTGATAAGTAGGTACATACATCACCATGTAAGATTTTAACAACAGGTATACACATTCATACATTAGGACTGCACTGCGACAAAGAAGATAAAGCCAATACCTGTAACACGCAATTCTGCAGAAATATGCATAAATGTCGTTATAAATAATAGGTCACTATTGAACATAATTTTATACTTAACCTGTAACTACTACCAAAGAGTAAACACTCTTTCTTACTACTACCCTCTTTTTGTAACACTCATGCTATTAGTGGATCTGGAAGACCCGCATTTATAAACAATTGATTTTAACATAAAAATCTGAATCAAAATTTATTAACATAAACAAAAATGGAGTATGTACTACTAACAATAGTATATTATAAACAAAACTATTCTATGCAAATAGGGCACATAACAGAGGCACATTTCGAACAAATGTGTTTTTTACACACTTTGTAGTTGTGAGCTGTTTTTCTGCCTTTTTTTTGAGGACAAAGGGCACATCTTTTTCTTTTTGATTTATCTTAACGTTCATCTGGCTCTTGGGAATGGGTAATTTTCTTCTTAAAAATATCTGCCGCTAATTCGCGAATTTTGCGCGGTACGAAATTATTGTGAATTCTTATGTCGATGTGGCGGGAGCAAAGTGGTATCCCAAGTGGATTTAGCAAGTCGCAGCGTAACATTTCTTCTCCATGTTTTGCAAATTGATATAACACGCGACTATTCACCCCTGCTACATTTAGAATACAATAAAATAATGTTGAAGGCCATCTTCTCGAGCGCCGAGATACAGAATAATTGCCACATTTTTCGTCAAGTGCATCACCGCCTGCCTTGGTACTTTTGTAAAATAGTATATCAGTTTATTATAAGTTTTGTTATGAACGAATAAGTTCTACATACATAAAGACAAAATTTACATCGATTGGGGCTTGAATCTCGATAGAGCAGTTGGTTAGCGCGGTACTCTAGCAAAGTATGTATTTAATAAAATTAATAATAATTTTTAATTAATACCTTTGAACTTATTCGTTCATAACAAAACTTATAATAAATTAATATTAGTCAAGTTACTTTGGTTTGTGTGAATCCTTGCGATAATGCAGGATCACATTCCATTAATATAAGTAATTTGATTGTAAACTCTTTATATTTAGAATAGTTCTACATACATAAAGACAAAATCTACATCGCTTGGGGCTTGATAGCGCAGTTGGTTAGTGCGGTACTCTAGCAAAGTAAAGGTCGTAGGTTCAAATCCTACTCGAGGTAAACTTTTTATTTATATATTTAATAAAATTAATAATAATTTTTTAAGTATAATATCAGGTTTATTTTTTGAAGTAACCTCAATTTTATTATCGTGGCGCTGAGAAGGTAATAAAACGACACTTTTTCTTGGTTGCGGCACATAACTGACGAGAGTTAGGTCTGATGTAAAACCAAAAAGTGAGAAACTTCCTTCTCGAGCATTATTGGGCATAAACTGATTTGGAATCTCTTTTTTGTTTTTCTTCATTGTTCCTACATAACGTCAAACTTTTTCCTAGTAACTCACGAGCTGCCTCAATTGAACTATACCATTTGTCTGCGGTTATGTTTCTTTTTGAATGATAAAAGGGTTCTGTCATTCTCATAACTACTTGAGTCGGATTGGATAGCTGAGTTCCTTTTTTTTACCTGTCTTCTGCAGTCTTGCCGAACAATATCTTTTCCTGTGTGTATTTCGGCATTACACATGTAGTGCGTTTTTGAATCGGCCAAAATTTGAATCTTTATCCCATACTTTGGTATGTACATTCGAAATGAACATCTTCCTCTAAAGGAAACTAACATTTCATCCAAAGTTAAGAAAAGTCCTGGGGTATAGTTGATTTTACAATTGTGAACAAACTGGTTGAAAACACTAGATATAGGAGCAAGTTTATCTGTTTTTCGTCTTTCGGCTCTTGTTTCCTGGTCGTCAAACCGTACAGCAGCCAAGAGAAAAAGAAATCTTGCTAGCGGCATAGTGCCCCGAAAAATGCCTCTTCCTGTTCCATCAGTTGACCAAAGCGATCTGAGATCTTCATGGCCAGATTTAAAAAGACCTTGCAAATAAAGTAAGCCAATAAAAAAATTCCACCTTATTTGTTGGTTGTACAAAACGAGGAAGAAATTTACTGCGTGAATCAGCTTTAGTTTTTTAAATCAGGTAAAATGGTGTGAACATTTTCTGCTCCATCACGTCCTCTCACTGGAGCTTGCTTTGCCCATTTCATGGAAGGCTTTCCTGTTTTTTTATTAGTTCTTCCATAAAAATTTTTTTTTCTTGAATTATCTTCTAATTCATTATTCCCCGTATCTAAATTACCAATATCTGTATTATTTTTATCATTTTTGTTCTCAGTGTATTCCTCATCTGACCCCGAAACTTCTTCTCTTGAAGGTGCCCATTCAACTTCAGTATCTGTGTCATGGTCACTAAATATTTCAAGATCAGACTCATCCTGCTTACTTTGATCGCCATCTTGAAGAACACGACCTACGGCTTTAGATTCTTCATTAGTTGTAAAGGTTTTAGAGGTCGATGGTTGCAAAGCTGGCTCGTGAGCAATCTCCTCATCTGCCCAAAGATCTTCACTTGCCAATATATCGGCAAGCTGCTTTTCAAATAAAGGTTTTCTGTTTTCCATAATTGCTGTAAAAAATAATATTTTGTACTAGAAATATATTTACTACGTGCCCCGCAACCACGTCTATGGTAATTATATAGTATTAGGTACACACATTAATTTATGATCCAGAGGGGCAGTTTTCGAAGAAAAAACAAATGTTAACATTATATATACCTAAAATCCACCGTTTAGGGTGTAAATTTGCAAAAACCTAGTAATTACATTAGATATAAGTAAAAAAAATAATGTTATATTTACAAACGTCGTAATACAAATAATATCACACTATGACTATCTTTACGGGTTAAACCTAGCCAAACTTGCAGGCAAAAGTTATACATTCATATTTTGTTCCAAGCAGTTGGTAAATTTATGACTAATAATTGTTCGTACTTGTGTACAGTGGGGTCTTGGTTATCCACCGCCATTCCGTATTATCCGGCATGTCAATCAGTGGCAAAAAACGTATAAATTAATTAAGGCAACAAAAAGTAGTGTGTTAATTGCTTGCGGACATTAGTGTACGTGCTCTCTTAGAGATGCTTCACTAGCTGTACTGCAGGCTTGGCGTCAGTCTCTGAGTCATTCGCCTGTATTGTCCGCTATCGCTCACACTTTCAGTTAGTAAACTATAGTGCTCAGTTGGTGATAATGTAGTATAGTTTTTGTTAACCATTGCGATTATGGCTACTAAATGAAAAAAAATTGTTTTATCAATGGAAGACAAGCTTGGGAAACTGGATAAGGGTGAAACACAGCAGAAGGTAGCTGGCCTCTTTGGCACGAGTTACTGAAACTTCTTCAAAAGACAGAAAACTATGAAAAGGAGTGAGTATGAAAAAGTTAGCGAAGCTTTGTACATATGGTTTATGCAGTTCAGGGACAAAAGGGCGTCTATTTCGGGTCCTATTTTAAAAGAAAAGGCTCTACAATTTCAAAAATAATTTAATGATTTTACTGCAAGCGTACGGTGGTTTGATAGATGGAAAAAGTGATGTGGAATCCGTCAGTTAAATATTTGCGGTGAGAAACTCATCAAATGTTGAAGATATGGAGCGATTTAAAAAAGGTTTCAAGAATTTATTGAAGCTGAAAGCTTAACGAGAGACCAGATTTTTTAATTGCGATGAAACAGGTCTTAATTTCAAAATGTTGCCACGTAACAGCCTTGCAGCTAAAACTGAGGCAGCCGCCCCGGGCTACAAAAGTAGTAAAGAGAGAATTACTATTTTAGCATGTAGTAACGCTGCAGCGAACCTTAAATTGGACCTGGCTATGGTTGGAAAGTCAAAAAACCTTACGGCTTTTAAGATATATCGAAACACGCTCTCCTTATAAAGTAACCTACCCAGAACATAAATTTTACTGCTAGACAATGCCCCAACCCACCCTGATGGAGGCGAACTTAGAGATGGAGACATAACAGCTATATTTCTGGCTCCAAACGTGACTGCCATTTGTCAGCCAATGGACCAAGGTGCGTTAGAAGCACTTAAACGAAATTATCGAAGAAAGCTTCTGTCCACAATCATACAAGAAATTGAAGATGGCCAAGAGTTAATTATGAAGTTAAAAAGTATAAATCTGAAGGATGTAGCCTATTGGGTAGCAAGTGCCTGTGCCAATATCGAGGCACAAACAGTTGCAAGGTCTTGGCATAGGTTGTTGGGCGATGATTGAAGTTATGGTTGAAAGCGTATCGGATGAATTCCATGAAAATATTTTGTCCTTGGTGCAACGTATCCCTGGATGTGAGGATGCATGATTGAATGAAGTAGGGAATTGGCTTTTAGACGACCAATATGAAATTTCTGACGAAGAAATTGTCGCGCTTGTGAATAGCGATGATACTGACGATGTAGACTGACTATTCAGCCCCAAAAGATTACACACAACGAAGCGGTTAAAGCTCTTGAAGCAACCATTCAGTACGTCGAGCAGCAGGAGGAGGCCAGGACTGTTGACACTATGATGCTCCAAATATGGCGGGACCGGGCAGCAAAGAAGCGGGAATCGTCAGGGAAGCAGACGAAGATCACTAGTTTTTTTCTCTCATCCTGAACTCGGGCTCACTACAAAACTCATAAAACTGAAGTGTCAAGTGCAGTAGGCCTAGGCACAATATTTGTTTTCTCCTTTTGCATTGTTTCACCTTTATATTGTTTCTGTACTCGCTCTATAAACTATATCACTATAACGTCATTGATGTAATTGATCAGTATTGTATTGTTTTTTTTTTTTGTTTAGATACAAAAGGTGATGTTTATTCACTACGATTTCAAAATTAAAACCTACTACAGCATGTAGTTTGATTAATTCGTGTTTTAATTAACCCTCCCTATTATCCGCCATTCCAGCTTATCCGCCCTTCCGCCGGCCCGTTTGTGTCGTACAACCAAGACTCTACTGTATTAAGTAATTGATATTGTGCTATTACTGCGTCCTTACCATGTGTGCTACAAAAATTTAATTCTTCCATGTCCTGTTTAATACTGTGATCGGATTGCAAATGCATCCTTAATTCCTTTAAGGTTTGACACATGTGGCTACATTCTGATTCCTCACATTTCATCGAGCATTTATCTGTACTACTTAGTCATACTTATTTTTTTAATTAAAACGAGTACTGAAAGATATTCCACAGTGGTGACAAATCCATTTCTCTGCATGTGACATTGTATTACGATAGGTACCTACTCCAACAAGTAATCTTTTTAAATTGGTATAAAAACAGCTAAGTAGGTATAGACTTACCAACAGCAGCCACACAACCTAATTTAAATATAAGTATGACTTGGCAAAACTTAATAAATTATACAACTGTTCTATCTCAAACGAAAATAAATTATACAACTATCGATCTCGAACGAAAAATGAAATAAAATAGTCAATTTCATTTAAAGATAATTATCTAACCAACAGCGGTTGAAGATAAAAAGCTTAGGTTTACAACAGGTAAACAGATATTCTACCAGTGTAATTCAAACTCAGGCAGGTCAAATTTTAATGGTCGGAATGTGACTGCAGCTAGATGCACGTACGAACGTATTATAAAAGAGGTCCATGATTATCCTAAAAAAATTGTTATTAAAATTATTTCATTTCTTGTTATTTCCATTTTGTAGGTTGGAAGGTTGTGTGGTGTTCCACACCAGATATTTATCATTGTGTTCATCTTGTGTAAGATTAGTATGGTGAAATTTTATGAATACCCTCAATTATCCCCAAACAACGTTTCCTCTTGTAAATTTAGAGTTATAACTTTATTAAAAGGAAAAGATATTAAAGAACTAGTTGTGTCAGAAATAGATACAACTACTTTTTTGACAAAAGAGCAAAATGATTTCAAAAGAAAAGATGCCACAGCAAGGTCAATGATAACAAAGTGCATTCTTGAAAAATACCTAGAGTATGTAGGAGTGCCAACACAGCTTTTGAAATGTACATTTGTAGAAAGCTGTTGCAAAAGTAAGAAAGAAACGAGTTACTACAAAATTTCTGTACTTTTGATAAACTAATAAATGAACTTGAAACCAATGGCTCAAATATGAATGAAGACGACAAGGTATGCCATTTATTGCTTAAAATTTCCAAACAATATCTAACTGTTATTATTATTATTTATTTTTTTTTATTGAAAGGCATCAACCACTGGGTTATTCGTCTTTTATACTAATGCTATAATCGTTATATGATGCTTTTCTCGCTTTCATTGTTTCAATAGTTCTGTCTCATGTAGAAATCTAAATATCCTGTACAGTTTGTCTTGTTCTAATTTTATATCTTTTTCTATGCCGTTAGTTATGCATAATCTGGTTCTAACATCTTTGTATTTGTTACATGTTTCAAAAATATGTTTTATAGTTAGAACTACCTTGCATTTATCGCATAATGGCGGATCTAAACTTTTAAATATATATGTGTGTGTAAGTTTCGTGTGTCCCAGTCTAAGGCGTGTTAATATAACACAGTTGCGGAAAAGGTTTTCTTTCCTGAGCTATGGGTATAAACGCTTTTATGAATCTGTTTTCTTTTTCCCATTCTTGTTGCCATACAGCCCATAATTTTTGTTTTATTTTGCCTTCTTTTAGTTTGAAGTCATGTTCTATACTTAGGATTTGCTTAACCTCATTTAACCGATGGTGTATAGGTTGATTTAGTTTGTTTGTGACGTCACCTCAGCGTTTAAACAAAATCTTGTTCATGTAATGTTTTGGCTGTTGCTGTATTGTTATTGCGTATTTCATTAGCAACCAGATTCTTCTGAATTTTAATGGCAGAATCCCTGCTTCAACATAGAGGCTACTCACAGGAGTAGTCGGAAATGCCCCTATCGCGTATCGGACACATGCATTTTGTACGATCTCTAATGCTTGTAGGTTACTTTTGGCCGCAGAGCCATATATAACGGACCCATAGTCCAAAACCGACAATATTAACGCTTTATATACGCGTAGAAGGACTTCTCTATCAGCTCCCCAGTTGCAGTTTGACAAGCACTTTAACACATTTAAAGAATTCCGGGCTACACACTTGAGCCTATGTTTCTTTAAAGTTAGGTTTGGTGGTTGATGTGGATGCCTTAATTTGCAAAAATGTGTGCATTCCGTTTTTGATGGTGATATTTTAAACCCCACTGATTCTGCTTCTCCAACTATTGTGTCCACCGCATTTTGTAATGTTCGTTGTGTGTTTTGTCTCCTCGCTATGAGCGAATATCACTAAATCGTCTACGTACATGCAGTGGCTTATTGAAGGGTGTAATGCACTTGTGAGCTCGTTTACTGCAACTTCCATCTATGTAATTGTTTTGGTAATTAAAAATAATGCTAGATATTGTTAAAGCTACACTACTTGATACTGAAGTAAAATTTAAAAATGGTAAAAAAGCTGAATCAGAACCATAGGATGGCGAGTGTTTTTTTGTTAATTTTGAGGGTGAAAAATATCATAATAAAAACAATTATCATGTAATGGGGATATATTGAACGATTTTTTAAGATTTTCGTGTGTAGCTCCTACTATACTCAAAGTATCTAAATTTAAAGTTGTAAGTAGAAGCCTGTAGTATTAGCAACATATAGCTTTGTGTATGATAACTTGAAAGTAATGTTTAGTTTTTTTTTTCATATTTTGTTGTTCGGTCCCGGAATTGTGGGATATATCGAATATTGTATATTTACCTCATAAACTAAAGCTTTTAAGGCGAGTTGGATGACCCTATCTCGCCCATGTTAATTTGCATAACTTATATGAAATAAAACTGATAGAAAGAGTAAGTGTTATGGCTGTTCTGCACCCCGAAAACTTAATACCATGGAGCTCAAAAAAACAACAAATGATTGCTCTTTCTTCTGCCGGGAGTAAGTATGTAACAGCTGCTACTGGTGTTGCTGAGTTAATCTATCTAGAAATTTGTATGGACAACTAAAGTGCTATATCCATGATAAAAACCACAAAAATACACGATGTTCCAAACATATAGACATTAAATTTCACTTCATACATTTGACCATGTGGAAAATCAAATATGTAAGTTGATTATGTGTCACTTTAGATTGTATACGTTACATGCGATTTTCACATTTGGCAGACAATATCCAATTAAAACCATGCTGTACTTTAACAAATTTGATATTTTCACTTTTTCTCATAGCATGTTACAGCCATTTGATTGTCCTGCTATGAACCATACCTTGTCACATTTTCCCATTTTTATAAACATTTTGCAAATTGTTTAAGCATGACGGAGTTTTAAGTCTAGGAAGTATGACGCTATATACTTGTGTGTATTTTATTCTCTATCGTTTTTCAAATAATTTTTTACTTTTATGTTTGCAATTAGTAGAAATAATATTATGGCATCTTTATGGTAGCTAGGGCATATTACAATTTATACAATAAATTAAATAGTGAACTGATAATTAGAAATACTTACCTTTTAGGTTTATAAATCGTGTATTTTAAGATAAGTATACAACATTTGTACATTTCAATAACAATTGCATTTATCATGGTCAGTAAGAATGAAAGTTTTAAAAATTAATTAAAGCATTAAACAAATTTATAATATATATATATGGTATTATATTTTATAAATCTTGTTATTTTAATTAATTTTCAAAATTATCATGTTACTGACGACAATAACTGTAATTGCTATCAAAACATATAGATGTTGTATTTGTAATTATGAGTTTAAATTGTGAATGTTTGCATTTAACAATGTTGATTTCACCATATGGATCATTCATTATATTTATATGGAGCAAGCCATACAAAAGTTAATAAATAATCCCTCGAAACTACAGTTTGAAATTTACCAAACCATGGAAAAGTGTGTATTTTACTATCTTGGCCTAAATCTTGTATTCAATTTTAGAGTCATAGGTTACATTTATTACCTTTTTGACAGAATAATAGACAATATCTCTGCGTTTTTTTTTTCTTACTCTTGCTACCCAACTAGTTCGATTTATTTTGCTGATTTTTTTATGTTATGAGACGGAATCCAGTTGTTACTGCATATTTTAAAAGTATAAAATATTCAAAATAACTGGGGGTATACAAAATTGTAACCCAAAAAAGTTATTGCTACTTTTAATAAGCTATAATTTTAGATTGTATTAATTTTACGGTTGAATTTTTTATTCCATGAACGGATCAACTATTGTGTTGTATTGCGTCAAGATAAAATTGCTATGTAAATATTTACAAATTAATCTTAGTAAAAATTCGGCCTCACAGTTTATGAAGCATGCAGCTTTAACATTTATACATTGTGTCACATTTAAGATGAAGGCATCCCCATATCTTGCTATATTAACCCTTTAATTGGCAAGGCAAGAAATTAGTGAAAAAAAAATTATGAAATTTGTTAAATATGTCAAAATAGGCATGAATTAACATCATAAATAAAAACATATGGATGAATAGGTTTCTTCTTTGTCACAACTTTGGGAATAATATTTATTATATAAGACCAGCATACACCTGCTATTTAATTTTTATGGTATGATAGAAAACAATTTTGTCCGGTAAAATACATAATCGAAAAGTTACATTTCATGCAACAATATATGGTTTGGACTTTGGTACATAGCCTGCATTTTCCTTTTACAACTTACAGGAAAACGGTTAACATTATCCATCCTTGTCTCATCGGTGGGTTTGGGAGCAACAGGATTTCCAATTCTCATTGATAGAGATGGTATAGTAACAGGTCTACAGACTTTACGTTTATTCACTGTAATGAGGGCAATGTTTTTTTTTTACTCCTAGGGCTTATCAGTGTCTTTTGTGTAGCAACCATCTGTTATTGACACTGATGTCCAGCATCTGGCCAAATATTTTCAAGTACCACCACTGGGTTTGTAGACCAGTATGATACAAAGCAATCAACATGTCTGCTAAATCTACACCCTCCCGTAGGTTGGTCATAGTCTAAAACTATTTGTTGACATCTAATATCTACCTTGTTCTTTTGTTGCTTACAAAATCGGTTTATGTGGGATTCATGTGTGGTAGGTGAAAAGGAAGATACCAGCTGAACACATTTATTATCAGCCTATTTAGTTATGCTGACTTTTCTTTCGTTGTCACAAACTCTTTCAGTACTACCGTACAGGGGCGGCACCTCCATTACTGCTGCTGAAACACGAGAATAAATCCTTGATGTATGCATTTCATTAAAAATACTAAATTTCCATAATTTCATCGTGCGTAACTAACATTTTAATAATTATTTGTTCCTAATAGGAACTGCCCCTGCGGGCACCCCCATTTCGATCACATTTCTCATTCACTTTAATCTTTTGTTAAACTCCACTGATATTACTAAAATTGAGTAACGATTGTGGATTTTCCAAAAGTACAACTCCTGAATTAAAATTGTTTATATTATGAAAGCTTAGATGAAACTTGCCTAACAATAAAAATAACAAAACACATGTTTATTGCATAATTTATATTTGTAGAAGCACAAAGCTAAATACTATCAATGTAAAATTATCACGTAATTATGATGAAACTTAAGACAGTACAAAGTAACATACGTTAACCCAGATATGCCTAAAAAGTTTTGGTGCGATTTTTTACTACAATTTCGGTAACAATCTGTTTTTCGTGAGATTAAGAAACAAGAAATTTAAGTTGCAAAATTTTTATTTGTCCCTAAGTACAAAATTTTTGGTGTCGTATATATAGTACATTAGGCATATATGCTACTATCAATGACAATTTATTTTAGTGTGTGGTATTCAACGAAACATTTAGTATGTAGTCCTACATTACACTTGGAGCATCGTGTTGTTGCCTTGTCATGGCAATTTCCGCATCTTGTTTGTTTTTTTTGAGTAACCACCAGATGATCCAGTCTGTCATAACGTAGGCCTTTGTCCAAGTAATCTGTTGATTGGTGACCTTTTTGATATACATTCTTTCTTTTGTTTTGTACTAGAAGTGATACAGCAATTCTTCGTCTGAATGAAAGCTGATCAAAATTTCCACCATTTTTCCGATGTAACTGCCAAGCATTTTGGACAGCCATATCGATACAGTGTGCAATAAGAGGAAAATACCATTTTTTTCCTCTTATTGATACACGGTACAGGCTAATATTTTGGTCTGATCTATCTACTCCTCCCATGTTTACATTGTATAAATTTACAACATGAGGCTGCGGAATCTGAAAATGCCAAGTTTGTTAGAAATAATATCTAAATGATAATTTTATTTGAAAATACCTGAATATTTTTGTGCTCTTTTCTTGAATACCTCTTTACAAAGCGAATAGGTTTTATTCCAACAGCATTAGAACAAAGACACACAACATTATTATCGTGCCACTTTACAGCGATGATATCTTTCTCCTGAAGTTTTTTATAATCGTATGATCCTCGGTTCTGTTTTTTTATTATTTTTGAATCGATCCGTGAACTTCCGAATAGTCGATTTTCTCTTACAGTACCTGTACCATAAAGTTTCTTGTCAGTTAGCTTTTCGATCAGTGGTGACGATGTAAAAAAATTGTCAAAGACGAGGTGAAACCTTTTGTTTGGCCATTTCTTCTGCAGTGCATCGGCATAATTCAAAATTACTCCTGCACCGACCCCCAAATCAAAATATGTTCCGTTTGTTCTGGTAGATGCACCTTGGTAAGGTTCAAACCAATTGATATATCCTGAAGGAGTAGTGCCGAGCCAAAATTTGTAACCAAACCTGATTGGTTTGTTATGAATGAACTGTTTGCATCCATGGCGCCCATAATAGGGTACCATAGCTTCATCTATGGAATGCATTTCATTCAGTGGAGCGTATTCCATCATCTTTTTTGCCAAATGGTTAAACAGCGGTCTTACTTTGGAAAATTTGTCGTTTGCATCCAAATTTGTATTATCTGCTAGGTGAATATTGGCAAGTATATATTCAAATCTATCTCTGCTAATGGATTCAGCAACTAACTTGTTATGAGAATCTTGTTCTCGCTCCCAAAACATTCTTCTTCTTGGAACTTGGATATATCCGCTAAGAAGTAACACTCCAATAAAACATTTTACTTCAAAATTTTGGATGTTGTGTGTGGTTCCTTTGTTGAGCATATTTGTTACTTTCAGAAACAATGAAATCAATCAATTCCTTGTCAAAGAATTTAGAAAATATTTCAGGTGGGCTTTCGCCAATTGGGAACACATCAGTTCCGTTATCAAAATTTTCTGTTGTAGATGGTAAATCCTCCCTAACCCAATGATAAACCTTTCTTTTCTTAGTCCTGTTTACAATTTCTTTCGGCTTGTTCATCTGTAGGATGTTATGTAATACTTCTGATAATGGCAAATCATCTTCAGAAATAAAATCGTTTTCGTCATCCTCGTCTTCCGCAAAAAATACTTCTGTTGGAGCATTTAGCTGTGATCCAGGTAAATTGTTTATGGTCACAAACTCCTCATCGCCAGAGTCCTCATCTGTTAAATCGGCAGTTGCATTAACAGGAGGAAATATTGTAATATTTTCAACTTTTTCAGCTACTGTAGCATCGTCTTCCAACATGGAAAGTGCATCTTCAAGAGTAAACCCCCTGAAATATCAATGACATTCATAGATACATATTTGCCTAATGTCCTATATGTAGTACACCTAAATATAATCCAAAAAATAATAACATAAACAATACAATTCTTGAATTTTGTTTACTGTTAATAAATTTTGCATCTTTTTAGATAATTATGCTAATGGTACCATTTTCTTGAAATGTTTTACAAAATATCCGTGAACTTACCTTTCAAAGCTAATGTTGCATTCAGACATTTTCAATAATTTCACTTTTTTAAAATTTAAACGTAAATTTGTAAAACACTAGCGCACTAGCTTCTCTCGCACTAATTGACAGATATGTACTGCACAAATTATATTGCATTTTGCGGCGATATGCTGCAAGCCCTTTGCAAGTCGAGACATGTTTGTTCTGTACTGCATATAGGACATTAGGCATATCTGGGTTAAAGCACAATTATAAGATAACTCCCTTTTTTAAATGGGATAATCATTTTTATTATAACAAATTGAGCACTTTGAAATAGAATTAATGTTAACACTATGTATACTTTCACGCCTCCTACGAAAAATGCCACAGCATTCATAATTTCCGAGCAAGTCGTCTCTGCAATCAAACGCAGCTCGTTGCTATAAGTTAAATCCGTACACGAAGTAAATCGAGGAAACCCGACGGTGACAGTCGGTCGATGATAATGTACGCATCGCGGGCGTTTTAAAATTACACTTACGTGTCAACGTGATGTAAAAATGGATATTGCTTTTAAACTCGGCGAAACTAAGTTTGAAAACCGTAACTTTCAACAACTGTTGGTAAAAGAACGTGGACGTCCTCTTCCTGTACTCAATATTGAAGTGGCCGGTAAAAGTCGTGGAAAAACTTATAAAAGACTATTTAATAAAGACATATACCTTCGTAATAATTGGATTTGTAGCTGTGGCGAAAAAAACGTTTTTTTTTGTTTTCCGTGTGCATAGTTCGAAACTGATTACGAAGAAAAAATTTGGCGGGAAAAAGGCGTACGTGCGAAAAAGTAAACATGAAACAAGCCGTGCGCATATCAACAATGAAATGAAATTTGCATTATTTGGGAAAGTGAATATTCAAGCTCAACTTGATTCTGCTTATTGGATAAGTATAGAAAAGTACAACGAGAAAGTAACGAACAGGTATGTGTTATCAAAATTTATTGACTGCATACAATTTTGTGGGGCTTTCGAACTAGCTTTAAAAGGACATGATGAAAGTGAATCATCCGAAAATCCCGGTATTTTTCGGGGTCTGGTGAATTTTACGTCAGAACTTGATAAAACGCTTAGTGAACATCTTAAAAATGCAACGGTTTTCAGACACCTCAAAAATGATACAACATGAGATTTTAGATTGCATGCTGGAAGTGTATCGTAAGGAAATTCTTTGCGAAATAAATAAAACCCCGTTTTTAGCAGTGATGTCTGATGAAACTACAGACGTTTCCTCTAAATTTCAAATGGTGATTGTTCTTCGTTACGTTACCAAGGAGGGGAGCCGAAAATGCACATTTCGTACACTGCTATGCTCATCAATTAAATTTGGTGATGTCACGAGCATGTTCAATTAATTCTCAGGTACGTCCCGTTTGTTGAGATTTGCATGACATACCTGGATTTTTTACTCTTTCGCCGCAAAGACACGCGGTTCTGAACCAATTCATAGGAAAAAATGTACCCCATTCTGCACCTACGCCTTGGAATTTCAATATTCGTACGGTTAATGTGATTTACGAACACAGAGATTCTATTATAGAATGTATGAAACATCTGGAAGAAAATTCAAATTCAGTGACGTGCAAAAAAGCAAGAAGTACTCGACGTATTCTGGAAGATCCAAATTTTACTTCTTGACTGACTGTTTTTCAATATATTATGCCATAAAGTTTTATATAACCAACTGCAGAAACAAGACTTGGATCCAATAAATGCACAAAACGTGGTAAATAATTTTGAGAAAAGCATTAATAACGTTCGAAATAAAATGGATTCTATCATACAGCAAACTTCAAATTTTGGTAGTCCCCTCTGTGATGCAAAAGGAAACGTTTAACTAATAGCAAAGAAGACCACCGTATTGCATGTATAGAAGTTTGTGATGTTATTATAAATAATGTAAAGGAACGTTTTGCTTTTACAAACCACTTGGTTGCCGCATTGCTGTTGAATTCAGACAATTTTGAAAATCATAACCGTTCATTTCCGGAATATAACCTATACCTAACATGTACAGCTCATAATTTTTTGGAAAACGTCTGTGAACAGATCTGTCAGTTTTGTATTCAAATTTTCAGTGCAGGACATTGAAAGGTGCAGTGCCTTTGTTAAAAATTATATTTTCTAACAATTTGGGAGAAACAATGGCAGAAACTAAAAAGTTGTTGGAAATTCTGACGACTACTCCCATGACCACTGCTGAAGTCGCATTGAAGCGCATAAAAACTTTTCTTAGAAATTCAATGTGTGAAGTTCGTCTATCTGCTTTATCGATGCTTTCAGTAGAAAAAAAATTCGTCGCCTCAGTGCCGAATTTCAACGAGAAAGTAATTGAAAAGTTTGCCTCCAAAAAAGACTGCCGTATTGAACTCCAGTTTAAGAAAATGAAATAGGGTAAGGTCAATTGACTTTGAAATTTTCCATATTGTTGTAAATTTTGTCACTGATATTTTTTGTTTTTGGTTATAACTATTATATATAGTTTTATTATCGGGTTATTATTATTATTACTTTAAACTGGTTGTAGTTCGTGCTGACCACCAACCTTGAAATGTCAGGAGCCGCCACTGCTACCGCGTCTCCTATTGAGAAGCTTACTTCCACGAAGCCTATCTTTTTGGATTGTTCCAAGACTAAGAATACTAAGCTCCCCTCTTAGATAAACTAACAATTCTAACGAAGTAAACCAGTTATCGAAGTGAACTACTTTCATTGGTTTGTTATGAATTGCATAATGCAACAATAGCTTTTCCGCCTATTCCAAAGTATGTTTGCTCCAGCTCTGAGAAATCATGGTGTAAAAATGTATTTTCGGCAATAAAGTCGTAAACAATACCACTAATCCCACAACGGAAGAAGAACAGAAATCCCCATTTCTTTGGTTTATTGCGTAAATATTGTCGACGACTCCCTGCTCGTGTGCACCATCATTTCATGTGTGGAAAAACGTTGTTCTTCTTCAACGGATAAACAATTGAGACGTATATGGTTTAATTGTCTTCTTCATTGTTGACGAAATGAATATTTCGGCGAAGAGCCTGATAACGTTTGAGGGGCATCACACAAGCTACTTGTTCGTATCGAAACGATTGCGACCAAAAATCGCAATATGACGGCAATAACGCCCATTAGTAATTCGATGAAGGAGATCATCTCTTGGAAGCTTGTTCCTACTGATGTGCATGTCCGCTACGCAGAATATAAATTAGTATTATCAGCAATGTGCTGTATAAAGTCATCTTTGAAAAACCGCTGGAGGTATGATAGTGGTGATTCCACTTCACTGGGAATATGATGGAAAACATTTTCAGGTATATCAACTGGGTGCTCAAAATCTTCAGAACGAAAATCAAAATCCATTTGTTCGCGGTTGATGATTACCTTTTTTGTCCTTGTGGATGACTTTTCATTGTCCAATGCTAACGCTTGTTCAACTAGGCTGGGTGTTACAACAAGCCGTTACGATCTGCGGGGCGTATCTATATCCATTTCATCGTCACATTCTATACCAAGTTACGATGATCAATGGTGGTAATTGGATTAGATCGGGGCATTAGTCAAATCTTCTTCATCAAACACTGGACTCATCAAAACCCAAAGGAGGTAATATTGCAATAATTGACAATGTACGTTTAGTTCCTCTTCATTTTCTAGACAAAAAAAGAAAATTAACCTTAGAATGTTCTCCTCTCTAGAAGTTTGACAATGTGTCTTTTAAGATACATAACTTTAAAATGTTCTCACCCAAGAAGTTTGGCATTGTATCTTTTAAGATACATAATAATCTAATTCTGATTAGTGAGAAGGTAACGGAAGTTTGGGAACAGTCAGTGTATACACATGTTCTAAGCACTTACTTTTTGCGCTAGCAATGCCTTTTTCCTGAATAATACAGCTACCAGCAGGTATATGAAACACAATGAGGGCAAAGCACACACAACCTTGTTAAATCTGTGACAGTCGTTGAAATGACAACAGTTCAGTGGCTGTTTCAGAGATTGCGGCAACTTCGTAGTCGTACACTTGAAACAGTGTATACTAGATGTATTGTCGGAGATAGCAACAACTTATATCTGGGAAACGAGATTTGGACTTTTTGTTGAACGTATCTCTAAAGATCCATTGTCAATTAAAGGGTTAAGGAGTACAGGTTTAAAGTTATGCACAGTCATATGAATGGTAAATGACAATTTTTAAAAGTACTCACAACTAACGTTCATAATTCAAAATACATTTCTGTAATGTATGTGAAAGCAAACTTTTAAACGTTTTAACCATTTCAATATCAATTGCAGCTATCTTTGGTAAAAATAGAAGTGTTAAAAAATAGTTAAAATATTTTTATTTGCACAGCATAGCTTAGTTGCTATTAAAATGTTTAATGCTTATAAAATGTTTTTTAATATACAACCATTATCCAGAAGTAGTATTAATCATCAGAGATGGAAATTTTTTTTTGTTTTTATTATATAGTTCGTCTTATGGGCTTTCCAAAAATATCAAATACGTTGTATTTAAAAAAAAAAAACTGGTAGAATTACATTGAAAACAAAGAATTTTTTTTAAATATGCTATTTTTAATGTAATCCCACATATAATTCAGTCATGTTGCTGTAAAACATTTTAAGTTGTGCCAAATTATGTTCTGACGATGCCTTTTCAACTTGTTATGTTTACTTTATCAAACAAAATACACGCACGTACCACACAAAGATAAAAAAAACTTAATATGTAGGGCAAACTAAACGATCTATCAAAATTCGCTTTAAAGAACATTTAGCTCATATAAAATACAAACGTTTGGACAAGTCTGCCGTAGTCCTACATATGTTTGGTAAAAATCATGTAGTAGATAAGGTATCCTTAATCAAACATGGTAAGCATGAACTTGACTGTTATATGAAAGTTCAGAAATCTTCAAAAACAAACAAATTCTAATTAATAACGACGATCAAGGACCTTTAGGCTACTCAGAACTCATTAAACTTTCATTTTCACCTGATAAGCAACGAAGCCATTATATATATATATATATATATATATATATATATATCACACATTAGAAAACTTCTTTAGTTCATCACAGTCGACCGCTGATGATGATAGCTTAGCTACTGGAACGCGTTCGGTGTTTTTTTTTTGTGGTACGTGGTTGTATTTTGTTTGTTACAGATTCTGCCACAGTTCGAGTGTTCTAGATTTTTCATGTTTACTTTATGTTTATATTACATTTTTATTTTTTAGGAGAAAATAAAGTTAATAGGAAGTGACTTGTACTAGGTAAACACATGTTAGACGTTGAAATATATGACATGAAGTCAAAACAATGCAAAATGTTAGTACATAATGATAAACTAGTTCATAATATTCAGTTTGGAACACTTTCATCTTTGACAATGTCAAACGAAATAATTTCAATGTCTTGTTTATTGCTCAATTCACATTTGTCATATGATTTTTCTTCTTCCATGGATATCTTGATCATCATCTGTATCGGATTAAATCATGCTCATTTTTTCATTGTCGTATCCATCACTTTCCATTTCAAAATCATTTTCATTTAAAAACTATAAATCAAATGTGTGATTTAAAATTTCGTTTACAGCTAGCTGTTCTGTTGGCATGGATAGCAACCATCCAACTAGATTAGATACCTTTTTATTTCGATGAATCCCTTTCCACCATGTTACTGCTGGTGTATTTTCAAAAAATCATTAGTTTTCAATCTGTATTCTGCAAGCTCTTTTAAAATTGTTGGATTGTCAATATTTCTTTTGCAAGGCACACCTCGTTCTAAAAATCATAGATTCATGTATTACGGTCTCACTTAAATATTCACTATGCTGAGATGAGTCCAAAAAATTTGTGGCCAACATTCTAAAATATTTTGTTTTAATAGTGACAATTCTTCACAAATTAGATTTATATTTTCGATCAAATGCATATTTTCGTGAACGATTGCCAAGTTTAGTTTGTCTCCTAATATGGTAATGCGGGTAAGCATAGGTTTTAATAGCTTTTAAAGATTTTGCTAACCTATCTGAATAATATTATCAGCATGTCGTGTAATATTATTGTCAATAATGTTTACCAATCTTTATTGACACATGAAACTTTTATATTTATTTTATTTTGTAGTAAACATTATAATATGTGTTTCTCCGCGGTTAGTTACGGGAACTTTTTTAGAGTAATTGAATTCGATCTTTCATTTTAAATTTTTTTTTAAATAACGTTAGGAATGTTTATTATTAAAAAATTATACTGCCTTTCTTTATTTAAATCTTTGGATAAAAGGATTAATCTGTGCTAGGATTTCTTTTGATAGAATTTGACAGATATTCTGATGTATATATTTTAAATCCAGTCTATTGTTTTCAGTTAAATAGGCTCTGATGTAGGAAATATATTTATTAACAACACCATTTATATTGGTTAACTCGTCACAAAGTAGGGCTAAAGAATTAGCTTGGTACATTTTCTTTAATACAGTACTATTAATCAATACTATATTTAATTTCTTTATGGACGGTAAAATGAAAGTAGTTCATAATTTAGTTTAATATTTTTGAATTCTTTATTTTCTGGTGGTATACACAAGGATGCACAACTGGAATAGACAGGTCTTGCAAAATATTCTAGGTCATTTTGTTCTTTAGTTGTTGACATTCACAAATGAAAAATACTAAAACCTGATGTGGTTGTATCTGACGTAGGTTTGGTCTCTAAGTAACTTTTACAGGAGCAATAAAAATATGATGCATAATCTTTATTTTTCCGTATCCTTTTTGTTTTTTAAATGTAGCCACACATCTGATTTAACTCGGGGCAAGCTTTATGTAAAATTGTTTTGTTATAAATAGCCATTAAATCAGAAAACAGTAAAAATATGACTCATCTACAGTTATACTTTACCAATTCAAAATATAAATTTCATTTATTGCATAATAAAATACTTATCTTTTTGGGTTTGTTTAATGGTGTATTTTTTATGTTATACAATCTGAACGTTTCGGTAACACTTACAGTTATCTTCGTCAGTAGTAATATCTATTAAAATTGTTAAAGGTGTTGAAACAATTTTGTGAAAGTTGAAAAATTAAAACATAAACATTAGTCTGTTAATAATATAGCAGTTTCAGAAACTATAAAGTCAACTATAGAATTAAATTTTAGTAAAAAATAACTAATCATTAAAAATTAAATATTCTAGTTGAGATTAAAATTACAGAATTCCATAAAACGTTCTGCATTATGCTTTTCATTGTTAATAACACTTGCAATTATTAACAAAACTATTTCTTTGTTAGATTTAACTGGATTATTTCAATTGATGTCATGTTTATATTTATGAATGCTTCTATCATTTTCAAATTGAGGTTTTTCACAACTTTACACTTACATCATAACTTGATTAAATTTTGTTAAATGTGTTTTTGGCTGACATTTTTCTAGTTATTCTTTACTAAAATTTAATTATATAGTTGGCTTTATACGTTTCTCAAACTGTTATATTAATAGCAGGTTCATGTTTATGTTTTAATTTTTCATTAAAAAACCCAAAAAGGATAAGTATTTTATTATGTGTAATAATGGTGAAAGTTTACATTTTCCTGTTTCACTTATTGCAGACTAGCATAGATAGTTATTTAATAACGTGCCAAATGTGCTAATTTCTTTACACCATTTTTATTAGGTTGTGTGGAACATAATTAGTCCCAAATTTAACATTGTCCTTTACTAGGAAAAGTTCCCTGGAAAACCTTCAGGAAATATTTCCAGAAGGATTTGTAGAGAAAGTTTTCAAAGCCTTATTACTTATTTCTTCCCGGAACGTTTTGACTTTTGGAAATTTCCTATTACTGTTACCTATCTCTATTAATGTCATGTGAAATGTGTGTTATCCATGTGCTTGACTGTGCAAAATTTCAAATATTTACTTCAAATAGGGAAAATACGAAGATGTCTTTATTTTAAATTTGATACACTGTATTTATATTTACAAATAATAAATAAAACAATATTTTTGTTTTTAAAGGTTAAATTTATAAAACTGCAATATTCATAAGTTGTGACCTAATCACTATATGTTTTGTCTATAATGGTACCTTAAATAATTCTTACAACACGATTGTATTGTATTTTATAGTATTGCCCTATAAAAGTAACATATCATGTGATATTACTGTATGTAGTTTAATTCATATGTAATAAATTTCTACACCTATTTAACTAGAACCTTTCATTGATTCTATTATTTTCAGAATACATAACGTTCCTAAATGGATAATTAAGTAAGTTGTAGGTGTAACCTGTGCCCTGATTTATGGTATATAAATCAACACTAAACGTGTTTATCGCAGAGAGGATACTGTGTGACCTCAAGCTGTTGCAGTAGCCTAACCAAGGCGACACCTAGACTGTCAAAGTAAAGATAAAAGGGTGATAAAGCTTGACGCGCCCAGGATAGCACGATTTTTTGCTTTTCCCGTTTAGATTACTTAAATCTTAAGCAAAGCAATAAATTTTGAAGAATTTAAACCAATAACAATTAAGGAAACACAATCAGAACGTAAAATATGAGCAACATTCAACTTTCTCAAAGAAAATAACTGTTCCAATAATAGTCAAAATTGAGTTAAAATATTACAATACCGTACACGTCAAATAATATGCTTAACTCTAAAATCAAAACAAATATAAAACTTATTTAAAAGCAGTCTGCGCTTGTTTAGCAAATTTCCCCCAAATATTAAATCAAGTATAACATTCGTCACAGAAAGAAAACGGATAGAAACAAGTTTCAAATAAAATATAGGCAAGGGCAAGCGTTAAGCAAAAATAGCCTAGTGATTTATATTAATTAGCATAAACTCTGCCATTGCTGTTTATTCAAGTAATTCCTTGTGTTATTGCACTTCCACGTTAACCAGATAAAGTTTAAAGTGCCTTTACAGATTTCTTTTTAACTTTATAAAACCATTACTAAGGTATGATTGTTAAATATAAATGACATTTCTTGATATACAAAGCCAAATAAACTTAAAATTAATTAAATAGGATTGAAAATGCTTAAACTGTATTATCGATACATTATAGAAGTGGGCGGCTTTGGATTTGTTTTAAGTTAACCCCTAGCTGACACGAAGTTTTAAACATCTATCTGACATAGATTATTGTTTTTACAATGTTGCCTATTTTTATTATGAACGTATTAAAAAGAGGTTGCATAATTATCCTAAGAATATCTGGTATACGACCTTCCAACATACAAGATGGAAATAAAAACAATGAAATAATTATATCAATTTTTTTAGGATAATTATACAACCTCTTTTTTAATACGTATATGAGTAGATTTTAAAATTAATCAACTTAATTAGAATCGCAATACAAAAAAAAAATAGATATATACTTCCATGCTAGTTACTATTACTAAATATGCTTTTTACTGCTTTCTTATATCTAAATACTAACTTATTAAAATCTCTAAATCAATGCAACACATATTAATTGATGTGCTTAATCTATTTATGAGTGATTGTTCACCAAGAGTTACATTGTTTCCTTGCAAATAATTGCCGATCGCGTGTGTTGCATTGTGGAATATGGAAACAGACTTTTTCAAGTAAAGTACGAGTGCGTCATAATATCCATTTATAATTTTATAGATAAAAACTAGATCTGTTATAATTCTTCGTTGGTCTCTCGTTTTCTGATATCGGTGTATACATAAACGTTTGTTAATTTATAATGCAGAAACCTTACAATTCTTTCTAATCGTATTTTATTGATATATATATTACACCAAATGAAGGCTAAATTTAGTTTACTGAAAATAAAGCCAAAATAAATATATTTAATTGTGGCTTCATTTTTAAAATCCCTACACATTCTACTTACATATCCCAATGTCTTGTTGTATTTGGTAATTAAATAGTCAATGTGCATATTAAAACTCAGTTTACGATAAAAATATACCCCAAGATCTTTTATGTGCGTTACTCTTTCAACAATGTTGTTTTTGATGAGGTGCTGAAATTCTAAGGGCGTATGTTTTCTACTGAATGACAAACATACACATTTACTTATATTTAGGAACAACTTGTTTTTTAAACAGTAATAAGTGAAATTGTTAGGATCATTTTGGAGATTTGTGCAATTTTTTATAGATGATATTTTACAAAATATTTTCAAATCGTCGGCGTACAATAAGATATTTAAGGACTCAAAACACTTGTCTATATCATTTATATAAAACAAAAATGGGCACAGGTGTTAGCCCTGTGGCACGCCAGATGTGACCACAAATGGTGCAGATCTAAATCCTTTTACACTTACCATCTATGTTCTATTAAATATGTATGAGGACACGCACCTAAGAAGATCACCATGTACACCGATTCCAGCAAGCTTACACATTAATAGGTTATGATCGATTTTATCGAAGGTTTTACTGAAATCAGTATAAAACAGTCTACCTGTATACCGGTTATCTAACGCATCTGAAATATATTCAGCATATGTAGCTAAATTAGTTTCGATTCCTCGTTTGGAAACAAACCCATGCTGTTGAATGATAATTGATGATCTCAGGCTTTGAAATAACTTGTCGTACACTCTCAAAAACTTTGCTAAAAACTGACAGTTTAGAAATTCCTCTATAGCTATTGACGTAATCTATGTTTTCCGAATCTTTATAAATGGGCCCCAAATGGATGTTTTTCAAACATCAGGAAAAATGCCTGGTTGTATAGTCACATTAAATAGAGGGTAGTGTAGACTGTCTGCACAGTTCTGTATAAAATAGGAAGGATACCCATCGCTTCCTGTGCCTTTATATAATAATAAATAAATATAATAGTAAACTGAGTTATTTTATTGAGAATACAAGGGATGGTTAAATTATTTTTTTGTTTCTGTGTGTAACACTTTTGCTTAAGAAAATAGTGGCATGGATAAATATAAATCAACATAGATGAGACATATTTTATTTGTCCTTGTACCCATTTATATATTTATACTTATCAGAAGGTACATACGGTGCCATTAATGGCAATAGCTTGTTTTTATATGTATCCCTAAACTCAAGATTCATACTTTCTATATTATTAATTGTAAGAGCCCCTCTAAGTACAATTCCCACGAACTGCCACTGATGTTACGACAAGTAATTACTTGCAGCAGGCTTCTAAAATAGTTTCGCCCTAAATCTACTTTATTATGATGACCAAAGTTATATACACCTCAATGACAGCTCACTATAAGGAGCCATAGCACTAGCTCAACGAACTAAAAATTCCTTAATATGTATTTTATATGTGATTAAGATTAATCAAAAAAATTAAGACAAAATGGCGTAATTAATTTGATAATTTTATTAAAAATTTAGTTACAGCTGCCGCAATAGTAGCTAGCCGGCCTAACACGAAGAAGGAGCACGGTTGGAGTCATAATATTTAATTACTGCCAGCTGAATTTCAACCCATAAGTATTAATGCGTTTATATCACATTTTTTAATTTAATTTAATTTGAGTTGTGTTTTTAGTATCGCAATGATTCTACTAAATTACAGTATTTTTGTATTGAGGGGATTAATTAGAACATAAAATAAATAATCTAATTTTAAAGATAGTACAGTGAAATTTAACCGAAATAATTGTTTAAAGAATACAAGGATTACAGGTGTTTCCGTTCGTACTATTCTGGAGTAGAGTTTTAGATATTTTAAAGGGTGATTCAAAAAGCATGCCGGTTTTGAATCGCCCGCCATTTTGTTGTTTGTTGCTTAGCAACATAGAGTAAAATCAACATCGAAAGACACCAAGCTGCGCAAAAAAAGTGACGTCAGAGTGTAAAGCTCAACAAAAAAATATACGTTTGAAAAAATAAAAGTTTAGGTTATGTTACTTCGCGTTTGTTGTCCAAGAATACAATTTTAGAAGTAAAATTTTTGAAATAATCATAAAGTAAAATAATATTTTATTGTCATAGTTACAAAATCTAGTTTTTTTAAAATACATTTGCCAATAACAATTAATCTCCTGATTTTTGGCCAGATTTAAACATTAGCAGAGCATTATTTATAAAGCCCATTTCACCACCTAAAATAATCATAAATAGCAACATATTTACGTTATAAAATTAAATAAACATACCAGCATGTACGATTATAAGGCGATTTCCTTTTCCAATAGATTTAAGACCTGCGTTTGTCCCATCTGTCCACGAATATGGTGTCGTATGAGACGAATGTAGGTATGTGTTTCATCTAAAATTTACATAAAATTATGCAGTAGAATGCTTTCCGATAATTAGTGATCGAACGTATATATGCACAACGCAAAGAACGTATTTCATGTCGTTCTATTATAATCTTACGTTCTTACGACTATCGGATGTTTTTTTCCACCTACATAAAACCCAAGATAAGATATTATTAAAAATTAATCAGTAAACTTACTGAAGCCCATTTTTAAAAGTAAACTTCTAAATGACGTTTTCTTTCCCGAATATCCAACTGTTTCGTCATCTTTAATGAGGTTATAAATTCCTTGGAATATTACAAAATAAAACGTTGTTATCCAACTGCTTTTTACCTGAATTGATACTTTTAAAGTTTTTGTAATTGTTCCACACAATCTTGCGAGCATCTTCAGATAACACATGGCGTTTTCTTGCTTGAGGTGCTTGAGCGTTATGCGATATACTTGCGTCGCACATTATATAAAGAACTAGATTTGGTTACATTAATATAACATGAAATTAATAATTAAAGTAACTTACTTATAAATTCAATACAGGCAGCGGATAGTTTTAAAATAAGCTGTTTTGTAGAATAAGTAATAAACAAATTTGATACGCCGGAAAAACAAGAGGTTATAAACAAAAGTTGGCAAACGATCAGCTGGAAAGTAACGTTTTAGAGCGCACAGTACTAATATCTGTGTCATTTTCCAATCATTACTGCATCTTTATCTAGTTTAAAAATGCGTTTCTGCGCTGGTGTCTTCCGATTTTGATATTACTCTAGTTGTTTATAAAGTTGACATCTGCTAATATTCCGATTTCATTATGTGTGTCAAAATGGAACGCTTTTCTACTGAACAACGTGTGTTAATCGTGAAAACGTTTTATCAAAACGAAGAAAGTTTTGCAGAAACTGTCCGACGATTTCGTAAGATTTTCGGGCGTAATGAAGCTCCGAATGAATCAACAGTGCGCAGACTTATGACAAAGTTTATTGAAACAGGATCAATACTCAACATTAAAAATTCTGGTCGTCCTAGATCTGGCCGGTCTGTTGAAAACATTGCTGTAGTTCGTGATAGTCTCAATAATAGCCCACAGAAATCGATTTGTCGTTCCCAACAATTGGGCATAAGGTATTCTTCACTGCGGCGAATTCTTGTGAAGGATCTTCATGACCATCCCTACAAAATCCAATTAACCCACGAACTTAAGGTGCCCGATCACTAAAGGAGACGAGAATTTGTTGACTGGGTTCTGAGAAGACAACAGAACGACGACTTTGCGAGGAAAATCATTTTCAGCGATGAGGCCTACTTCCATTTAAATGGATTTGTCAATAAGCAAAACTGCCGTATTTGGGGATCAGAAAATCCTCAAATCGATTCATGAAAGAGAAATACATCCGCAGTGAATGACGGTTTGGTGTGGATTTTGGGCGGGTGGGGTCATCGGTCCTTATTTTTTTGAAGATGAGGCAGGACAAGCTGTAACAGTTAATGGACACCGATACCGCACGATGATAAGAGAGTGACCTCATATCCATTCAATGGACATTCAGCAGTTATGGTTTCAGCAAGATGGTGCCACATGTCACACTTCCGCCGAAACCATTGCATTGCTGCTTGAGAAATTGCCGGATCGGCTCATCTCACTTCGTGGTGACCAACAATGGCCACCAAGGTCGTGTGGGGTTATGTCAGATCATCGGCTTATGTCATCAATAAACCCCGAAACATCCGCGAGTTAAAGGAAGAAATTCGATGAGTTATCAACGAAATTGACGTGCAAGTTTGTGACGCTGTAATCAATAATTTCAGGAAGAGAGTTTTGGCATGCCATCAAAGTAGAGGGAGACATATGCCCGATGTGATTTTCCATTCCTAAATTGGGAAGGTTTGATTAACAGCTTTATGTCTTTTGTAAATGATTTTTTTAAAATAAACTTTGTTTTTTGTTATAATTAAAACCGGCGCGCTTTTTGAATCACCCTTTATAAAAATAAAAAGTATCAGTAATTGTTTTTGAGATAAGAATTGATAATATTATTTCAACCCTTCTGATGTATTCATCTAAAACAATCCACAGTGCACTAGAAAGTATGCTGGGTGTTACATCCACCAAAAAAGTCAAGAAGTTTGTTTCATTTACACAAATGTGTTTTTGCTAATTCCAGTGTGTTATCTGTTTAAGATGTATTTTTCACAATAAGCCAGCCAAGTATAATACAAAAATTCTGGATTTTTGTAAATCATTCTGATCATGACGAAATTTCAATTACACGTATTCAAAAAAAAATTAGTCTCTTAATTATTATTACATCTAACATACTTATTGGACAAGGCTATCACGTAATGTCATAAGCGGAAGTTCAAACAGTGTTAAAAATATCAAGACAATGTACAATTCAATTTGGACCCACTGTTAGTTTATCAATTTAAATTGATTATGTATATGTTAATCAAACAGCGCAAATATGTTTGTACCCATGCCCTGTGTCCATTTTTTGTAACTCACATATTAGACGAAATTGTTTACAGACGATTACTCTGATCATCCCAAACTAGATGGAATGTGCATTCACAAAAACCAACCACTGTGTTAAAAAGAGCCGAATGGTGATTATATACACTTATACATTTAAAAATAAAAGTGCGACTGAGAATTGTCTAATGGTTTGGTGACAGCTTTGTGTTACAAATTAATCTAATAGGTCTATTTTAGTACTTACCTGTTTATAAAGATTTTAAATATTGATATTTTACAATACGAAAACAAAACATTTCCAATTGTAAAACAAATGGTGGGGGGGTACATGTGATCAGTACGGCTCTGCCAAACATGTAGCTTACGAGCCACCACTGTTATATCTATTTAAAAAAGTGGCATGATAGCCCGCATGCCAAATAATCAACACATGAATTCTCAAATGCTTATCATGCTCAAATAGAAGCTATAATCTATTCATTTCCAAGTGCAAAGGAATGGATCTCAAGTTAAATGTACCCATGAAGTACAGTATACCACCATATTTATCAATTACATTATATCTTTGTTTCAACGCAATAAGAGAAAATTACCTTTTAAAACTTTGTTATTACTAGCAAAACAGATATCTAAACATACTGTAATAGAACACGATATATTTTTTAGTTCTCAAATATCGGCAAACCAAAAAAAACTGCTTAAGCAAATGAAAAATAAAACCAGAAGCTGATGAAAAAGTATAGATAATACCAGAGGCTGTTTGTGAAAATTAAAAACATTTACGTGTCATTTATGCATTTAGTCAGCTGTGGCTCTCTCAAAATTGTAGAATTCACCATTTTTCACTCGATTCCTTTAAAAGAAGTCCCATTTTACCTATAGACATAGAGCAAATAATAAATAAAGAGATTCAACGCCATAGGAATCAGTGAAACCGCCGTAATGTTGGTTGCATACATAAATGATGAGAAAAATTGTTATTAAATGTACTAAAACGCCTTAAGGTTGTAGTCAAGGAAACGACGGATTAGCACAACTTTACCCGAGCGATGTATTATCGACGTCGGGTTTGGCAATGTTGCAGTCACACAGTAGAGAGTATAAAGCTACATATCTTATAGACCTGCAGTGGTTAATGTTTACATACAAAACCCGTTTTTTTTTTTGTATGATACTTTTTTATAAGCACATTATTTTTTATTAATGAATTTTAAAAACTCTGCAATATAATATCTTTAAAATATGTTATTCACACTTTTTATTCTTTGAAACAATGTATTAATTATTAGTCACATTTTATTATTTGATGTATTTGTAGTCAAGAAATTGTTTTATAAGAATTTAAAGTGTCACCAGCGTATTCGAGCGGATGTAACATTTTCGGGTCAAAAGAAGTTACTTTTAATTCGAATAAAGCATATTATTTTGTTTGCCATCAAAATGCTTTTGAAGATGTTGATGTTAGTGTTAAATTTATATTCTAATATGATAATGATATACTAACAACAATAAAACTGTGAATAATAACGTATTGTATTGTAAAGCTACTAAAAATAATGTAAAAATCTCTTAAAAGAGCAGGAATATTGTAAAATATGGCCATTTTAATTAATAAAAACAATTTATATCAACTGCTAAACTCACTAAGAGAACCAACCACTTGAAGCTACAGTTATAAACTAATAACTAACATTGTTTGAAATTATAACGTAATCATATACTTTCTAATCCTTTAATTAATTAATTAATTATCATTTTTAATTGCTATATGCACACAAATAGGCGAACAAAGTAGATCTTTCGATAAAATAATTAATTATATTTTCGAAAATACGGATTCAGAAGTAATGACTATTTGTTAAATTAATATTTCATAGAGCGCAAGGAACGGCTGTTTTTTAAGTAGATTTTTTAAGAATATCTAGTTTATTGTATATTAATTCGAAAACGGCGGCATTTAAAATAATTTCTGTTAACTTTGGCAACATGGCCGTACTTAAGGTAAAATTAAAGAAACCTGCAACATTTATCTCTGAAACGGGTAGTTTTAATTTCTTGCCCGGCTGTTAGGGGTCAAAACATTAGCCACGTTGTGGTCGGGCAACTTGAAACCTACCACATTTTTCCACAGCATTGAACTTCT
This sequence comes from Vesta saturnalis, assembly GCA_036346205.1. Taxonomy (NCBI): domain Eukaryota; kingdom Metazoa; phylum Arthropoda; class Insecta; order Coleoptera; family Lampyridae; genus Vesta; species Vesta saturnalis. Next base: position 3,582,177 of record JARFJB010001495.1, on the reverse strand, counting down.
TTACCTTATATGTTCTATGCTATAGAATATTCTGTAACTACAAAATCTTTCCGGTATTTTGGTTCATCACCCCCATTCCACAAATCACGACTTAGGGTCAATGCTTGCAACTAATCTCAATGTACCAAGCAATCGTAAATAACTAAATTGTGATAATAAAATTTAGTTTAATTACATACAGGGTAATTCAGGAGTAGAGCCTTATTACAAGAGTATATATCATAAATTGTTCTCTTTATTATAAAGCCAAATTGTTTCCCAAAGGTAAGAATTATAGTTAAAGAATACTTGTGAAACTATTATTTACACAAAATAGCAGAGAGTCCACATATTACATACAAAAAACATTCTGGATAAATCAAAAGTGACATGTACCTAAAACATACAGGAACTAAGCGCAACTCATTTAAATATACATATCACATATCAAAATATAAAAAATATAATTTCTTTAAATTACACATAACTATCCCCATGCTTGTGTTTTACAATAATGAAGAATTAATTTTCCATCTGTATTATAACAATCATATAGGTTTTTAACAATCTGATCGGGTGATGGTGCAAAAGTCTGATTAATATACAGAAACTGCAAATAAAAATTAAGTTAAGGTATTACAATATACTTAATTGCAATTACCACTCTTTCATGTGGCTCTAACTTTAGATACTTCTTAACAAATTCAACTATCCATCCCAATGGTTTTTCAGCATCAACAGCCCATTTTCTACGTTTCATTATTGGCGCATTTCCAGTAGGTTTTAGTAATATATCAACTAAAACAAATCAAAAATAGTAAATAAAATTAAACATGAAGTACACTAACTTTTTTGTTTGTCTGTTCTTTTTAATGAATCTAAGTCATTACCCAATGATTGAGTAACACTATCAAATGCCCCAGTAGGAGTTTCATTACATTCTATTTCCGTATCATTTTCGGTTCCACTCATACTTTTCTATAGTTGATATATTGAGAATGAAAAAAGAATTAATGTATAGTTTTTACTAACATAACCTATAATACATAAAAGACCTGTTTACGGTACAACTTTTAAAAGTACTTGTCACAGTATAAAATTTGAAAGTGTAATCTTAGAGCATTGAAGTGTATGATCTAAGAGTGTAATACGCCTTAAACAAATGAACCAAGGCGTGTCGTTAGACTATTTTAGGGTTGGCAAAGATCCACCCTAAAATCGGTTTTGCCACCCTAAAATAGTAAATTAATTAATATAAAAACGTGCATTTCTTTGAAATTGAAAAAAAAACAAACAGATAATAGTATATCACATACCGAGACGGAAAATGTCAAGAGAGGCATAGTTCACCGAGAGACGAAGCCTCGAGGTGAACTAGTTCTCGAGACAGGGTAATGGTACTTTTGCCGAGGTTCGTATACGATTTTATTCACAATTAAAGAACAAGCAACATTTACAGTTCAAATCAAAAAAATGTGAAACACATCCATCACGGCTTCTCGTTTAATATTGAAGGTCGTGACAATGCGACTTTTAATTTTTACTTTAATGAGAAGCCATAAATGTTATGCTTACTATGTTTCTATTGGTTTTGTCGTTACTTGTTATCAATAATTCACTTATTAAATATGCTTAACCCTTTATAGGCTAGTGGTCTCTATGCGGACCACTTATATTTTGATTACTTTAGGTCGATTATCGTTTGGATAGGTAAACGATTTGGGCAGGGCACCAATGAACAAAACGGGTTTCTATAAAGCGTAGTGACACTGTAGATGACCACTTCCAGTACGTGACACGAAATACCATGCGTTATTGATGTAGGTGGTCCCATAGAGGACCACCTCTACATTGAAAGTAGTTTTAAAAAAAATGTGTTCTAATCTGAAAAACTGCTCTGTTTTTTGTGTTCAAAGTACAAAACAGAATATTTGAAATTTTTATTGAAATCAAGACTGTATTGTAAGTAATTACAGTATAACTTTTGTTGAATTCTTTTGAACGTTTGTAACAAATTGTTACTGAAAGTATAAGATCCGGGTTAACCTCAAAATTGAATGTTTTTTAGAACTTTATATTGTTATCAAAAACCAATGTTTACAGCTAAGTACTCAAATCCCTATTACACGAACTGTTCTCTTTTCGATTTTAGTACTTCCATAAATATAACTCTTATAGCTTAAATGTTATTACAAGTTACAGCAGATAATAGCAGTCAAAATGAATATTAGAGATAGGCAATCACAAAAATAATATGTTTTTATTGTTGTTTCTGTTACAAGCATGGCCGAAAGTAACAAACAACTTTTCTTTTTAGCACAATGAATTCGAGCAAAAAAATATTCGCGATTTGGAGGATATGACCGCTGACGAATACGGGAGTTTCTGCGATGTAAGTGATGCACAAGCGGGATATTCTGACATAGGAGGTGATTCGGACGATGAAGATGTGTTGTCAGTACCTACTCAACCAACAGAAAGATGTTTTAGGCAAAGAAATACAATAAACGCTCTACCATCTAACTCTATTCATAGTTTAGAAGAGGATTCGGATGACTCGATCCAATATCCTGATTACAGTCCATCTGATGGGGAACAAGATTTATCTCATATTTTGAAAAAAACAGTTTTCAAGTAATCAAAACACTACCGAAGAGCACGATTTCGGCCAATCTTCTTCTGATGAGGAAGAAATTGCTGAAGAAGCTTCATCTCATGAAGATATCGAAGAGAAGCCCGAAGAAGAACCTATCTTTTTATGGACTAGTGAGGGAAAAGACCCTAAATGTTTTAAGGATGAATTTTTTCCGTAAGTAGAAGGTCAAATTTGTGTTGAGGGTTCCTTTGAAAGACCTTTAGACTATTTTTTTAATGACGAAATTTTTAATAAAATCATTGTGGAATCTAACAAATATGCTAGGCAAAAAGGGATTATCTTAGGTTTAGAACTGGATGAAATCAAAGCTTTTATCAGCATACTCATTACAATGGGATTTCATACACTCCCTAGTGTACGATTATATTGGTCCAGTGACGATAACTTTCGTATAACTAGAATAAGTAAAATTATGTCACAAAAAAGGCCATCCCTAGTTTGATAAGCTTTATAAAGTAAGACCAATAGTGTCCAAGCTAAATGAAAAATTTCTGGGATCTTTCAAACCTTTTCGCAATTTGGCTGTCCATGAGAGTATGGTTGGTTTCAAAGGCAGTATTTCTCTGAAACAATATATGCCTAAGTAGGCCACTAAAGGGGGTCTTAAAATTTGGGGTATTGCTTGTTGGAAAACAGGATACTGCTTAGGGTTCATGGTTTATGAGGGAAAAGATACTGAACAACAAAAGTGGGGCCTTGGGGAAAGGACGGTGTCACAACTTCCTGAACCATTTCAGAATAAAGGTGACTGTCTTTATTTTGATCATTTTTTTAGTTCGATGCCACTTGCTGCCGACCTTTTGAAAAGAAAAACGTTGGTTTGCAGAACCTTACGTTCAAATCGAAAACATTACCCCCGTCAGTTAAAATATGACTCGGACTTTCAAATGGCTAACGATATTTCCGTTAGTAAATGGAAAATCGGGACAAAAAAACGGTAAATATTGTTAACTCATTTCATGACGCAACGAGAAAGACTACAGTTCGTCGAACTAATTATATGGGAGAAAAGAAAATATGCCCTGTCCTCAGGCTGTGTTTGCTTATAACGTTAACATGGGCGGGGTCGACAAATTTGACCAACTCATGGAAACTTATAATATATCGTGGAAAAGCAGACGTTGGTGGATGAAATTATTCTATTTTTTTATTGACTCATCCATTGTCAACAGTTACGTGTTGTACAAAATTTACACTGTAGAATGTGACAAAACAAATCAATGTCCCTTTTGGTGTTTCGTTCTATGTTGGCCAATGAACTTTTCTGTAGGTAGCGGAACGCAAAAATTTTATTATTTTAGTATTGTAATAAATGTTTGTCAAATCGCCATTGTTACCACGATAGAAAACATAATTAGTGGATTGTTAATATCTTGGTAATACGTCGTAATTTACTAATGTTTTCAAAATATTTTTATTTATATATTTTTATCTAAGGAATGTAGGATTGTTTGCAACTAATATGTATGTAAACACATGTTAGGGGGTGAGTGGCAGGTGCACGCTTAAAAATGCTTTACTGAAGGGGCGTAACAAATCATTGGAATATGCTCGCTCTTGATGTAAAACTGTCATTGGTCTAATGATTAATTGTGGCGAGACGGGCCACGATGAAAGGATATCTTTGTTACTGGGAAGCTCGAGACCCGTAAATATAAGGTTGTTACAGACGAATGCATATTTTTAAAATTAAAATGTCGTGCAATAATTACTATGAAAGTATTCCAACATAAGTTAATGTTTCTTGTTTTTTTTTATTACTTTTGAAAGACGGGGGTGGTTTTTCGGGAGTAGATATAGTTATGTTTGGATCGGGGGTAAGGCAGTTACAGTGAGCTTGTCAATCGAGCCAGATCGATTTTTGGGTTAATTAAATCCCTTCATTGTTCTTTCATGTACATTTTTCTTTTGAATTCGCCAACACTAAGTTGTCTTTTATTTCGGGGTTAAACTGCGTCTATTAACGATTTGTGCCTGTGATCAATTAAGGGAAAATTTATTCTAGTGTAAGTATGTATTTTTATATAACTGAAAGCTCGCAGCAAATAGTTTTACCAGTCTAGATAACATATTAAATACCAAACATGGTCTTGCAAAGGTATCTTGTTCATACGCGTACTCATTAAGCTGAAATCTGCTAAAATAAAAGGACAGTACAGCGCCCTCTCCCTTTGGTATTTGTGCAAATTAGCATTGTTGATTGTTGTTTATATTTATAAAGATGTAAAGGTGGCTGGTGGATGGGTATAGGATGCCGCAGGTTGTTAATTGTAAAAGACAATTGTCTGTTGGTACACACTCCCAAGCCACACATACCATTAAACACCTCGAATTTTATTTTTCTTGTTTTTATTTGTTGTATAGGTGGATGTGTAACCGAAGAGAGAGAGGCACGGTATGTTTCTAACGCACTCAAATTTATATATCGGTCACGATGTTAGTGATCTATTTATAACGTACCCTTGTAAGGCTTTGTTTTAATGAGTTTTTATTTCAGTTTGTTGAAGTTGAATTATTTGACTGCGAGCTGATTTCTCTTTTGTATGTGCTTTATTACAATGTGACTTATGTATTTTGTGATTTAGTTGTCACTAAACAATTGGGTAATTTTTAAATTCCTTGTCTATTTTCTTTTGGTCCTCGCATTTACCTTATTACCTGTGCAATTTTACTGTTGTTGTATTTTATATGTACCGTGATTTGCTTCATTATTTTATGTGCATATTTACTTAAAGACCGGCATGATTGGTTTTTAAAAAGGGACACATGTTTGGTGTTACGAATTTTATTATGATTTTTGTTTTGATTATTTATGGCCCAATTGTGAGTGTGACTATATGTGTTTTTTTTTTGTGTTTCTGTGTAACTAAACTGCTTTTTATTCATTTTCTCTTAATATTATAATTTTGTACGTACTTTAACCTGATTTAATGGTGTTTTGTTATATAATTAACCCTTTCATTTTTTTTTGTTATTTGATTTATTAATGTACAGGGTGGCCAACTAAGAATGCGAGGTACTGTATCTGGGAAACTATCCATCGTAGAGGCTTGCGCAAAAAAAAAGTCATTACTAAAACGGCCAATACAAAAACCTGTAAAATATTTTCAAGTTTCTGAAATGGCCGCTAGGGGGCGTAACTGCAATCTTGAATCTAAAAACGTGATGTTTCTGTGAATTCTGCTATATTAACCTAGTAAAAAAATAACTGATTTTTGATGTCGAGGATAACCTGAACTTTTTTGTTTGGCACTTTTTGACGTATGTCTAAAAATAAAGTGATGGGGGTATTCAAAGGTTTCCTTAAATAACCCCCTGTATCTTCGAAACGGCTAAGCCGATTTTAACAAACTTGGGCTACAAATGTAATAATATTTGAAGTTTTGTTAGTTTCACATGTCGTCGCTGGAGGGCTTTGTTCGACATTCCGACAGAAACGGTTAATTTTATTATTAAATACATTGGTATGACTTTTTTTCATGAACAAGTAGATAATGATATCTAAACAAGCTCGAGAAAACCGCATCTCGATATCTTGTTCCTAACCTAAAATATCGACCAAAGAAAACTTTATACGAAAATCCCTTAAATTTTTATTTTTTTGAACTATATTTTTCTGGAATTGTTTCTATTATGTAAGTTGTGGCCCTAAAAAGGAGGAAGGTTTTTAATGCCCCCGTAAATGCTCGAAATGCTGACCATCACGCTCTATGCACTGCTGAAGCCTCTCATGACTAGACAAAACTGCAGCTTCAATTGCGGCTCTCGGTATGTTACGTATTGCGTTACGAATCCAGTTTTTCATATCTTCTGTAGTAGTAGGTTGAGTCCGAAACACGATGTCCTTTAAGCGCCCCAATAAATAAAAATTAAGGCAAGTTAAGTCTGGCGATCGCGGAGGCCATGGAAACAGATTTCCTCTTCCAATCCACCGCTGTTGAAATACTGCATTAATATGCTCTCGCATATTAATAGCAAAATGTGCTGAGCAACCATCCAATTGCAAAAATAATTTTTGCCTTGTTTCCAGAGGCACATCTTCGAACAACAACGGTAATTGATTGGCCAAAAAGTCAAGAAATACATTGCCATTTAGGGGTTGCTCGAAAAAATATGGCCCAATAATTCTGCCTCCCAGTATGCCACACCATACATTTAAACTCCAACGTCCTTGACGCTGAACTTCACGCAACCAATGGGGATTTTCTGCCAATAATGCATATTGTGCAGATTGGCTCTCCCGTCACTACTGAAGGTGGCTTCATCGGTCCAAAGAATTTGAAATAAAAATTCTCTATTGTCGCGTATCATGCCTCACATCCAATGGCAATAGTCTAACCTTCGAACAAAATCTTCCTCTTTCTAGGCCTGATGCAAAACGACATGATATGGGTGCATTCTTAAAATAATTAAAAAAAGTTTAAACAATTACCTATATATTTTGATGGCCATTAGAACTTACCTATGGTCCTTCAAAATATTTTGAACCGTTGTCCGTGATATGCCCAACTCAGTGGATAATGCTCTTGTGCTAACATGAGGATTTCCTTCAATATAGCCCAGTACAGGTTAATATTTTCTTGTGTTCTTCCAATTCTTTGCTGTTGAAACGTAGACCGAAAGCTACCATTGGCTCGTAAGCTCGCCACTAATCGGGGAAAAACTCTTACATCGCAAGGACGCCGATTTGGATATCGAGTCGCGTAAACTCTTTTAGCTACTGCGGAATTCTGAAGACATTCAAATAAACCGCAAGCATATCAACAGCTTCATTATTCGTAAAACGCATTTTGAAAGTACAAAAATTGCTCAAAGTAACGCGAAAGTATTGACAACTATTGACGATTTGAGGATTATGTATGTTTTGTTTAGGTATCTGTTTCCATTGCCTGCTTCTATTAATTGTATTTTTCGTATATATCCATAGTGAATATGCATTTAAGCAAACAAAAAATAGGCCTTTCGTATAATTTTTAGCATTGCTTACTAGCCCGTAGTAATTTCAAAAAGGGTGATTTTATTCTGGTGAATAAATTTACAAACATTTAAAATCGCAATTTCTAGGTAACCTATTCACAGCCGAAATTGAAGCTGCAGGCCTCAGTAATGCACAGAGTGATGGTCAGCATTTCGAGCATTTACGGGGGCATTAAAAACCTTCCTCCTTTAAATCGGTCCTTTTTAGGGCCACAGCTTACATAATAGAAACAATTCCGGAAAAATATAGTTAAAAAACATAAAAATTTAAGGGATTTTCGTATAAAGCTTTCTTTGGCCGATATTTTAGGTTAGGAACAAGATATCGAGATGCGCTTTTCGCGAGCTTGTTTAGGCATCATTTAGCTACTTGTTCATAAAAAAAGTCATACCAATGCACTTAATTTTTTTGCGAAAATTGACCGTTTCTGTCGGAATGTCGAACAAAGCCCTCTAGCGACGACATCTGAAACTAACAAAACTTCAATTATTTTAACATTTGTAGCCCAAGAAAAGCTCTTTTGAACACGCCCAAGTTTGTTAAAATCGAATTAGCCGTTTCGAAGATACGGAGGGTGATTTAAGGAAACCTTTGAATACCCCCCAACACTTTATTTTTATACATACGTCAAAAAGTGCCAAACAAACGATTCAGATTATCTTCGACTTCAAAGATCAGTTATATTTTTATTAGGTTAATATAGCAGAATTCACAGAAACATCACTTTTTTAGATTCAAGATTGCAGTTACGCCCCCTAGCGGCCATTTCAGAAACTTGAAAATATTTTCCAGGTTTTTGTATTGGCCGTTTTAGTAATAACTGTTTTTGCGCAAGCCTCTACGATGGATAGTTTCCCAGGTACAGTACCTCGCATTCTTAGTTGGCCACCCTGTACTTGTGCAATTGCTTATTTAGGAATAAAGTAGGTTTCATTGGTGGTACTTTCCCATAATAATAGATTAACGGGCTGAACCACCGGTACGCCAAGTTCGTTGATTTTAGTTTGAGTAGTTTCATTTTTTTTGCCTGCCCGCATGATGCAACACGTACCTCATCCAGACTATCTCACTTACATAGCATAACGTACCTAACACTGGACGGCTACTTCGTTTGATCAGGTTTGAGGTTTTCGAGTAATTAAATATCAGACTTGTAAATAAATGCTAATGTTTTAACTATTGCCCGGAAAGTCAAAGTAAGGCAGGCAATTATTTTGAGTAATAGTGACATTATTGTCAGCCAAGTCAAGATAAATCACTTAGCGATTGTATGGTTCTTGAATTTGCATTATTGCAAATAAGTTCAAATTACTCTTTTCAAGATAGGGTACCTGGGGGACGTTACAACCTACAACATATGAAGGTCGCAAAGTAAGAGAACCTTTACTTACAATACAAAAAAAAATAGATAAAGTAGGGGGTCGTAAAATTTCAGTTGAGAACACTGTTCGCAAGTTGAACGTAGGTAATTATTCGCCAGTAGAAAGAAATAAAAAACGTTGTGCAAATTGCAGTACTAAGAACACTGTAAAGCGCACAAAAATTTCATGTTTGGAGTGCGATGTAGGTCTGTGATTAAACTGTTGCAAAAGTTTTCACAAAAGACTAACATTTTCATGTTTATTTCATTTTATATCTTTTTTATTTGGCCGTGTTATTATTTTTAGTATGGAAATAAATGGTTTGTAGGTCAATAAAAAAAGTGGTCTCTGCTTTTTGGTAGTCATCAATGGCGTGGTCGTCCCTCACCTTTTAACCCCCCCCCCGCCAAAGTAATTTTAATTTACAAAAAACATTTTTTAACCACTATTAGTAGCATAACTAGTGGTTCTAAACCTCAAAATAATAATTATTTTCAAAAAAAAGTTTTGTCCGTTAAAGGGTTAAAGAAAACGTATTGTTTGTTTCCACCTATTGCTTGCGTTCACTCACCATCTACGCACGTGAGAAAAAATAGTTGCATACTCTTGATCCTTTATTAAAATTGTCAAGTTGTGAATTTAACACTGATAGTTTAAATCGATAGTAGCACCCCCACAGGTTGGAAAGTGGTCCATTATTGACCGCTTCATGTCATTACGGTCTCCTTTTTTTGTTATTACTGACCGCTTAAAGTAAACCCGTAGAATCATTCACTTTTCAACCGTTAAATGGTTAAAAAACGGTATGTTACAAACTAACTGTGCATAAAATATTTAATTTGATAAAACGAGTCACCACTTTTTGTACCATGCGTCCGAGTAACAATTTCCCCCTAATAACTTCAGCTATTTGAAGGATATTTCATTTTCGCGAAAAAAGTTTTGAAACTTGACTTCATGAATATCCTCATTGGCTGTAACGGGTATATGTATGACCACGAGAAACCATGAGAAAAGGGAGGAATTTTTTTAATACAATAGTAGCTTTTTATGGGAAATTAAATTCTACATATTTTCTGATTCCAAAAGTATATAGTTTTATAGGCCTATTATTTTATTCACTCTGTCGAACGCCGCTTTTAAGACCACAATTAACGCCATATTGTTTTTCCAATTTTCTCTGTGTTTATACTTTCCTCTGACCATACCTTTTTTGTTATGTACCTTTTCTCGTTCTTCTCTTACCACCCCCCACCTTCCGTTACTAGTTCCAGGGTTTGGTGGTTCTGTTCTACCCTCTCGCCTACCCTAAACGTCTTCACCTCTTCCCCCACCTCTGAGTTCCCTATCGCATAGTCTATTGTTGAGTCTCCACTCTCTCTTATACACGTGTACTCTCCCATTCCTCTTTCTTCTCTGTTCCCATTCATTGTTTTCCGCCCCTTTTCATTGCATATTTCCAATAGTTCTGTTCCCTCTTTGTTTAACACTTTCTACTTAGCCGGTCTTTTTCCCTCCCTTTCTTTCTTGTCTTCCCCCTGCTCCTCTATCCTCTCGTTAAAATCTCCTCCTATTATTGTCACGCCCTCCTCCATCTCTTCTAAGTTTTTCCTTGTCTCTTTCATCCTTCCACTATATATCGTCATTACTTTTGTGTTTGTTTTCCTCCTCTGTATTTTCCTTTCTACAATTACTCTTCTCTGTAGCACTTTCTCTTTTTCTTCTTTTTCCAACCATTTTCTTCTTATTCACGTCATTATTCCCGCCTTTGCCGTCCTTTTTATTATCTCTTTCCGCTTGCGGTACCAGTTGAATTCCCCTGACATCTCCTTTTCCCATCACTCCCGTTTCTTTGTCGTTTCGTCTCCCGTTTTTCTCCTTTCTCCCCCCTTCTCCTATTAGGTTTTTGCCCTTATATTGGCCCTCTTCTCTCCCCTTTCTCTGCTTAACTCCCTCGTCCTCTCATTCCATATATATATATATATATATATATATATATATATATATATATATCTTTCTCTGTCGATCTCCATTTTTCTGCATCCTACCAATACTTCTTTCCCTCCGCTCTTGTTTCAGCCGCCCTGTTAATTATTTCGCTTTCTATTCTCCTTTCTTCCCGTGTTAGGTCGTGGTCCACGTATATTCTTGTATCCTTTAGTTTCCTCTTCTCCCTCATAATTTTTGTATTCTCCTCCCATCTCCCCATTTCCACCACCACCATTTAATTTTCTTTGTCGCTATTTATCACCGTTACTTTTTTAAATTCCACGTTTCAGTTTAATTTCTCTTCCATCATAACTTGTAAATTTGTAAACCTGTAAGTTTGGAGTACACTTAAGCTTATTGTTACTTTAGAATAATAACTTCAGTTAATAAAATAAAATTTGTTTGATATATATGTATATATATATATATATATATATATATATATATATATATATATATATATATATATACAGTAAACTCTCGATTATCCGTGGGTGGTTTATCCGCTTTGCGGATTATCCGCGGCGTCTACGGTAAAAAAATTTACATTTAAAAAACGGAAAACTACATTAAAATAAGTTTCAAAACTTTAAAATAGATTGAAAATACAGTATTAAAGCGATGTAATACGTTTTCTAAATATATACTGTCACGTTAAAGTGATCAGAATCAAAAAGTCCTGTAAGCACTGTACATAACGTAGTTTTTTATGTGAAATCACACATTAAGCGTACATTATTTGTAATTGTAATTACTGTACGTTCTTTTATTGTAATATAAACTGATTTAAAACACCTTTTTGTTGTTTTTTAGTACCTTCAGCCATTTTTAACCACTATTGGCTATTTTGCATCTACTATCGGCGGTTTTTCGGATTATCCGCAAAATTCGTTTATCCGTGGTACCCGCGCCGGTCAACTCCTCGGATAATTGGGAGTTTACTGTGTTTAAATAATTGTAGAAAATGCAGTAGCATTATAAAGCAGAGTTTTGAAAAAAGTGTATTCTGTTCCATTTTTTAAAATAGTTGGTTTTTCAATAAGAATTATAATGCTAAAGTTAAACCTTAAACTTAAGTTATACCAAAGAGTATCCTATTATATACTCTTTGGTTATACTATCAATGTAAATGTTAATGTTCTTATTTGTAGCTCTCGTAAGTTTCTTCTTGATTCTTCTTACGAGTAGTAATCGATCCATGTCATAAATTCGCAATTACAGTAAACTTCGATGTTTGAGGTATTACCATTTAATGTTTAAGTGTAAAGTATTTACTTAATAGTTTCAAAGAATACGCGACTTTTCAACATCATCTTAATTGCTTTGGTTTCGTTAGTAATGGTGAAGCTAGATTGAAGAAGAGTTAAGTAGTTCGTATTTTGTGCGAATATGCAAATATGTGTAATCGGTAAAGTTATGTCTCTCTCACACTCGTAGAATGCTTATTGGGTTTCTTTCTAGCTTATTATAAGGCAGACCCGCAATAATGTTTTTCCATACCTGTATATATATATATATATATATATATATATATATATATATATATATATATTATATATATATATATATATATATATATATATATATATATATATATATACAATATTAAAAATACTATATCCGTATACTTATATTTTAATTTTCTTGTATTAATTAACATTCCTATTATTGATAATGTAGTGAATAAATAAGTAAATTTGTTAGAATTGTTTGGTTTATTACGCCCTAAGAAATCTCTTATAGGTACTTATTACATACTCCTAAACTTTTTTGATTTAATATAGCGAAACCTCAATTGAACCTTCCTCTTGAAAAATGTGCATAAAAAAATGTGATATTGCTTCACACGTTAGTTATAACACCTTACAAATAAAAAATTTATATACTACTGCCGAAAACTTAATCCGAAGCATTACCCTAACCAAAAACAAGTTAGAATGAAACATATATTTAAGTTTACACAATTTAATTGCTTCAATTTCGAGGAATTTAAATGTTGAAGTGCGATTAAGTTGTTCTGCGTATTATTTTCTTATACTAAAAACTTCACCCACGATTACATCGTTCTAATCTCGTCAGCATGAATTGTTGAAGAGACTATATATAATATATATATATATATATATATATATATATATATATATATATAATGGTAATTTGCATAGTGTAAAAAACAGGATGAAAATGTTATTATTAGAAACCTATATTAAATAGTTTAAGTGTAATTTTGTACTGTGAGAATATTATACTGTCTTATTGTAATTTGTTTGCTATTAACGTAGACTGGAAGAAAAGTTTCTAGTTGAACTTATACCTATCGTGTTATAGGATTTATTTAATTTATGCACAATAAACATTATATATATATATATATATATATATATATATATATATATATATATATATATATATATATATATATATAATATAATATAAAGTTGAGGTTGAGGTATAGATTGTTTTTAGTACACAAAATTTTCGATAGATGGCGCTTTCCAAAAGATACAAAAAATCAGTTTTTTCGCATATGCATATTTAGAATACTGTTCGTATGTATATAACAAGCAAAAAACCACACAAAATCGCTGATGACGATTGCGTAGCTATCGAAACGCGTTCGGTGTTTTTTAATTTTGTGTGGTACGTGGGTGTATTTTGTTTGTTATCGATCCTGCCACAGTTCCAGTGTTCCAGATTTTTCGTATGTATATAGTTTTTATTGACATTTCAGTTTCTAATATTCTACGTGCGTCTTCAATTCTCATTCACTCTTATTATTTTTCATTTCAATAAATATTTTCTAATAAAATAAATTAACGTTTTTACTTTCATATATATATATATATATATATATATATATATATATATATATATATATATAAAGTGTAATAATACCAAGGAGTATATAATAAGAAGAGGCGCCATCCTTCGATTTGAAGCGTAAGCAAGAAAATTCCCCGGCCGTTAGAATGTTTTCGTCGATCCCTCTACACATCAGGAAACCGAACTAACCTTAATATAAGTAAAGAACCATTTACAGATAACATCAACGATTTCTTTCAATTGTTAAGCAGCATTGTTGTCAGCTGTACTTTTATTTTAAATTTTTAAGTGACTCATAGTACCTGAATATTATTACCTGCACCACTCCTTGCTCGCACATCAATCAAAAGTCCTATTACAACAATGAATACCTGTAGGTTTTCTTATTTCCTTAGAATTGAAAATATTCATATTTATTTAAAAAAATTCATTTCTTATTGAACGATTTTAATTAATGGCCAGTTATGTGTATGTGTACTTTTAATGAAGTTGCAATAAAAGGGAAATCATTTTTTTTATTTTCAATATGTTTAAAAATTAATTCTGGCTGAAAAAAAGTTAATTAGCATCTGACAAACCCGCGAATGAACCTGCTCGTACAAACATAACTACATGTTATCAGACGAATTTTCAAGTAGTTAACAATTCTGCATAAACTGGTTTTTCTATATATGTTGTTCATTTTAAACACTTTCCTTGTGTATGCATTTGTATTGAATTACCTTTTACCTAAACTCTTTTAAATTAAACTGTTACAAAGGTTATAATTATATTTCTTATTGTCTTTATATATTTTGCTAATTTCTATAATTAGTTTCATTTGTTTTAATAAATAGTGGAGCAATTATTTTTTATTTGTTATTTCTATTATAACGTGTAATTCCGTATTCCTGTGGGAAATAAATTATTTTTATTAGGTATTATATAATCGTAATTTATATAGATAAGTATTTTTATTGATTTTCCAGTGAGCAGGAAAATCACAATTATATTTTTAATACCTGTAATAAAGTAAACACGAGGTGTTAATATGCGCTTAAATTGTACAAATACGTCAAAATGTTTGATTAGTTAGCCAACTGAAATAAATCACAAGTATCGCAGAAAGCATATTCGGCAACATGGCAACAATGAAGCACCCAGCAGGTAAACCAAATCTTGTTTTTCAACTACCTGCTAAAGCAAACTACTTTCCTTAACCACCTGTTTATAGTTTATTAGAGAAAATTCGATTAGGCAACCCAACATACGCCTATTACACAAAATCCTACACCGTTGCGCCTCTTCTTATTATATACTCCTTGATAATACGTTAAAAGCGGTCGCCCCTAAATTATTGTTGTTATTTTGCATTATTCAATTGCAATTGGGCATCAATATTATTATGATCTATTCAGTATCTGGTTTAGGGACCAACTTTGATTTATATACTACGTGGATAGCGCATTCATTGTGTTAGAAATTAAATCAATTACCGTAGTATATTTCACATTAAATTTTAAACTGAGTTACAGTTTCACGAAGGAGCGCCAGTGGCCGCTGTGAGTAACATTACATTCCCACAACCACTGAGTAATCCTATTAAAACTTATACACTTAAACTTAATATTAGTAAATGTAGAGTTTTATCGTTTTCTAGAAAGCGCAATCCTATACATTTTGTATATGAAATTAATTCTATGACAGTCGACCGTTGTGCAGGTATGAAAGACCTGGGTGTACATTTTGATATCGAATTATCTTTTAATCAGCACATGATGGACATCGTTTCATCAGCCAACAAATTATTAGGGTTCGTAATACGCCAATCTAAACAATTTACGAGTATCCGTACGATTAAGATATTGTTTTATGCCTTTGTGAGGTCTAGGCTTGAATATTGTGCATTAGTGTGGTCACCTCGTTATGGCTGCTACAAAGTTTTAATTGAGAATATTCAACGCAAATTCCTGAAGTATTTGTGCTTTAAGATGTTTAATGCTTATCCTAAGAAAGGTTGTTCAAATACAATGTTGCTTAACACCTTTGATATGCAGTCTTTAGAGACTAGAAGGAATATCATAACTTTGTCATTTTTATACAAAATGATACATAATTATATTGATTGTGCTTCTATTCTTGCCAACATTTGTTTTCATATTCCTAGGTTAGAAACAAGACAAAGATGTACATTTCATGTCCCTTTTGCCAAATCTAATTTACTTTTAAAGTCACCAGTGGTTAAAATGTGTCAATTGTACAATGAGATATGTTCTAATTGTGACATATATTGCTCTCCATTAACTTCTATAATTGACTGTTATGTTAACTACAGTAATAGGGCTTAAAGGTGTTCAAGGGACTGTCCTATTGTCAACTATGTGTCCTTCTTGTAAATCATTTTTGTTTTTAGTGTTTACAGTCACTTAACTCTGTGGGCATTATTGTTATTATTGTTATCATTATAATTATTATATATTATTATTATTATCATTGGTAGTACACATAATTAGTTACTACTCACGTTGATGGGTTGATTATATATTTATATATTTATATAAATCTTTGTATATGTGTAATATTATATAGTTTGCTCTGTAATTGGCTTTTGCTGTTGGGCAATAAAAGTTATTATTATTATTATTATTATTATTATATATATATATATATATATCTACGGTGGAAGTGAGCGTCCCTGTGTAAAAATTTAGGTTCAGATGACTTCCACTGGTCATTGGCCGTCCGAGAGACCGACGCTCAACTACCTCTTCATTTTATTTCAAATTATGCTACTACATGCCACCTAGTAACCAAAAACGTAAAAATTGCACAGACTTCTTGCTGCCTGTTCATTGATATGTGTATAAGTTTCAGTGCACGGAATTGCGAATTGATGGCAGCACAATCGCTCGGTATATACTTTTATGTTGACGTTCGGTACAACTGACACGCAGCACTTCGTTAGGTACATTGAAAATAAAAACAATTCAAGTTTGACCACATATATTATTTAAACATGGCCTGCATGAATTGAAATAAAATATTATAAATAGTTAATTCTCTACTTATCTAAGTTTAAAAAGGATCTCTTAACACTTTCGTTTTGACGTGAAACACAAAATTTCAGTTACCGTCGGAAAGTTCAAACAGATAAATTGTTTGAGACCTCAATAGGTATTAAAGATAATTTCCTAAAATCTCATTACGGGACACACCAAAGCATTAAACAGATTACACTAGATTTAATTAAAACATGATACTTTATGGGTTAAACGACGGAGAAGAAAATTGTATCATGTGTTTACTGAGGTTTTTCCTCAAAATGGTTTTTAAAGCCTATATTTACCTTTATTTCCAATAGTTTTACACTCCATTTAATGGTTTAAGCACATTTAAAAAGCATGTCAAAATGGCAAAACTTGGTTTCATTTTTATTTAATCTGCTATCCTTGTTCAGTGTACAACAGTGAAAGTAAAATTGGTGTTGTTGCTTTTGACCAATTTCACTGACTGGTAAATATAATTAGATATTTCAAGTTAATTTTAATTTAATTTTAAGTTAAACTGAAATTAGGAATCAATTTAAACACGTAAGAGAGAGACCAAAGTCGAGTAAAGCGAATTTATGCCTTTAGACATTAAATTAATCTTTCTAGATGGATGTGTAGCAAGCTTGATGAAGGGAATTTAATGTGCACTGCACATGACTTTCTCATACTGGGTCATATTCCATAAGTAAATAGTACGTAAGGTAAGGAAAGAACAGATACTTACACAGTGCTAGAACTCGTTATGTGATGGCAAAAATCAGTCAAAAAACGGCAATTTTTAACGTAGATATTCTTATTCTCACTTATATAAAATGTGCAAAGGAAATCTTATTTCTTTACTTATAATCACCTAGTCAGTTTACAAACCAGTGCTATTCTAATTACACACAATGCAAAGCAATCAAATTGTATTTTTATAAACGTAAATTATATTGACATATAACTCAGCCATTAGTTATGACTAACATATTTGCATGTGCTTTATATATTTTCATTCAAAATATTTATACATTTTACAAAGCATTTTATATAAATGTACATGTATAGTCATTACAGGGAAATGAGAACGTATTGAGAAGCTTTAAAGTTTATTTGTCATATATTATTTAGAACATGTGTAAAATGTAAAATAAAGAATTTGTATTTCGATAAGAAATTTGTGTAACATGTGTTTTAAAACAAGGAGTCTACACTTTTTTTTCTATAAATTTAATCGTTTTTACCAATTTTTAACCAAAATTTGATAGAACCATGGTATTTAAGTAGAAAGTCTAAATATTAAGTTTAATTAAAATTCGAAGCGTTTTTTTTTTAAGTTATCGCGGCCAGAAACACACGCGCGAATGCGCACTTCTGCACGCTCACGCATAAACTGTAATAAAAAAAATAATTAATTTTCGGTTTGCTATTAAAACGGTTCCTTTATTTAATTAAGTACCTCTTACTATTTCAAAAAAACTTGTCTGTGTCGTCAGCATAAGGGTCACCATCTAATGCGTAAGCTGCGGTTAAAAATTAGATGGGTTTCCGGTTTCAGAATCAGGTATTCTTACCATTTCAAATAAGTAGGACTGTATCGTCAGCACCTCATGAGTAAACTATGGTTGAAAAATTAGGTGCTTATCATGTCTTACAATTGGTGGTCCAGCTTCATAGGAAACAAATGTATACAACTATCTGATGAACGAATACGCCATAACTTAAATCCGAATCTTTCCGGTTTCCTTTAATAGACGTTTAATAATTGGCCAAAGTATGGCACAATTTGTCAATTGATTGCTAAGTTCTGAAAAACGCGTCAGACTAAATACACTTTACCTTAAGATTTAAAAAATATGGCCGAAGTTTGACAAAATTTGTCTCTTCTGTTTATTATCAGATATGTAAAGGTTTCGTAGAACTCTATTTGGCTCATTCACTGCTTTATAACATTAACTCACTTATCTTCATTAGTATTCCAAAACAGTGATATACCAGACAATAGTAATCCAGAATTAAGGTTACGCTGGTTTTCAAATAGCTGAAAACCTTCAAATCCGTTGAAAACTGGCCATCGATTTTTTCAGAAAATAGGTTCTTTCGCACACAAGAAAGAAAAATATAGTTTGGTATCAGACAAGCTTGTTAGCTGCATTTGGGCAAGAATGTAAGACAAAAACTATAGCCAGTTTCGACATATTTATTATGTTTTTGAAACTAGATCAAGAGTAAAAATATTGTAAAGAAGTACCTGCGGCAAATAAGGCCCGGCAGCTAATACGGCCCAGTAGCCATACTTGAAAACATACGCTTCTTTCTCAAAATCGGGAATCACCAAGTTGCTTCCAACTACTCGTCCAAGGACACAGGTTGTGACAATAGTGCGCCATCTGAATACCTCAGGTTTTGGGAAGCAAATCCAGACCATCGCTTGAACAAATCTCGCTTTGGCTAAATTCTTTCTAAAGTTTGACCCAATTGAATGACAACCTCGAGCCACAGGGTTATATCCACTTGATCATACTGTACCTGATGGTAATAATGAAAACTATATTCAACTCAATAACTGTTACAATCACCCTACTAATGTTAATGATGTGCAATCCAATGATCCTGATTCAGACGACTCTGCAGACAACATTCCTAATAGCATCAAAAAGAATATTATCCAGCCAGAAGTTCCTGACACGAACACGTACACGCATACGCACGCACACGAACACGCACAACCGCACACTTATGCGCACGTCCACGCACACGCCCACGCGCACGCACACAAACACGCAAACACAAACACACAAATACACAAACACACACGCACAACCACAAACGCACAAACCCATAAACACACAAACGCACAAACACGCAAACACACAAACATCAACATCAAAAACATCAAACACAGTAAAGATAAAAATTTGAAAATGGTCTTGATATTTTTAGAATACTGACCACGAAACTTCACATCGACTTTTTTTATTGTGTACAAACATTCGTGTAATGTATTTATCAGTTAACATTACAAATACAGCTGGACATTAATACATTTTAATACCTAGCTATTTATCAATCAATAACATTTTTCTAGAATTTATAGTCATATTTGATTTTAGGAAGAAACATCCTAAAGATCATTAATTTCATGTTATAAACGCTATTAATACAGAAGTTAATGCATAGAATCAAAAGTAACATTATGGATAATACCATAACTAAAGGTTATTTGTTCTAAAATTAGATAAATATGTGGCAACACAGCAGGTACGCCCACTGATAACATTAACTAAATATACAGACTTCGCGTGTCCTGTAAGTTATAAAAGTATTCACTAGACGCCAACTAAACCTACACATGGCTCAGAAACTACCTTGTACTACAAACATAAACAGTGTATAACCCGGTGGCCCGGATGCCATCAGTAATATATATATATATATATATATATATATATATATATATATATATATATAAAGATAAATGAAAGACTGGTAGAAAGGATGGAAGAGATCTTCAGGAAACGAGGAGCAGAATGAGGAGATGAGCAAGGAATTCGTAACAAGGAAGGGTCTGAGACAGGGATATCCACTGAGCCCAAGCCTGTTCTCGGTGTATACGTGGAATCTGGAGGAGATATTAAGAGGGCGGGAAACGGGAAGGTTGTTGGTAAAGAAATTAAAGGTGTGGTCGCTGACGTACGCAGGCGATATAGTGTTGGTGGCGAAGGAAGTAAAAGAAATAAAGGAGATGATGAAGGCATTGGACAGATATATGAAAAGAAAGGACCTAGAAGTAAACACAAAGAAAACAAAGATACTAATATTCAGAAAGGGAGGGAGCAGAAGGAAAACGGAAGAGCGGAAATGGAGAGAGGAGGAAGGGGAGCAGGTGAAGGAATTCACCTACCTACTTGGAATATAGAATGAGACAGAAGAATGACGATGGGGAAAGTGAGAAAAGGGAATAAATTAATAGAACAAGTGTGGGGGGAAAGATTGTTAGGGATGGACTTAGGGAAAAAGAAGCTGTTATTTGATAAATTAATGCAGTGTGGTGCTATATGGAGCACAAGTGTGGAGGTGGATGAAGTAAAAGAGGTGGAAAAATATTGACAATGGGTATTAGGGCTGGATAAGGAAACACCGGGGTATTGTAGGTAGCACACTACGAAAATTTGATGAATACATTGAAAATATTCCGATTGAAATTATTGTCGCGATAGCAAAAGTTAATTACTGAAGGTTATTATATAAAAAATTGTTATTTGAGAATGGTTTGCATTTCTTTGTTGTTGTAAGAAATTTGTGTAGGGTTAACTAAGGGCGGCCCCCAAGCAGATGTTTAAGTTGCGGGTGGAGGCTAAACTGCCTTTTCGAAGGGCAAGACAAATCACTAAATATGTTTAGAAAAGCGTTGTGGAAATAAACCTGTCAGTATTATACAAAAAATTACACCGCGGTCAAAGCATACGTTGTTCAGGGATTGAAATGTGATATTTGAAATACAGGTTTTCTACGGTTGATTGCACATGTTAATTAGAAATAATGTTTCTTTGTATAATTAAAGTCAAAAGCGTTCACACGAAATATTTTTATTGCTTTTGTTAGTTGATATAGAAAATAGGGGATGATGGAATAAAAACGTTTTGTTGTGCTCAGAACGAGGAGTCTGATTAGAATTTTCAAAGCGTGCGGGAGTAGATTTGAGATCGATTCGTGTTTGTTTAATTAGATCTTCTTTTCGTCGTTTTGTGTTAATCGATAAATCCGAGTATTTAAACATTTGTGCTGGTGAAAGCTTAAAAGGATAACCTGCATTGATAATGTAAGTAAAAGAAAAGATTTTACGGTTTGTGAAATTACACAGAAAAGGTCATTCGACCTACTCATTTAAATTGTTCAAGCCAAACTGAGACCCGGACCTGCAAAACTGTTGTGTTCATTGTAATTGCGCAAACATAGCGAAGCACGCTCTCGTTTCTCTCTTTATGTGTTCTATTTTGTGTATTGATAATTCCAACCTGTAATTATAATGATAAAACCACAAACGATCATAGGTATAAAATCAGAAAAGCTGATCCTAATGATCTATATCTATACAAACGTCCCTTTTGTTACCGTTATATGCCTATATGTCTATATTTTTGTGTTTTGTTTTATGCCTAAGAGGAATTGAGAGCGTTATTATCTTGCATTTGTAATAATACGTACTAATCATGTGGGTGCATCGGTGTTGCAGGACTTTATGTCAGAGGTTATACTTCGAATGGTTTTTCTGTGTAATCCATTATATCATTCATTGTTACTGTACATGTGTATCATTTATTGTGCTCGTATCCACAAATTTGTATGTGTAACGTACTTGCCCTCTTTCATTTGTGTCTACTTAAATAATCTGTAACCTGTTTAATTTTCTGTTGTTATTTTTTTTATGTAGGTTGAATTTGTAATATGTATTACTAGAGTGCTTAATGTATTTTGTTGTTAATAACCGTCCTGATTGGTTAAACCAAAGGGCCACATGATCGGAATTACACTTTTCCTTTTCTTTTTTTAGATTGATTGACGATCTTTTATTGTGGATACGATCACACTGTTTATATTTATTGCCTTTATGTGTAGTTATTGAAATTGCCTTGCATTTTATTTTGGTGATATTTAAATGTTGTAAGGTACGCCTTTTTAACTTGATTTAATGATGTCCTTTGTTTTTTTGTGTTCTGTTTATGTCCGGTTGTCCCACACCCTGTATAATGCTTTATATGTAATTATTTAACTAAAAGCAGACAGGAATTGGTTCCAAAAGGGATCCCCTGTTTGTTATTTATTACTTGTTTATTTTTGCTTTAATTTGAATACCAATTATAGACCTGATTTTATGTTTATTTGTGACAAAACGTCGTTTTAGGCAATGTGATTGACTTTGTACGCCTTTAATACCGATAGAGTAGTGTTGATCCATGTTTAATCCTTTGATTGCTTTGATTACTTGTGTTATCTGATCTTTGTTTTTCTTTGTGTGATTATTATCGGAATAAAGGGAGTTTTCTTGGTGATTCTTTTTCTCCCGATGTAAATAGAATGACGAGCGAATCACCAGGTAGCGCAACTCGTTTATCTCAATTACAGTTTTGTTTCATTTAATTACCTGCCACCTTATGCAACAAATTAACCTTATCCGACCCTAACTCCTGCGCATTACACAACGTAGGTTATTTGTCCCTAGACGATCACTGTTTTTTTTATCAGGTTAGAATTTTCCGAGTTCTAGATCAGATTTGTAAATCAACTCTGATTATTTAATCACGGCCAGTAAGGGAGATTTAAGCTATTAATTGGAGTAAGCCTAACATTAGCCGACGTGGCATCATTCTCAGGGACATCAATTAAGCAATTAATCATAGCATCTTATCAGTCGAATTAAGATGCATCCTTCAGCTATTGTTTGTCTCTTGAATTTGCATTAGTGCGAACAAGTACAAATTACACGTTTCATGATAGGGTACGTCTGGGTTACGACAGTATATTGTAAGAGAGTAAGTTCAGGAAGCAAAAAAATAAGGGTAGAGACGAGAAGAAGGGCAATAAAATATGAGGAAATGAGAGAAATGACGGAGTGTAAACTATTACAGGCGGACCAGATAGGAGAGAGGCATATTATAAAAGAACGGGTACGCGACGGAAGAAGTAGAGAGGCTAAGGGAGCAAGGGTAAACGAGAGCATAATAAGAAGGGACAGGGATGTCCAAAAGCAAGAAAGATGGGTAAAAATAAGAGAAGCAAAATACAATATAAATTACAAAAAGATTAAAGGAGAAGGGATATCAGATTAGCTGAAAGGAGGGTGGAAAAAGGGAAAGAAAAAATGATAGCGAGGTTCAGATGCGGTAATGAATAGTGGGGAAACAAGTACCGTCAACCGGGGCTAAGTGGATAAAAAAATCGTTTTTGCAATAACGTCGTAACCGCTTTGAATTTTTGGTTGAAACTTCATATATAGATTCTCTCACTCTTTAGGCTTCGAATACCATCGTGACATTATGTAAAACTAGCTTTACAATATGTTTTTTTTATACATGTATACTGATCCACTTTCCCCAACAGAATGGGGTAAAGTGGATTACTCCTTTTAAATCACTTAAAATGTATGTTAAATTAGTGGGTGGCAAAGTGGATCACAATTTATATTTCTAATAAATATTTTTTTGTTTGGAAACATACATTTGATCCATTAAGAAACCGTAGACATTAAAAAATAAAGGTTTATTCTCAGACTTTCTTGATACAGACATATGTTTCGCTTAAAAATTAAATAAATTCTGCATACGAACATAAAGTAAGTAACAAAACTAAAAAAAAAGTCAAAACAAACGAGAAAATTCTATTTTAAAATATTTTCGTCTTCTTTCTTTATATGGAAAATGAACCGTTGTGTTTTTGAACTTTTCAGTGGAACTTTTTTCACAATTTTGTCCCTGGGGATCGTTGAGATGTCTGCTATTTGTGGATATACGAACAAAATTTCTTTGTTAGAACTTTTTTTTCTGAGAGTGATGACGATGACATCAGATTCTTCTACTTGAAGTATTTTCGCAATAAAATGTCGGTCCCGTGTGTTCGTCTTGAACGTCAAGAACGAATTGATCAGGTTTGGATATGTCGGAATTCGTCTTTTCACACTGATTTAACGGTTCTCCAATTTTGTATGTGCAACAAGGATATCGTGCTTCTGAATCTTCGTCTTCGACGTCATTCGTAGCAAATTTGTCATCGACAACATCGATATCGGCCTCCTCTTCTTCAAGAGTAGCAGCATTATTAGCAACATCATCCTGTTCAGAGCTGCTGCTAAGTTGTCCTTTTCTCTTTTTCCTTTTGGTCGAAACTGGAGCTTTTTCTTTTCCAGGTCGCATAAGGTGATATTCTTTCCAGCGATCACCGCTACCTTTCTGCGTTTTGGACCAGAATTACCCTGTTTTTAATTCAGCCGGTGCTTTTCGATATACCATTTTGTCCAAGACCACTTGTGGATTGAAAGGCACTATCCCACATGCTTTGAAGCCAGAAATTGCATTTTCCTGAGACTGACTACTTCTTTCAATTTTGTGGGAAAGAGCGTTTTGGGAAGAAGACCTCGATTTTTCAATTTCCATTTTTCGATCACAGATTTCCATGCTGCTTTCAACGGCCTAAAGTAAGACACGTCGAGCGGTTTTAAAATGTGGGTTAAATTAGGGGGCAGCAATACAAAGCGTATGTTGTTTTTCTTGCACGCTTGAATGACACTGATCGTCAAATGACTTCTCAGGTTGTCCCCGATGAGAATTTTATGACATTCCAACCTTCGGAAAAATGGGAGCATGATCGTAAAAAAGCAGTGCTCAAAAACAGCGGCATCATCTCTTGGAGATATTATATTCTGAGCCTGGTAAACTCCCTTCTTTCCAACCTTCATACATGTTTTTAGCCTTATAACCACGTAGGATGGCATCTTGTGCCATCGGCCGCAATTGCAAACATGACAGTGGTGCTTGATTTACTGGCGTCTACTATTCTGCAGGCATGCTTTGTCCCCTTCTTAACCACCTCTCAGCTCCAGGATCGTCTCTAAATGCGGATTCATCGTAATTAACGATGTTTGAGGCAGACACGTCTTTCACAACCGCACGAAGATTCTCGAAATATTCTCGAACTGATTCATGAGATACAGCAGCTCGGACTCGTTGAGTGTTTTCTGCGAATTTGGCTGTCAACTCGGGATGTCTTTTCATAAATAAATAGAACCAATCTGCACCAGGTAGATTGTTGGAAAACCCTTGTTCTTTACGCCTTTTTATTGAGAAATTGCTGGACAATTTTTCGGGCAGGCACTGGTTTCATTGGGAATGCATATTCACCACACAACTGGAACGAATCCACCAGAACCTTTTCATCATCCTCGGCCATGTACGTGACTATATGGCACACCGTACGATTCCGAAGCTTGCCTTTGTGACATTCTGCCAGTTCTTACGGCAACTACTGCTCTCTCCATGAATATTACCTACACCCTCTTAAATTAATCATGTACGCTACTGCTTCACGACTTAATCATAATATACAGTCCGCGCGGCTAAAGAATGCCTCGTGTCGCGCATGGATGTTCGTGCATTCGGCCGCACTCGTTAACGCAATAGCGACTGAAAGCATTACCAGTGGCGTCGGTGTCGCGTTTTCAATTATTCGTCACCAAACCACAAGAAATTTTAAAATATTTCATTTATTTGAATTACATATGAACAGTAATAGTTTAAACATTTATAAAATAAAAAAATAACCATGTTGACAAGTAATAAATTTTATATTTTAATTACAAATGAACACAACAGTTTAATCGTTTATGAAAATCAAAAAGTATAAGTTCGATTTTTAATTATAGAAACAGAATAGGCTGTATTTTAAGAGTATTATTCAGGATTTAAACAAATTATGATATTTCTTAGGTAATCAATTTTTATATTTCCATACACGTTGGGGAAAAGTTACTCAAACGGCGATAATTACCTACTATAATAATATTAAATACTACTAACAAATAAGTTAAATAAATAAAGTTAATTAACAAGTACGTATGTAAATTAATAACAGAAATAAATAATTAATTAGTGTACTTAATACATGATAATAAACGGAACGCGCTTTTGGTGGCGACGCCACTGACATGTCGCGCTTAAGAGACTTGAAGTTGGACGAAAGCGCATCCAACGTTCAGGCATTCTTTGGCCGCGCGGACTGTACAAATGCAGAATTCTGGGAATGACCGACATATATACGTACCTAACCTAACACAATAACTGGTGTCAAAAGCGCTGATCTACCTTACCCCGCAATGGTACTTTATAAAAAAATCACGGATTAACTCTGGTGACAGATATTTAATTAATTCTATCGCCCAGATCTAAGTTACACATGGGCTATTAATAAATTATAAATAAAAAATAATTAAATGTATGTGATCCACTCCACCCTGGCCGATCCACTAAGCCCCGGTTGACGGTATTAGAGAAAAGAGGAAGAAAGAAGACGTAATTATGTGGGGAAGGGATGGAGAATGTAATGTATATTACAAGAGTGTAGGGAGTTAAAAGAGGATGATAGGAGTGTAGAAGAAATACTTTAGGAAAAGGTAGTGGGAGCAGAATAGATGGAGGAAACTTGGAAAAGGAGAAAACAGTGAATGGGAGAGGGATCAAAAGTGAAAAAATACATTATGGAAGATAAAAAAAATGTAATAAGGAGATAAATAATGTAAAAAAACGAAATGAAATGTAAACAGTAGAGTAAGGGTATAAAAATAATAGGTACTTTGCAAAATTATATAAATTAGCAAATAAACATAAATATATATCCAAGAATTATGAGATTTGTCAAACCCTATCCACTCCACCAATGATTGTTGTCCTTTTCTACGGATTACTCGTTCCAATTCAATTTCAAACCCAAAAACCTGGTTATATTAAGATTGACAAGTTGAATAATCACGTACAAAATTCTAATTTTTAGTACCAGTAAAAACGAGAAAAAAACGTATATGGAATTCGACTTGAAGAAAGATGGTCAAAAATCACTATGGAATATTCTTAGTAAGTTCAATATTCACAACAAAAAAATCTCATTTAATTTCGTTCCACCAATTAAGAAACGGAAGGAGAAGATTTGATACCCCCTACACACAAACCTCGTTTTCAACCGTAAGGACTCCATAATTTTCAAAATTCCAAACGTCACCAGAATCAACGTGGAAAGTATCTCTGTATTTTCATTTAAGTTCAAGCAGTTAGTCCCACATTCTATCTTTATGACTCAAAACCAACATAGTCAATATTAAGCTGAACCACTGCAATCACTCGACTTCTTGTCGCCAGAACGATATCAAATACATTTACATCTACACTCTTTCTTTAAGTTACTTAATTTTACAAAACTTTCTATTAAATTTTAAGGAAATCAAACGAAATAAACATTATTTAAAGTTATATACAACTATATACAAATAAAACGTTACTCAACATTCAATAACCGGGGAATAGTAATGAAAACAATCTCTCAAACTTTAAATGTATTATTACGAAAAAACTCAATAAATTTAGAAACCAATTACAGACGATTTCAAACCTAATTCCTATCATAGTTAATTTTTTTTTATGATTGTGGACCTGAACAGGCTAAATAAGGCCTATCGTGCTAAAGCACTCAGGAACACTTAGGAGGATGGATAGAGGGATAATGAATTGCCAATAGATGCCTATGAACAGCTACCTTAAATTTTCTCATATCATAAGTGAGAGGAAAACAGGAACTAGGGAGATCATTCCAGAGTTTAGAAGCCGTGTAGAAAAATGTGGATTGCGCCCGTTTGGTACGACAAGTGGAGATTTGTACTGCATACTGATGATGTGAATGGGCGAACCGAGTGTTTCTCGCAAAGATAGCCGGAGATGGTATCAAAGAAAGTTTTTGCTAAAAAATTACATTTTGCAGACATAGTTGTTAAAAAACATGCAACTTTTGTGTTTGATGCTGTGATAAAATATGATCTCCATTTTTTCCATTCCATAGATCCTTGAATTTCAGCACCCGTGATTTCAATTGGATTGTTTGCATATTGTGACATATGTTCTGCCATACTTTCTTTAAATATTAAAATTTGTTGCATTCATTTCAGCTTTTAAGTAGTAGCGCTTGTTATGACTAGCATCAAAAACATTATGAATATAATCGCTGCTGACATATTGTGAACCACGTCGAAATGGTTTTTCTGTCACCCCTGCATCATCTTGGATTTCATAATTTTCAGATTCAAAAGAAGAGCCAACAATATACGTATAAATATGTCCCTTGTTAAAGCATTGTGGAATATCTGCACTTGGAAATTTATTTCATTCTATTAATTGTTCAGGAGCTACAGTTGAAGTTGATGTTGTAGCCGTTGGAGTTATGTTTCATTTTAAATCACACTATTTCCTTCATCAATTCCCAAAAATGTGTATTGATCACATCCTGCTCATATACAATTCACAACCCTGAAAAGAAGTATTCTGTGTGTTAGATGCAATTACACTGGACATATAACTAACCGTTCCACAATTCAACTTAATTCCCATTTTTTTAACCCTCTGCATTCTAACCACCTCTGCACATCAAGATTAGAATGGTCCACAATTCGAATGCCTTCTCTCAATTATAGCACCAGGTACATCCTCAGGCAGCAATGAGATAGATTGTTGATTCACCAAGTTAAAGAAATGGGAAATCGAAGATGCGAATTTAAAAGGAGAATAGATACACTTGGAATAAAAGGGAAACACAAATAAAAAATGGATAGGCGGATACTAGCTTTGTTTGTTATGCGAATACCAAACATTTTTCGTGTTGTTGTTTTGTAAGATGAGCTCGTAAATATACTCAATGGAAAATTATGAATACATTAAATCTCCTAATCGACGATAATGACTTAAGTGATAGTAGTGGTATAAGCGAAGAATTCTTACTTGTAAATACATTTAATGATAAACAGAAAAGAAATTGTATAGAAAATTACTTTGAAAAGGTTGTATCAAATTATACCGATTTAGAATTCAGAACGCATTTTCGAATTTCAAGAACTTTGTTCATTGAATTAACCAAAAAATTTGAGCAAAGTGAAGTATATAAGAATGTTCAACAAAATTATAACAGAACGTCTACTGACAAACACCTCGTGTTTTTTTTATGGTTTGCAGACCATGAGGCTTACTCTTATAGAGATGTAGCTGATCGATTTGATTTATCGTTATGGATGGTGCACCACATCATTAAGAAAATAACGATGTTTATTAGTAATTTGTCAAAAGAATTAATTGTATGGCCAAATGAAAATAAAAAGGTGATAACGGCAAACTACTATAATAACAGAATACCTAATGTAATAGGTAAGTTTATAAGCTTAATCTTGTTAATTTTTATACAAACACACATAAGAATTGACCCTCCGAAGAAAAATCCAGACGAATACATTGATAGAAAAGGCAACATCACAATTGTAATGCAAGCAATTTGCAATGAAGAAAAGAAATTTATCGATTTGTTCATAGGATCGTCGGGATCTGTTCACGAAAGTTATGTTTTATAAAATTCATTTATATTCGAAAAGTTAACTAATACCAAAGAGTATATAATATTATATACTCTTTGCTAATACTACAAGTAAATTTATCATTTATCAAATCAACATTTCTGTGATGTGCGATTTGCAGGATATTATGTATTAGGAGACTCTGCCTATCCTTGCCTAAAATGGCTTATTGTTCCATAAAGACAATCGACATTTAAATAGAAAACAAAAAATTTTAATACTGCTTTGAGTTCATGCTGAGTAGATATTGAACATTTATTTGGGATGTTAAAGCAGAGATTTGGACAATCATATTATTGCAAGCTACAAAATTTGAAAACGCTTCGCCATTTCATTAGAGCTTGTTGTGTTCTTCACAACTTAGTTGACCAAGATGATTTACATTTAGAAATAATGCAAGATGAAGACATTTCTGAAGAGTATGGCAATATTCACAATGGGAATGAAGATGGAAAGCATTTTGATTTAAGAGATGATATATGTATTCATTATGAATATTTTATAATTAATATGCAATAGATTAAATTGTTTTATGTATTAACATTACAATTCTTATTCGGTGTGTAGTTGAGAGTTCACAAATTTCTCTAGAAAAACATTTTTCCTTTTTAATTCTTTAGTTCTTTCTTCATATACAAGCAATTTCCACTTCTTAAATTCTATGGCTTCTACACCCAGCTTCTCCTTCAACATTTTATATTCTCGCAATTCATTTACTGCTGTTACTCTTTTGGAATGAGTATTCGTTTCAATATTGCTGGTATTTAATGTTGTTTCACTATTCGAAGAATTATTTTCCACCATTTGTGGCCTAGGACTAGAACTTCTACTTGCTTGTGCACCATCTACTTGTATTAATAATTCCAGTCGGTTCTTCCCATTATCATTCGATCCAAGTAAGAATTCTGGTATGCTTCAACCACAGAATAAATTTTATTCTGTGCTTCAACTTACAAAAACTTACTTCTCGTAAGGACATATTGCACGTGCTCTGCTGGTTTTATTGTTATTTTCTGTTTTCTTCTTGAAAGCTCTTTCTAATGTTTTTCATTTATTCTCAATTTGTAACGCACTAAAGCAATATCCTTGATTTTTCATTTCTATTTCTTCCCACATTTTCTCTTTGGTTTTTAGTTTTACTGTTTTTCCTACCTTTAGACTGAATTCTTCGTACCACGAGATTAAGAGTTTTACAGAAGAGTCGCAACACCCGATTGGTAATACTTGACTTGATGTATCTAGAATACATTACATACGAAATTATTAATCACTATCCAATAATATCCTACACAATAAGTAATTAATTTAATAAATAAAATGTGCTTGTTAAACAATTGTAACTTAATAAATTTTTAAGGAATGCTTAATTGCATTTTCCATATATCCTATTTCTTTGCCTATAAAATTAAAAAGTAAACATCTTTATTTATGATAAAATACTTATCTTTTTTGGGATTTTTTAACACGTTCGCGACGGAACGGTTTTTATAAGACATATAACTGAACCGTAAGTAATATTAGGTTAATTTTGTAGTGTACCACCGGTGACACACGGCGGCTTTACGTAATATTTCTCATGCGCCACAGGTGGTACACGACGGCTCCCGAGTACATGTCTCGTTTGTGACCGGTCATGTACTGCCGGTGGATCAGTCCAGTCTCCCGCTCAAAGCTATATATTGTCCACGTGTATGCAGAAAAGTGTTGTGCAATATTATTTACTGGAGTAATAGTCGCTTTGTTGGAAGAAATAACCTCATATAAGTGTTGGATTTTTTCATTTTTTTTTAGTAAGAAAATGAAGCATTTACCTAATATTTGAATGAATATAATAATTATTATGGTGTAATTTCACATAAATTAGTTTCTACGTAAGTGTTAAGTAAAAATGTCCTCTAGAACAGAGAGAATTTTGTTGGCTGCTCGGGCAGTAACCAGCAGTTCATCTTCTAATTTATTGTTACAACAAAATAAAATCGTTGAAGTTGATGAATTTGCTTCAACCTCATTAGAATATTGGACACTTGCAGAAATGTCAGAAGCAACATTTGAACCTATCGTTAGTGCTCCTAAAAATGCAAGTATAAGTCAACAACAACAACATTCGTTTGGATCATCAGACGAGGAAAGTGATCCATGCGAACCCTCAGATGGCTCTTACAGGTCTTCAGATTCACATGATAATGACGAGGCTGGCGTTGTTGACGATATTCCCTCAAATCAAAACTCTGGTGGGGAGTCAGATGACGATGAAAATGTAACACCGGCAGTTACTTGGGGCCCCTGTGGAAAAGTTTTCAACAATATTTCGTTTTCGGATGATCTGCAGATAAATCAGGACAATATTTCCAGTCCATATAAAATCTACCGGAAGTTTATAGACAACAATGTCCTAGATTTCATAGTAGAGGAGACAAACAGGTACGCATTACAGTATATTCAAAGTCACAATCTCTCGAGACGAACTTCGAAAGTTCTTTAGAATTTTGATGATAATGTGCATAAATCATCTACCAAAAATGCGCGTTTATTGGTCCAAAAATAAAATGTATGCAAATGACATGATAAGGAGAAGTATGAAACGTGACCGATTACCTGCTTCTGAAGTTTATTCATTTTTCAAATAATGAGGCTTTTCCCAAAATACTGACCGATTGGTTAAAATTAGAGATGTCTTGCAGCAAATTATTAGTAATTTTCAGAAGACTCTAAAACCTGGTCAAGAGGTCGTCATTGACGAGACCATGGTACCTTGGAGGGGCCGACTTGTCTTCCGACAATATCTCCCAGCAAAAACGCATAAATACGGGATCAAAATCTATAAATTGTGCACACCTGAAGGTTTTACATACAATCTTAGTATATATTGTGGTAGTAACGAAAACTTTGTTGTGCAGGAGCATGTAAGTGGACATGGACATACTTTTGACGTAACGGTAAGACTAATGGAGGGTTTACTGAACAAAGGAAGAATTCTGTATATTGACAATTTTTACAGTAGTGTAACATTAGCCGAATACCTCCTACAGCACAATACCTACGTATGTGGTACTTTACGGGCAAATAGGAAAGGCAATCCAAAAGATGTCTGTATAAAAAAACTCAAAAAGGGTGCTATATATGGAAAAGAAAATAACAAAGGCGTACGTATCTTTAAATGGCAAGACAAAAGATCAGTTCTTATGCTAAGCACTTTGCCTCAATATATGGATGAATTACTTCCTACTGGTTCACAAAACAGGAGAGGTGAAGAGGTATTGAAGCCAAGAGCAGTTATA
The DNA here is from genome assembly GCA_036346205.1 of Vesta saturnalis. Taxonomy (NCBI): domain Eukaryota; kingdom Metazoa; phylum Arthropoda; class Insecta; order Coleoptera; family Lampyridae; genus Vesta; species Vesta saturnalis. The sequence goes on along the minus strand of JARFJB010001495.1, from coordinate 3,548,955 downwards.
GATTATAATAAGGCTAAAAAAGGTGTAGATATCTCAGATCAGATGTCTTCCTACTATACTTGCCTTCGGAAGACAATCAAGTGGTATAAGAAGGCTATCTTTGAGGTCATCCTTGGGACCAGTGTAGTCAATTCGTGGGTAGTGTATAATAAAAATAATAAAAAAAAGTTGGACATTTTGCAGTTCAGAGAAGCACTTATAGGTGAACTTCTTGGTGGTGAATGCAGAGAAGTAAAAGACCACGAAGATGTTGAAGAAAATCAAACAGTGTCAAAGAAAATGCATCACAAATTGAAAAGGTTTGAGGGAAGTGCAAGACAAAATCGTAAAAGGTGTTTTCCTTGTTATGAGTTAATGCAAAGTGAAAGAGGAAGTAAAGAAGCAAGGGCAAAGACCAAGCGAGTTATGACCTATTGTGATAACTGCGACACCAAACCGCCAATGTGTTTGAACTGTTTCAATAAGAAACATGCTTAGTTCTCAAAGAATGATTTGAATACTCGTGTCATAAAATAATCGTTTTTTTTTATGTATGTATTATTTTGATACTATAAGGTAAATTTGAATCTTTTTTACAAACACGTTTTAGTTCAATATATGTCTATATTATGTATTAGTTTATAACCAAATCTTATTTGAATACAATTTTATGGAAATACATCGTGTTTCTAATCAGATGGCCTAAAACTTAAATATTGCTTCGATTTAAAACGGTGCACCTCTGGTGGTACATGACCTTTATCTACAGCCGTAATATAATTTAAAAGTCCTAAACAGAGCCGTACATTTTGTATGAAATAATATTTTCTTGATATGGTGTGTACCACTGGTGGTACATGTCGGCTATAGCTAATGACCGTCATGTACCACATGTGGTACACGACGTCGCGAACGTGTTAATAGTGTACTATAAATTATACAATCTAAACGTTTCGATAACACTTACAGTTATATTATAAGTATGGAATGTTTACTTTCAGTTGTATCGGTATAACGTTAAGAGAAAATTCCCCATTATATTTTAAGCCAATATATTTCGTGTTGAATTAACACTTCATCAGGGCAACTAGAACAATATTTATAAGTACGTTATTAAATAAACTAAAATAACTAACAATATTTAAGGGTATGGAACCAATAAATAGAAGCTAATACTAAAATTGTTCTTGTCAATATGACTGAATTACAATAAAACTAACTAGATTTAATAATGCTATAATCCAAATATTTATCAATAAAACTATAATTTGAATTTAAAAGTTAAACTTAAGAATTAATGGTCATAATTGTATAAACTAAATACTACTAAATAACCTTATTTAAAGAATTTTAAAAGAGATGTAAATACTGCTAAGATTATTAACATCACTTCTAAAATTCATTGCTTGATTGTTTGTTTTTATATGGCACATTTCTAAAAACTTTCTTCTTTCATCATTTCTTTCATTAGCTATAATTTTAACTTCTGAGAAGTCCATATTGTGGTTGCTTGTGTTACAATGTGTGGTAAGTGCTGACGAATCTGGCTTTATTCTGCAATCATATTTATGTTGATACAATCTTTTGCATAGTTTTGTGAAGTTTCGCCTATATATTGAAGATTGCAGTTCTTACATGGTATACAGTACACAATGTTTGATTTTTCAGTTCTAGAAATTTTACTTTTTATATTAGTAAAAGTTGTTTTACAGTAAACAAGTTAAATTTGGATATTTTTGTCGGAAGATGTTTTAATTTCTTTTTAATAATATATGAAAGTCCTTGGATGTATGGAAGTTTTTTGTAATTTAATAAGGTTTGAGTGTTAGATAGTATTACTGTATTAGTAGATACAACAGTTCTGTTATTATTAAATAACAATTTGTTTAGCAGCATTTTTGGGTAATTATTATCTAACAATTGCTTTCTAAGAAGGATAAGATTTTTTGTCTATACTTAGAATGGCAAATTCTGTAATTCTATTTTCATTGCTAGAACAAGATTTATTTTGTGATTGTAAGCATGGTGAGAATTAAAATTAAGGTAACGACCAGAATTCGTCGGTTTTTGGTACCAGTCCAATTGTATTTTGTTATTTTCATCACGAATGACTCTAGTATCTAAGAATGGTACTGAGTTATGTATTTCTTCTTCCATGGTAAATTTAATATGTTGGTTATAGATATTAAATGTATTAAGAGTATCATTTTTGGAATTATTTGGTATAGAACAGATGATATCGTCAACATATTGATAAATAAAAGGCATTTCAAATGGAAGTTGATTACAGCATGTATTGAGAAGGTCATTTATAACAATATCAGCTAATATTGGACTTAGACTAGTACCCCTTAGGTGTACCAAATATTTGCAAGTAAAAGTCATCATTAAATTGACAATACGTATCAAAAATAAATTTTATTGTTTCTATAAATTTATTTTTGGTAAATTTGCAGTTGTTTTCTATCAAGTTCCAATTTTTATTAATAACTTCTGTGGTTAATTCAGCTGATAGGTTAGTGAACAAGGAGACTATGTCTAAAGAAATAATTACGTAGTCAGGTGGTAACTGGAAATCATTCATAATGTTAGCGAAGGTGAAGGAATCTTTAATTTTATATCGTAAATGATCTTTAAAGGATACTGAAAGTATGTTTGGTATGTATTTGGCAAGTTTATGATTTGGAGCTTCTATAACTTGATAGAAAACAACTGCAAATTTACCAAAAATAAATTTATAGAAACAATAAAATTTATTTTTGATACTACGTATTGTCAATTTAATGATGACTTTTACTTGCAAATATTTGGTACACCTATGGGTTCAAGTCTAAGTCCAATATTAGCTGATATTGTTATAAATGACCTTCTCAATACATGCTGTAATCAACTTCCATTTGAAATGCCTTTTATTTATCAATATGTTGACGATATCATCTGTTCTATACCAAATAATTCCAAAAATGATACTCTTAATACATTTAATATCTATAACCAACATATTAAATTTACCATGGAAGAAGAAATACATAACTCAGTACCATTCTTAGATACTAGAGTCATTCGTGATGAAAATAACAAAATACAATTGACTGGTACCAAAACCGAAATTCTGGTCGTTACCTTAATTTTAATTCTCACCATGCTTACAATCACAAAATAAATCTTGTTCTAGCAATGAAAAATAGAATTACAGGAATTTGCCATTCTAAGTATAGACAAAAAATCTTATCCTTCTTAGAAAGCAATTGTTAGATAATAATTACCCAAAATGTTGCTAAACAAATTGTTATTTAATAATAACAGAACTGTTGTATCTACTAATACAGTAATACTATCTAACACTCAAACCTTATTAAATTACAAAAACTTCCATACATCCAAGGACTTTCATATATTATTAAAAGAAATTAAAACATCTTCCGACAAAAATATCCAAATTTAACTTGTTTACTGTAAAACAACTTTTACTAATATAAAAAGTAAAATTTCTAGAACTGAAAAATCAAACATTGTGTACTGTATACCATGTAAGAACTGCAATCTTCAATATATAGGCGAAACTTCACAAAAACTATGCAAAAGATTGTATCAACATAAATATGATTGCAGAATAAAGCCAGATTCGTCAGCACTTACCACACATTGTAACACAAGCAACCACAATATGGACTTCTCAGAAGTTAAAATTATAGCTAATGAAAGAAATGATGAAAGAAGAAAGTTTTAGAAATGTGCCATATAAAACAAACATCAACAATGAATTTTAGAAGTGATGTTAATAATCTTAGCAGTATTTACATCTCTTTTAAAATTCTTTAAATAAGGTTATTTAGTAGTATTTAGTTTATACAATTATGACCATTAATTCTTAAGTTTAACTTTTAAATTCAAATTATAGTTTTATTGATAAATATTTGGATTATAAGCTTATTATTAAATCTAGTTAGTTTTATTGTAATTCAGTCATATTGACAAGAACAATTTTAGTATTAGCTTCTATTTATTGGTTCCATACCCTTAAATATTGTTAGTTATTTTAGTTTATTTAATAACGTACTTATAAATATTGTTCTAGTTGCCCTGATGAAGTGTTAATTCAACACGAAATATATTGGCTTAAAATATAATGGGAATTTTCTCTTAACGTTATACCGATATAACTGAAAGTAAACATTCCATACTTATAATATTCATAAATTCGGTTGAAGAAAAAATAATAATACTTACAGTTATCTTCGTCAGTAGTAATGTTTGTTAAAAATTGTTAAAGATGTAGTAAACAATTTTGTCAAATTTGAAAAATTAAAACATAAACATAAGCCTGCTATTAGTATAACAGTTTGGGAAACATAAAGCCAACTATAAAATTTTTAGTAAAGAATAACTAGGTCATAAAATTAAATATTATTAAACTGCCTCAAAGATGACAAACCAGAACACTCGCTACGACGAAAGCTAACAATGAAATTTGCCAGCCAAAAAACACATTTAACAAAATTTAATCGAGTTATGATGTAAGTGTAAAGTTGTGAAAAACTTCAATTTTAAAATGATAGAAGCATTCACAAATCCAAACATTACATCAAATAAAATAACCCAGATAAATCTAACAAAGAGATATCTTTATCAATAATTGGAAGTGTTATTAACAATGAAAAGCACAATGCAGAATGTTCTTTGTAATTTTTAATTTCAATTTAATTTCAACTACTTATGTTAAATTATAGTGCTGTGGTAATTTAACATATAATTGGTAAAGCATTCGCTTCAAGGTCTAGGAAAAACACAGCAAAAAACCTAGACATACCAAAAGTTGAAAACAAATTAAAATCAAGGCGTATCATTATGCTCTTTTTTTAATTATAAGATGCCAAAACCTATTTAAACGGAGATTTTCTTCTTGTCTATTAAAATTATTCGGGTGTTTATATATTTCAATAGCTTCACGTTGCAAACGAACATAATAATGGGTTTGTCTTGACAATAATAATAATATTTAATTTTATGACCTAGTTATTCTTTACTAAAAATTTTATAGTTGGCTTTATGTTTCCCAAACTGTTATACTAATAGCAGGCTTATGTTTATGTTTTAATTTTTCAAATTTGACAAAATTGTTTACTACATCTTTAACAATTTTTAACAAACATTACTACTGACGAAGATAACTGTAAGTGTTATCGAAACGTTTAGATTGTATAATTTAAAGTACACCATTAAAAAATCCCAAAAAAGATAAGTATTTTATTATGAGTGTTAATGGTGAAAGTTTATATTTTCATATTTCATATCTTTATTTATGACCACATTAAACACTTACTGTGCTTGTTTTGTAAAACAATGTTGTTACCATTTGTCATTGCACTACCATCTTCATTTAACACATATTCCCAATTTTCCATTTTTCGTGTAAGTTAAATATTTCTTTGAACAAAATCAACAAAACACATATCCTAACCTCAAAACCAGTAATTACACTCACTACACTAACTTGAGCAAGAGTAGAAAGTGCAGTTCTGGATTACACTGATTTTGTTACCAAACAGTTTGCACTGTTACGCTAAATACAATAACAAAACAAGATGAAAATGAGGTTATAGGTAGTTAAAGCACGCAAAGTTTACAATTTCTTGTGGAAATTTACTAAGATCTAGTTATAAGTAGTAGTGGTGATCCTGTTAAAATGAAATGCAATTAGGGTAAAACTTTTGTCTTTTTCTTTTCAAAGTAACATTTTAGAAGAAGTCTGTTATTGATATAGATATATTTACTTTACGTTTATAATGTCCTATAATAGTCCCCTATATCACTCCACTTTTTAAATTTAGGTTTAGAATTGTTAATCAAAGATTTACACTTACAGGAATATAGTCACAGCTACTCGATTTAAATAATTTGAACATATGTATATAATAATATATTGAAATAAGGTACACATTCACAATGGTATAAATACAGTCAAATTCCAAGTTAACATCGTAGTCACACTGTTGAAATACTAAAATTACAGATTACAGTGTTTTATCACAGAAATTTGACTTAAAACAAATCAGTGCTGATCAACGATGGTTCAGGTTATTATATAAATTACTTCAATAAAATACATATTTGCATACAAACTATTCTTTGATATCAATAAAACAAGAATAATCTTAAAAGTTAACTCTGTAAAATAATGTTTAGTCTTATATTAATTTCTTTCATTTTACGAGAAAAGAAGGGCATACAACAATATTATAAAAAATAATACTTATTACTAACACTTCACTGTGTATCTGAATCATCACAATTTTCTATAAAAAACTAATCTTTATGTCAACCTAAAACGAATACCCTTAATTAATTTAAATTAAAACAAATTAAATATATTTACAAGGAAATCAACATACACGTGCATAATAATAATCAGTGGTGGCTATAAAATAATCGAAACTGAAACAAAGTTCTCAGAAGAGATAACATTATAGTATAACAAACTACAACTAGCTTTATTAGCAAATTGGCATACATCTAGTCACAAGTATTATAGAAACTCTGTTTCTTATAGTAATCGTATATTAAAAATGGACATTTTTTAATTACAAATACTCTTTCAGAGTAATACATAATAAATGGTATTTTTAATAATTTTCTAATGATTTAGGTAACTTTGGTGTATCGATAACATTTATGGTTGTATTACTCTGATTAATTTCTTGCTCAAAATTATGCTATAACAAGTGGTTCATCATCTGAAAATCCTCTAATTTGTGGACTTTCGTCCTCTTCTAAGCTGTTATCATCAAAAGTAGCTGCTCCAGACCTGGTATCATAATGGGAATTAGCAAACCTAGTAAAACTATTTTGGAGTTTTCGATGTCTAATAATTAAGAATGAAAGTGCACCACCTAACAATACTAGCAAAATTCCTGCTGGAACTAAAATAGCAGTCATATTACTCTTTCCGATCAATTCAATAGATGCTTGTGCATGTTTATTATTTGCACCAGACAATTCTGATACCAAAGATCTGTATCCCCTTTCAGATACCAATTGTACACCAAATGTGTACATAGATGATGTGACATTTTCAAATAAGAATGGCGGTTTTAACACTGTAAATTTCAAAGCTTCATTTTCGTTCAACATATTTCCTTCAGATACAAATATTTCATATGTATGGGAGCCTATTTCTGATGGAAGATCTCGTTCTGGCCAGTTTAAGACATAACTTCCATTAGGTTCTGAAAATAGTCGTACTCCACGAGGAGCTGGTATAGGAGGTGCATGATAAATAACAGGGGCAGTGTATATAGCATCTGCTATATTTGTTGAAACTTTTACTTCATATATTCCTCCTAAAGTTACTTTGAATATGTAACTTAATTCAATATCTTTTGATTCTGGTTTTGTGTGGTGTACTACTTGGTTTGTGAATTTATCTAATGTTGTTATCTGTAAAACAAAATTTATTTTAATTTATATTACTTTATGAAGACAAATACTTATTTGCTTAATTCTACAATTTATTATCTTGTGCAGTAAAAATAAATAATTCCCAATAATAAAGACATTATTTTATTATAAGTTTTTGTTATGAACGAAAAAGTTCAAAAGTAAATACATCAGTTCTACTTACATAAAAACAAAATTTACATCGATTGGGGCTTGTACTTCAATAGTGCAGTTGGTCAGCACGGTACTCTAGCAAAGTACAGGTTGTAGGTTCAAATCCTACTCGAGGCAAACTTTTTATTTATGTATTTAATATAATTAATAAGTCATTATTTTGTTAGAATATTTTTCTTTAAGAATAGTATATGAGATGTTTTTTAATGATTACATGATAGTCTGCATGGAGACAATTACATGGTAATTGCAATCAGTGTTAGTCCGAAGGTTACATGTCAAAAGAGTGATTAGTTCTCAATTTTTTATCAATTAGTAATTTAGAAGCAAAATGATACACCTGGTAAAAACTAATATGCACACAAGTCATTAATAGAACTGTTTGAAATATCACTGCAAGATTTTATTACTATAATAGGAAAACCATAATAGTGCAGTAATTTTTTTATTGTAACATTTGATAGGAACAAAAGTAGCGTTGCCAGATTTTCTGTTGTCATTTACCCAGTGTTGCCAACTTGTGGGGAATTTCCCATTTCATGGGGAAAAACAGTATGTCAAGATCGTTTCAAGACTCAAGAATGGTTGCGCAGAAACCAATTTTGTTCCGAATGTCAATGAACTATCCAACTGAAAAACGTTTGCACTTTTTATGCTGGGTTTAGGTGTCTAAATTTTTTAGTTAGAATTTATTTTGCATGATCATCAAATTCCAAATTTATCAGATGCACACCTCATCATTCTTTAGTCTTGAAACGATCTCTAACCGTTAAAAAGGGAAAAAAGGGGGAAACTTTGAAAGCTGTTTTGATGTAAGGGGAATTACACAATACTTAGATCGTTGAACGATCTTACTTAAAAAGTAATAAATGTTTACATTACACATGATATTTGTAAACAGCATAACGCGATTTTCGAGGATATAACATATACTCACAGTATGTGACCTCTTTAATGGTGTACTTGTGTTTGATTTGTTCCTTCACAGATCTTCTGTTGTACCGTCCTACCTGTACACCACTGTACACTGCACGGTTTCAGAGTCAGATTGGATGTTAGCGGTTAGCTTTTATTAAGTCACAAGTTTGGGTAAAGTGATTTATCTCATGTATCAATTCCGCGTTGTCTTTATTATTTCAAATCATGTTTAGTGCCGAAACTGAAGATAGCAATAGTGGTGCTTTTGCAAATGCAAAAAGAAAAAGAAGTAAGAATAAACCTAAATTGTTTCAAGAGGCTTGGCTAGAAGATCCTGTTTTGGGATTGTTTATACAAAAGACACATGACGATGACAATACATAAATAAAGTGACCCTTGTTCAAGTATAAATATGAGTAATGCCTTAATATATAATCTTGTTTTTTTTTAAAAATGAAAACAATTAAATTTCAGCCAGCTATTAAATACTTTACAATATCTGAAGATCCTCGTGACAAATTAATGAAAACTGCTGAATTGAAATTATGTGTTTTTTTTGCAGAGCACAATGTTGCACTACAAGTGATTCATCAATCCCATTAATAAAAGATGTATTTAAAGCCTCCAAGGTTGCACAAAATATGATTTTGGGGGGAACTAAATGCACCGAAATTTTAAAAAACGTGCTTAGCGCTGTTGAAACCGGCGAAACTGTAGCCGATTTAAAAACCACAAAATTTTCGGTTCTGGTGGATGAGAGCACAAACATTGGTGATACTAAGAATTTATGCATTCTTGTTCGATATTGTTAGGAAAGGACAGGAAAATTAACAAAATTATTAGAATTAGTAGAGCTAAATGCTTCTCAAGGTGGTGTTGAAAACTTATACAATAAATTTAAATCATGTTTAATTAAAAATCAGATTCCCGTATCTAACATCATTGGTGTAGCATCGGGTGGCTGTAATATAATATTTGGGACAAGAAATTCTTTTTATTCCCATTTAAAGATGTTCCCCAATCCTATTTTGATTTCTTTCAAAGCTTGTGCACAACTACCCAGATCACCCGAAGAACTACTTAGGTAAATAGAATATGTTTATGGTACTTTAATGTGGAAAAGAAAAAAATGTTGAGATCGGGTACAACACGTTGGCTTTCTAGATATGCTTATAATATACAGTGCAGTTATTTAATATGGAAACTTGGAAATATTAATTTCTGTGATAATTTTCCGAAAAAATCCTAAGACCCGTCGATGTTTATTTTTTAATGCGCACATTGTCACTCATCGGAAGCTTTTTTCTCGCCATATTTAAAAGAGCTATGACGTCTCGCAACTTTTTTAAATAGCAACCATATGTTTTTGCATCATAATATTGGTAATTCTGAGCATTATTCAAGCCACATACTCCTCAAATAAACACACTATATTCTAAGTCGAAAATGTTAATGAAACAATTGTCAGAATTTTATGAACCTTGAAATTGCTCTAGAACAAAAATTTAGGCTCAGTTAATATCAAATGTCCCAACAATTATTTGCCTTTGGAAAATGTATATCCAGGAAATGAATGTAATGAATTAATTAGTGTTTAAATTTCTATGTAACAGCTGCATTAGAAATATAAAAAGGACTACCTCTACGCAATGATATTTTGAAGAGCATGTCATATATTAGCCCCAATATTGCATTTACTGAATGTAGTCGTAATTTTGACATAAGGTATTTAATGTTACATTTTAAAGAATTTCTTGACATTGATCAATGTGAAGTAGAATGGAGAAATTTGTTGGTTTTCTTAGATGGCAATAAGATTAATCAACTAAAAATATTACAAATTGACAAAATGTTTCCATGAGGTTTATAATATGAAAAGTTTTGATAGTACTGTCCCCTTTCAAAATAGTGCTACATTAGCAAAATTGGTTTACCCCACTCCAATTCTGAACCAGAAATAATTTTTTTTCTATCACAACAGATATGAAAAACAAAAAGAAGAATAGAAGAAAATAAAACGTTAAGTTGCCATTAGTACGAAATTACTCCAAGGCATTTAAAGAAATGCAGTACAAAAGGCATATACAGTTTTAAACAATAATAATCTATTGTTAATTTGCGCTCAGAAAATAATGGATAAATCGATTATTTTCGAAATCGTTAATTTGTGGTCAAAATCCTGCGACACGTCGATTTTTTATTTTGATTCCGGACTTTTTCCTGTGTCGCACATGTAGCCCGCTGCGCACTTTCCGGATATGACGTCAAAGTTTATATTTTTAAATGGCAACCCTGTATGTTTATCGCGGAAAACGATGCAAACGATGAGTTTAAAATGCCCTATTTATTGGGATTATTTGAAACAGCATGCCCCATATTAATAATTAAATGTGGCGTAATTCGAAAAGTGGTGCGGTGTTAGTCAAGAACGAAACTCGTGTGATCGAAATGTAGGCTCTTGTCAAAACAACAAGCAACTAGGTAACTCAGTATGGAGTTCATTTTTTACTTTCAAGCGGCCGAAAACCGCATATTTATATATCATTATAGGTATACTTGAAGTATGTATTTTTGCCACCAGAAAACAAAAACCCTTTCAAGTCTTATTTTGTTTGTTTTCGTTCAGTTTATGTTTCTTTTAATAAATGTTGTGCACTGTTTAGTACCCAGATTCTTAATTTAACGCAAACATTGACAACCCTAACACCGCATTACTTTTCGAAATCACATTTAATAATTAATATCGTACTGTTTCAAATAATCCCAATAAATAGGGCATTTTTGAACTCAGGAGAAAGAGTTGCACCGATTTCTGCGAAACAATGGTTGGTGGATTTTCGCAGACAATTAAGATTCGCTGCCAAAAAAAAAGCTTTTACTCTAAGCAGTATGAACAAGCGCTATTTGAAATATGATTTATGTATGATGTATGAAAACCTATAAGTAGGTAAATAACTTCTGTTACTTAAAATAATTTTTTAACTTAACCTTTGGAGTGCCAAAGGGGAACACTTCGAACCCCACACATCATTATTTGTACTCACTTCTTTTTTTCTAATATTGTCACATCCTAACCTCTAATAATATTCTCTGAAAATCATACTTACTTTTCAGACGACTGTTGATGAGCAACTCGTGACACTACATGCAAAATGCCCTTTTGGGGTTTACATAAAATCCAACCCAGCAAAATATGGGCTCTTGTTGATTGTGAAACAACATATACTTCTTATTATAAGTTTTGTTATGAACGCATAAGTTCAAAGGTAAATATGTAATTAAAAATTATTGTTAATTTTATTAAATACATAAATAAAAAGTTTAGCTCGAGTAGGATTTGAACCTACGACCTGTACTTTGCTAGAGTACCGCGCTAACCAACTGCGCCAATCAACGTAAATTTTGTCTTCATGTATGTAGAACTGATGTAAATTCTAAATATAATGAGATTACAATCAAATTACTTATATTAATGGAATGTGAGCCTGCAATATCGCAAGGATTCACACATACCAATGCAACTTGACTAATATTAAATTATTTTTTTATTATTAATTAGTTTTTGTTATGAACGAAAATGTTTGTTATGAAAAAAATCCTACTCGAGGTAAACTTTTTATTTATGTATTTAATAAAATTAACAATAATTTTTAATAACATATATTTCTAATCTCTAAAATTGACAAAGGTAAAAACAACAGTGTAAAAGAGTCCTTGATTAGTAGAGGGAATTCAAAACGGTTGCAGAATATACAACTGAGAAATTTGTTTACAAGTGTTCCACTTGCTCAGGAACTATATAATCATGGAATAACCCTTTGTGAAACTATGGGTTAAAGCTGATACAGTGCCTTTGGCTCATCCCAAAAGAGAGGAAAAAAGCTCCTTATTTGCTTTCAACAAATATATCACTCTCCCATTGTACGTCAACAAAAAGAAAAGTGCCGTTATTTTATTGAGCATTGAACATCACAACTCAAGTCCATAAGTGGTGAAGAAAATGATATGCAGCCAGACATGAGACTCCATTACAATAGTACAAAAAGGTGCACTTGATACCATAAATAAATTGGTAAAAGAATACAGCGTAAAGAGCCACAAAAAGACATCCGTTTGTAATATTTTAAAATGTCATTGTATAATCTGGCATAAATGCAGTTTCACCATGGCAAACAAAAAATCCAGAGTGGAACAAAAACCGAACTGACCAAAGAAGATTGTATATACTCGACCTAGGTGAAAACCGCAAGTAGAAAGAAAGTTACGAAGAAGAGTAGTAGACACTATGCGACAGCTAATACATAGGGAAAGTGGAACTGCTATGTCTAAATGTAAAAACTTTTCTTACAAAAATCATGGGCAACAGCTCAAAATTAATTACAGCAATAAATAAAGTGATATTATTTGTAACAATATTCTACATTTCTGCTCAATAAAACAAGATTTCTATAAATATATATATAACTATAATTCAAATACTTAGCTTTTTGGTTTTTAATGGTGTATATCTTTATATTAATATTTATAAAAATCTATACGTTTCAAAACGTATAGATTTGTATAAAAATAAAAATATAAACCACTTACAGTATCCGGCGCGTTTTGATCCGCTCATATATAAAACACATTCTCTCTCTCCCTTTCATGGCGATTGGATGAATTAGTATGCATATGAGATGTATTTGAAAATAATATGTTCTTTCATTTTTTATCAAAATGACTATTACTATGGATTTGATTTAAAAAAGTCGACGAGATTTATCATTAAAAAAAATTATATTGAAATTAAAATATCTCAAAAACTATTGACTTTTCGAAAAATGTTCATATTTTAAAAAATTCTTAGAATTAAGTGCCCTTTCACATTCACCTATTTTTATGGTTTCCTGGGATCGATTAATTTCTCTGCATCTCAACGCCATCTATACCTCAATCGCGTTTTATGAATTCCTACGTCTCAGCACGGCGGAGTGTTCAGATACAGAAGGAATTAAATGGATATTTTTTCCAGAGTTCTTTAAAAATACTACCACGTGTTAGCACAGAAGCCACGTAGGGATTTATAGATGAGTAGGTAGACCTATTTTTAAGTATAAAAATGGCGGACAGCCGTCATTTTGTAAAATAATTTTAAATGGGATCATATGGCAAGTAGTACTCATTTAAAAGCTTGTTCCAATTCCTTTTCAACAAAATCAACAACATTAAAATATTATGACTGATTCCTGAGTTTCAACCCAAAAACGTCAGTCAATGCTTTTACGTTTTTGGTTTGAAACTCATAAATCAGTAGTAATATTTCAATGTGGTTGCCGTTGAAAAGGATTTGAAATGAGCTTTCCAATGAGGTATTACTTGCCATATGATCCCATTTAAAAATATTTTACAAAATAGCCGCCTATTTGTATAATAATTTTAAATGGGATCATATGGCAAGTAATATCTCATTTGAAAGTTCGTTTCAAGTCCTTTTCAACGACATCAACAACATTAAAATATTACTACTGATTCATGAGTTTCAACCCAAAAACGCCAATTAATGCTTTGAGGTTTTTGGGTTGAAACTCACATCAGTAGTAATATTTTAATGTTGATGATGTCGTTGAAAAGAACATGAAACTAGCTTTCAAACGAGGTATTACTTGCCATGATCTCATTTAAAATGATTTTACAAAATGGTGGCTGTCCGCCATTTTTAATGATTACGTCACAAATACCACGAAAAACGTTGTATATGTGCCTTAATTCGGTTTCCCAAAATTTTATTAATTTCAGTTTTATGGTTCACATAATAGGTTTTGGGGTTTTGGGGGGTATTTTTGTCGAAGATAGCTTTATTCATGGCTTTAGAAAACTCATCCAGATACAATAATTTTCAGTAGACGCATTTTATCTTTTATCTTAATAACGATAAAACAAAATTGCAGAATTTTACTTTATACTTTAAAAATATTCATTTATAAAAAATGTTAGTACAACATGCGGACTGCACAGAAAACAAGTCTAATCGCTTTTCATGTTGCCCCTGTTCAAATGATTATTTCAGCAACTACACTATGTGTAAAACACAACTATTTCATATACTTACTATATATCCAACAGCTTCTGAAAAGGTAGGACAAGAAGCAGACCATGAAACTACCATACTAAGGTGGTCAGACGAGTGTTGTGTTATGCTAAGCCTTTTAGGAGCAGCCTTTTTGTTCAACGATGTCATTACAGTTGGAGAGATACTTGATATATTTCCAACACCCATAGGACCAACAATTCCCACAGAAAATATATAAGTTTCACATGCTTCTAAATGAGTAACTGTTACAGTCGTATCTGTCGTATTGAATCTCGATTCTAAAAATTTTGTAGTTATTAAAAAATATCCATAAAAATAATGTATTACTATGTAGCGTTTCTTCTTCATTCAGTCCGTAGTAAACTCCATAAATCCAGTTAACTTTACGGTTATCTTTTGGCCTTTCCCAACTAAGTTTAACAGATGTTCCTACACTTTTATCAACAAGTGCTTCTAGTTTATTAATAACAGGTAATTGATCACCATTGGTTCTAGCAGAAATACTGCTTGGAATTCCATGGAAAGATTTTTTATATGGGTTTACCTACAAAAAATTTAATTATTGGTAGAGGACTCATATACAGCACAATTCACACAACGTCTTATTAGAACTTTTTGGGAAAAAGAGTATTTTGAGTGTGGTTGTGTGGGTATTTGGTTGTGGGTGTGTGGTGGTTTTTATTATTATTGTTATTCTTAATATGTTGCCTATTTTCATTATGAACGTACTACAAAAGAGGTTGCCTAATTATCCTAAAAAAATACATTATTTCATTTAATTTCCACTTTGTAGGTTTGAAGGTCATGTGTAATAGATGCTTTATGTATTATGTATTCAAACTGAAAATAAAAATGATAAACATTCTATTTACAAAAACCAAGAAGTTGCAGTTTTTGTCAGTATTTGTTAATATGTTATATAAGCCACCACAATAAGTGGCATAGGTGTAATGTTTCTTACCCCTGTTAAACCCTAGACTTATGTTGTTGCACCAAAATTTTTAAAACAATACAGCATAATTTTCTCATATGGATAAAATCACATGCAAAAAATGCTCAAAATCAGTTAATAGAGTCAAATTAAGTTGCATTGTTTATCTAGCTACCACATTAATTGTGCATCTAGAATGGCGTGTTTATCTCCAAAGATGAATTTGACTGCTGCTCTAGTGCTGATCTTAAATGGAAACATACAACCACATTACAACATAGATTGCAATAAACAAACTTCATTTGATTTGGTTTGCAATTTAGAAACTGCAGTCTACTGTCACCTGTCTTGTGTCAGTTATAGAGAAACACAATGCTACTATTGGAAAAGATAAAAAACCTAATTTCCGGTATGCAGCGTAGAATAGAAACTCAGAGTTGCTAGGGGAGGTATTAAACAGTTATCGCAGTTTATAATTTTGTGTTGAATAAACATGCTTTTTATAATTTGTATTGGTTTATTTTACTAGAAAACTGTTTCCCGATAAATTCAAAAAGTTGGTAATTAGGGAGGTTACAGCTAATGCTGTAATTCAGACAAATTTAAAGATAAATTAATGAATAAAAATCAAAATGCGGGTAAAAGAATCGTCTTTCATATAGAGTGTAAGCACTTTCTATACCTTTGCTTGATTAACACATAGGGTGAGTCAATAATTAAGAAAAAAACATAGTTCAAGTATTTCCACTACCATTCCAGAGGCTTTGAAAAAATTTCACCTTTAATTTTTTTTTGAAAGGCAAAGTGATCAACTGGTTTGCTCCAATTCATGTTAATATTAAAATAATAAGTAGAAATGATCAAATTAAAAGTTATTTTTTGGTTTACAGCTGCAATATTTGCGACAGACATTTTAGAACACCTTGATATGACTTTCGCACCACATATTGGTGAAAATGTTCACACCCTGCAATGGCCAGCGAGGTCACCAGGTATAAACCCAATAAAACATGTTTGGGACAGACTTGGGAGACAACTAAAGCACAGAAATATTGAACCTTCGAACTTACAAGCACCTAGAAACATGCTATTGGTGGAATGGGATCAAATTCCCCAAGAGTATATTGATAAAATGATTAGAGGAATGCGTAAGAGGCTGCAAGCAGTGTTAAGAGCAAGAGGAGGCAATACACAATATTGCCCTGTATACTGAACAATAAATATTCATTGGTATTTGCGTGGTTATGTTAATTTTGTTTTTGATTGAATCTGAGTTTGATTAAACTTTACAATGACAATTATATAATATGTCTGCTTGGATAATACCATTCTTAATACATTTCGCTGATTGAATTACTTATTTCCATATATAATTAAAACTGTTGATAGTAGATAAAACCTTGTACAATGTTCATATTGTAATTTCATACTACGTAAAATGAAACATTACGAAAATGAAATTGTAAATAACTATTATACGAATTAAAATATCAATCATATAACAAAACTTTGTAATTTTATTTATTTCTTTGGCGTTCCTCTAAATTTGTCCACGAGAGTATATAACATTTTTTTATGTTTCCATTCTTTATACAGATGTGGGTAGTTCTGTAAATTGAATTATGTATATAAAGTATTAATTACTAAGTTCTATTTACAATAAAAAATATGGACTATGTCATCCTACAATTCCAGATCATACGATGATACCAAAGTAACCCTTTCTTTAAACTTCTTTAGTATTATATGGGTTTTCATCAGACCAATTATTATGTTTAGAATAAATGCTAGCAGGCTGGGGAACATACAATATTTGTTTTCATATGACATATAAATGAGAAGTGTCAAACTTTGAAGTTAAAACATTTTTATCTCCCAACTTACATATACATATGTAGGTATAAAAGGTTATGCAATAGACTTTTTTTGCACTACCACTAAATCGATAAACCTGAGAAACTACAAATTATTTTCTCATTTCACGTTTGACAGTGTCATCAAGGTCAACCATGATGTTTGTGTGAGTGGATGTATGTTAGTATCCACGATAACTCCAGCACAAAAGCACATACATACTTAAAATTTCATATATATAACTCTGTTTTCATTTCTCCTGAAGCTAATTAGATTTTGGGTGAACTTCAGCAGCAGAGAGGGGTTTTTATTAGGAGCTGTTTTTGATTTTAATCAAAGATATAAAAATACCAATATACAGACTTTAAACGTATAGAACAATTCTGTTCTATGCAATTTTTTGATATGTGTACTTTAGCGGCAAAAAAATTAGAATTTAAATGTTACTTCAAATTCTTTCAATATTTGAATAATGATTAATATTATAAGAAAATATGGAGACATATTTTTTAAAGAAAATTCAATTTTACATAACTTTTCTGTATAAAGTTCCTTATTGTAAAGCGAAATAAGTCTAAAAATTAAATAAATATAATTGAAAATACTTAAACCGTATTATATTTTTTATAGACGCGGGAGGGTTTGGAATTTTTTTAAAGTTAGCATCTAGATGTCTATTAACCTCTACCCGACATGAAGTTTTAAACGTTTATCTAACATAGATTGTTTTTGTTTTTACAATGTTGCCTATTTTGATAATGAACGTATTAAAAAAGAGGCTGCCTAATTATCATAACAACATTGTTATTGAAATTATTTCATTTCTTCTCACTTTGCAGGTTGGAAGGTCATGAGTTGTTCCACTATTTCCAATTTCCAATATTTTTACATTCCCGTATACTATATGAAGCATAGTAAAGGGAAAATATTACGATCATGAAAAAATTTAACCTCAAGATTTTTTCACGTTTGGATTCCTGTATACTATAAGAAGTATAGTAAAGAAAGGTATTGGGATCACGAAAAAATTCGACCTCGAAATTTTGACGTTTTGAGGCTCTCTGAATCCATTTTGGCCATTTTTAGCATGCCGCTTGTGTAAGTGTATATAAACATGATAGTGGTTTGAGCTGAAGCGATGAAATTTGGCATGCGGCTATTATGGCAAAATCCTAGATCCGTAACAACTTTTGGCACATACAGGACCACCGGAAGTACCTGTTAACCTACACAGTTTTCAAGTTTTTTTCAAGTAAACTAGTTGTTTAGATGGAGCTATTAAATTGAAACTTCTCACATGCATGGAAGATACTAAAAAGATAGATATGATATATATATATATATATATATATATATATATATATATATATATATATATATATATATAGTTTTCAGAATGCTATGTGATATATATATATATATATATATATATATATATATATATATATATATATATATTCCTAGATATTACATTGAAATTTTACCGTTTAAGAAAAAATAATTAAAAAGTGTCGTGTCGTTATAACGTGCATTTATTCCTAACATAGAAACTATTTACAGAAACTGAACAATAAAGGGAAAAACTTTTGTGCAGTCATTCATAAAACATGCTGAAAATGGCCACCATCCGCTTCTATACAGGTTTCTGCTCTTCTCCTCATTGAACGACGCACTCTTTCAAAAATTCCCGGTGTGTTCTGTATGGTTGCACAGCCCTCAATTATTCTATTGCGTAAGTCTTCCAACGTCTGAACTGGTGTATTATAAACTAGAGTTTTAAGATGCCTCCAGAAATAAAAGTCTAAACTGTTCAGATCAGGCGATCTCGGTGGCCAGAACTGAGGGCCCTCACGACCTATCCATCGATTTGGGTAAACTGAATTCAAATATTCACGCACCAAAATGCTGAAGTGGGCCGGGGCACCGTCGTGCATGAACCACATGTGCTGACGTACTAGAAGAGGGACATTTTCTAGTAATTCAGGCAAATTATTTTGAAGAAACGCACGATAGGTATTGCCGTCAAGGCGCCTTGGAAGAAAGAATGGTCCAACTAAAAAATCTCCAATAATACCAACCCACACGTTGACTGAAAATTGCTGCTGAAATTTTGTTTCTACTATAACATGAGGGTTCTCTTCGCTCCATAAATGAGCATTACGAAAATTTCTGATTGCTTCTCTGGAGAAATTTGCTTCATCCGTGAAGATAACTTGCCTGTCGAAATGTGGATTTTCTGCAACCTTCTGGAGAAACCACATGGAAAAATTCCTGCGTGCTGGAAAATCTTGTGGAAGGAGAGGTTGCACTCTTTGCAGATGATACGGATACAGCAAATATTCTCTCAAAATTTCCCATACAGTTTTGTGGCAAATATTCAACGCACTCCCAATTTTGCGTGTACTAGATTCTGGATTCTGTTCAATTTCATTGAGAACAGCCTCCTCTACTTCCGCCGTCCTCACTGTACGAGGTCGTCCCTCTAGTTTCCATTTTGTAAACTGCCATATTGAGACAGTCGCAGATGGATGTTTGTGAATGTTCTACTATCGGGAACATCACTGATAAAGACGCCTGGCTTGTTTAGCATTGCCGTCAGCCAGACCATAGACGAAATGCATATCGGTCCTCTCCGAAATAGCATAATTGACCATTTCTCATACTTTTATGAAGACAAAACACTTGGAAAACAACAAAAAGAACAAATTTTTAAACTAGTTATTGCCTGTCAAGAATAAGATTGACATGATAGGATTATTAACGAAATACATAGCGATGTTTCCTTATCAACGGACAGAGCTCACTTGTGTTTTTGTGACATAACTTTATCTTGTAAATAAACTGCACGTTATAACGACACGACACTTTTTAATTATTTTTTCCTAAACGGTGAGTTTTCCGTGAAAATGTATGGAGACCTTTTTTGTTCGGAATTGATTTCTAATGAATATCGTGTAAACGCGTCATATAAAACAGTGGCGTATCAAATTTTTTTTTGTGGAATTTATGTCATGACCTAGCTGTATCCACGCCACTGGTTAAATTAAAAATGAACTTTTCAGTTGAAATAAGGGCCTTCATGCCCTTATACAATATGTAAAATTTCAATGTAATATCTAGAAGGGTTTTCGAAAAATTTGAAAAAAACTGAAAAAACACAACAACTTCAACAGCCTGTAGATCGATAACGAAGCTTCTGAGGACATACATTCATATGAACTTTCCGGCTCGAAATCGCCTCAGGAATCACCCCTTAAAATAAGTACATACACTTAAGTAACACCCTGTATATATATATATATATATATATATATATATATATATATATATATATATCTCACATAACATTTTTAATTCTGAAAACTTTGATCTCTTATGTTTTTGATGACAATTTCATCCAACTGGCATAATTCGTAAAGCTTGATTCCGTATTTATGTTTTTTATTGTTTATATACTGTCTTAGATTTAATCTCCCATGCCATAACATCATTGATTCGTCAATACAGATATCTTTATCTGGAACACACTTCTCGCGAAATTCGTTATTAAAATGACTTAGTATAGGTCTTATTTTAAATAATCTGTCCGAATTTTCCAGAGTATTATCAGCGAAATGAATGTAGCAAAATAGTAATTGGAATCTACCTCGACACATGTGTAGTCTCCAAAACATTATATTATATAAAGGGTCTGTAGTCCTGTAATGCTCTATTGATGGAAAATTTCAAGGACTCATTTGTAATAACAATGCAATGAAAATTTTCATTTCATGAATGCTGACATCTACCCACTTGGATGCCCTGTGAGATTTTTAAGAGCTGTACGCTTTGCAATTTCTTGCTTAGTATATAAATTAGTTTGGTCGACAAGTAACTGTACAAAATCATCGGCAAAAAACATGTCCACAACTCTTGCATTGTTATTTCTATACTGCCAAATTTTATTCCAGCGGTATCTTGGAATAGAGATTCTTCGACTTGTTCCTAAATATCTGTCCATATATCATTATTTGAAGTTACTTGCAGATCATCACAATAATTTGAGTCCGAGGACGGATTGTAGTTGCTACTATCGGTGTCATACTCGGAATAAATATCATCAAATTCAGTGGAAGATATACTAGCAAGATATTCAGGTCTCTCATCAGGCAGTGGTTTATTTTTATCCATATTTAATTAAAATACGGAACATCAGGCTAGTCAAGGTTAACAATGACTTGTAAAATCTGCAATAAAATCAGATACTAAATAGGCAGTGACTATAGGCACGTGAAAATTGACTAATTATAACCTCAATGTGTCTAAAAAAATGGGAATAAAAAGGAAAATTAAAATCTACGGTAACCTAGGATCCAAGCAATGTTTCCCTACAATCCACCTAGGTTACTGTAGATTTGAATTTTCCTTTTCATTTCCATTTTTTTAGACACATTGAGGTTATAATTCGTCAATTTTCACGTGCCTATAGTCACTGCCTACTAAATAAGTTACATAGTTTGTAGAAAAAATACTGTTTACTTACTTCTTATAGGTGAAATTAAATAACAAGAATACATTGGTAGAATTGTAAACACAGTAAAAATAATAATTACAGTAACATAAATTATAAAAGAAAGCACTAAATGACATAACATTTTAAAGACAAAATCGCGCATGCGAAAGGGAGCACTTACGCGCGCACATATTTGCCTACGAGTAATCTCGTACTGCGGCTTCCGCAAAGGAATTCCTGTTCCAGAAGCCAACTATGAGATAACTCGGAGCTTTTTTTTTTAATTGCTGTTTTTGCATATTTTGATTATTTATATGCACCAACAAATAATATTTTAAGTAGATTATAGAGTTAATTCCATTGGGTCTTTTTGGCAAGAATACTGAACAGTGCAGTGACAGTCAACGTGTTAAATAACAATGGCGCTCATATAGAACACTTATTAAATCTTTGAGTTTTGACTTTATTTGATTTTGTTATTCTGTTTACTTATTTGTTTCTTTCCTGTTTATTTAATTGTATTCTCAGTTGTGTTATTCATAGTTTAAATAATAAATAGAACCTTGTAATTGATACTTTACATGCATAATTAAATTTACAGAACTGTCCATAACTTTATAAATAATGGAAACAAGAAAATGTTACATAGAAAAATATCCAAAATTAGGAGATCTTTACCATGACATAAGATGTATTTTTGAATCGTCGCAGCGCCTAGCGCCGTGAAGGTAATTTTTGTATTTCTACCTTGTCTTCTAGGAAAATTAAGTAAAAATGTATGGCTTTTTTAAATAATTTATTTTTTTTCGCCATTTCCCAGAAAAACTCATTTCTCCAGGTAAATTGATCATCCTGTACATATTGTTGTGTTTTTCTGGGATAATAAACATTATTATTAAAATCAAGTGTGAGCATATTGAACATATTTTGCTTTGTTAAAGCATATTAAGATAGATATTGCGAAATTTGTTCAACGTTTATATTCAATGGCCTTCCCAAAAAGTCATAAGTGAAATACATTGTGTGTATCTTACCTTAAAAGTATAGTAAACACCAGGAGCTAAGTTATCAATAACTATACTTTTTTCTGTAGTAGTTCGAGAGGGTAGTTGTGGATAGGGATGCAGAGCTTCAACAGTAACTGTAAACCCATCAACTTTTCTTTCATATTGCCACAATAAGCTGATATTATTAGTAGTCTTTGCAAATACTGAAAGATTTGTAACAGTATCCAAATCAGAATCCCCATCAAAAAGAATAGATTTAATTTCAGACTGATTACTTTCATGTGCTCTGTTGTGAGCAATCACCTATAAAGGAAAAATTGTAAATAAGAATAAATGATAAGTAAATTGAGCTCTTACATAAAAGGAGTACTTGTGATCAGCTTGAAAATCAGCCGGAAGTAAGTGTGCAGTGCTGTCATCACTTAGTTTTAATTGAATAGGAGGCTCTGGAGGGAACCAACATATCTCATAATTCTGAATTATACCGTTAGGCTTTATGGGTTTCTTCCAAGAGATTAAAATGTGAGATCCATTTCTCTGCTGAACAGTTACATTCCAAGGTTCAGATGGGATTCCTAAAAATAATTAAAACAGGTGTCTAATCAGTAATCACCAAACTGTAACTTTACCTTCAGCAGTATTTGCGATATAAAATTTAGCTGGTGGGAATACTGTGTTTGTATCTTTCAATCTAACATACACAGTCATATTATACTTTGTGAAAGGCTGCAACTGCACAAATTTATATTCAGTATTTTCTGTCCAAGTTTTATTTTCAAATTCATTTGATCCCTGCTTACTGATACTAGGTAGAAATTCCAATTTCACTCTATCGAATGTTCTGATCCACCAATACAATGTTAGACTACTTTCATTCATGCTTCTTTCATCAACACCCATATTAAGCACTTGATAAATGCGTGTAACTGAACTACAATTTTTTTCATCAAATCCATCACGACAGTCATGATTATTATCACAAAGCATTGCTAATGGATGGCACATAAAATTGTCACATGGGAAATAACCAACAGAACAACTTGGTCCTGCAGAACCACTTGGAATATTATGATCAGTGGAGCAAGATGACTCATCTGTACCATCTGGGCAATCCTTATGTCCATTGCAATACTCAGTTTCCTAAAAAAACACATTTGAAGGTATTAATAATACTTATGTAGATATTACAGGAATGCAGGTTCTATCTATACGACATGTAAATTCATTAATAGAACAATGGTGAGCATTATCACAGTCCTCTTCATCTTCACCTTCTGGGCAATCTCGTGATCCATCACATATGTCAGAAAGTGATATACAAACTCCAGAGCGACACTGAAATTGATTCAGTTGGCAAATAGCATAGCTTGGTGTTGTAACAGTTGGTAGATTCGGTGAAGTAACAAAATTACCACAACCGATTTCATCACTATTATCCCCACAATCATCTGCAGAATCACATTTCCACCAATAGGGTATACATCTATGATTGGTGCACATAAACATCCAATCATGGCAAGTAGTACCATTCTATAAAATATTGTGAGTTACTGTTAGCATCGAATTTTAGTACATACCATCGGTAGGAATGAATTAGTTGGCGGGGAAGGTATGTCAACTGATGTACAGTTTTTTTCATCCAAACCATCTGAGCAATCTTGGTCATGATCACACACCCAAGATGAATAAATACAACGATAAGTTGGTGGTCCACATGAAAACTGGTAATCAGCACATGTATTATTGCTGCAGTTTAATTCATCACTTCCATCTTTACAATCACTTTCTAAATCACAACGCCATGTTGTCGGTATACAACTAACGCCACCACCAGTACAATGAAATTCGTCAGCTAAGGAACAGCTACTAATACATGGTTAAAAATATTTTTAACAGTCTTACATTTACATGTTGTTGGATCTGGTTCCATGCAATCTTTCTCATCAGAGCCATCCCGACAATCATTTTCACCATCACACTTCCATCGTAAAGAAATACACCGACCATTTCCACAACTAAATTGAGCATTAGTGCAATTTTGTTTTGGACAATTTAATTCGTCAGAACCATCTGTACAATCTCTTTCATAATCACACCTGCGAACGATAAATATTTACTATTTATAGACAATATGGCTGACTTTTATTAATTCAAACATATAACAATCCAATTGTAAATTCTAACTTGGAAGACAAGAAAAAAAGTTTTAATGGGACTAAAACCCATTTTTCACCATCATTTAAATTTAAACAAGTGTTCAGCAATTACACTTTTTGACTTTTTGAATTTATATCCGAATAGTTAGATCGAGCTAAAGTTTGATCAGAATTACTATTATGCGTTTTGAAGGGTGTATATTTGGCAATAAATACATTTTTAACTTCCAATCTACATATACACATATGTAGGTATAGAAGGTTATGCAATCGACTTTTTTTCACTATCGCTAAATCGAATTATTATGTGTTTTTACAATGTTGCCTGTTTTCGTTATGAACATATAAAAGAGGTTGCAAGTTATCCTAAAAAAATTTAAATTATTTCATTTCATTTAATTTTTTAGGTTAGCATCTAGATGTCTATTAACCTCTGTCCGACATGAAATTTTAAATGTTTGTTTGATATAGATTATTGTTTTTGTTTTTACAATGTCGCCTATTTTCGTAATGAGCTTATTATAAAAGAGATTGCATAATTATCCTAAAAATTATGTTATTAAAATGATTTCATTTCTTTTAATTCCCATTTTGTATGTTGGAAGGCCATGTTGTGTTCCACACCAGATATTTTTTAGCGAGTATTCACAAATTCATTCCCTCCTCCCACCCCACCTCATTATTAAATTGCTAAAACTTTTAACCAAATTAGATAAGATCCCATCATATAATTACAATTATATATGAAAATGGTCTCTCTCTGTACTTGGCGAATGATACACTTATAGAAGTCTCATCCTATTTAATTTTCGTTAACCACAATGTACTTATTAAATCGAAATTCCCAAGATCGGTCGCCAATCCTTTTTTGAAATGTTGGCAAAACATTCATTTTTTTTTGTCTGACGAAAATATCATCCTCATAAATGCTTTTTAATTTAAAGAATAGCTAAAAGTCGTACATAGCTATATCAGGCAAATAAGGGAAGTTAAATGATTTTAACTTTGTCTTTACCATAATCTGTTGTTGTGCAAGCAGGGTGAGACGAAGCATTATTGTGGTGCAGTAAAAGGTCTTTCAATTAAACAGCCTCAAGAATTTTTGGCAAATACTTCTGTGTTATGCGCCAGTCTGTACATTGTTCTTCAAGCTCAATAGACTTTACTAAACCCACACTTCTAATGAAAACAACATATATTAGTTTATCCATCGAGTGCTGTTTTTTTGGAGTTGGATCAGCTTTGTGTATCCACACATGGAACTCCCGATGAGCTGGAACATTGCAAAATGGAATGTATGTGTCAATTTCTGATATGATTTTCGAAATAATCGTATGACCCCAGTGTTTGGCGACTAATTCTGTTTTTTGGAACTCACTTAACTGATGGGTCACTCAAAGACAAACAATTCTTTTCATTTTGAGTTCCTCATGCAAAATTTTTGAAACCACTGCAGAACAGATTCCCAATGACTGTTAAATCATGCAGTATGTGCAGTGTGGATCTTCACTCGCCATACATCATACATAATTACGTTTTCTTGCATTACAGCATATTTGGGCCTTCCTTCACGTAATTCATTGCTAAGAGTGTTTTGTCAGCATTAGAATTGGCAAACCAACAAAGTGACTCTTGAAGAATTTGCTTCAGTAAAAGCCCAGCAAAGGCGATTTAAACACTAGTTTTCATTTAGTCCACATTTAGAAATGTATTAAATTAAGGTTCAAAAATGTTCCTAAACTATAATTGTTAGTGAGAAATTAATTGTGCCAGTTTGTGACAAATAAACACCAGTTGCCATGGTTACTATAGGAGATAATTACTGGGTAAATTAGCTATCTATTCATATTTTTATGTATCTCAAAATACACAGCATAGCCTTTAGATTTTTTCTAGTTAAACTTAACAATTACGGTAATATTCTTTTTTTTTACGTATTCTTTATTTTAAACCATTTATATAATTCTTTTGTTGCATAGAACTTTTATTTTACATTTGTTTTTCAATTACATAACATATAGGTTCATCAGATGGACCTTGGCTCAAAATTATTTAGAGAACCACTTGATACAAAAATATGAAACTTTGTTATAACAGATAGGGAGTTTAGCTAAAATAATGGTGATATTCAAGTATTTCTGGTTATATCTAAAATAGTAATAAGGTTGTTCAAATTATATACAGTGCACTTAAATTTAACGGAATTCCTATGACGCAAAAATGCCAAAAATTACTGCATACAATGGGTTCTCTGATGAAGTGGTTATGAATATAGTTAGGAAACAAACACATGGGATCAGGGTTAAGAATGTAACTATATTAGATAATGTTAGAGAACAAATAGAAACAAAGTATGTAAAATTATCAAACTATCCTGCTCATACAAAAGGTCTGTCTAAAATATTTTCCAAAATTAATTTGGAAACAGCCACTACTTCAGCTAACAGTTTGCAAACTCTTTTAGGGAATCTAAAAGTTCAAGCGGATAAGCAGGATAAGTCAGGAATTTATAAAATTAATTGTGCAAATTGTGAACAATTATTTGTGGGGAAAACTAAACGACCTATGAAAATTTGCTTTTTAAAGAATATTTAGCTCATATAAAATACAAATGTTTGGACAAGTCTGCCATAGTCCTACATATGTTTGATAAAAATCATGTAGTAATAAGGTATCCATAATGAAACATGTTAGTAATAAGCACAAACTTGAATGTTATGAAAGTTTAGAGATCTTCAAAAACAAACAAATTCTAATAAATAATGGCGATCAAGAACCTTTAGACTACTCAGAACTCATCAAACTTTCACTCGTACCAGATCAGCAACGAAGCCTTACACGCTGATGGTGTGTATATATATATATATATATATATATATATATATATATATATATATATATATATATATATATATATATATATATATTTATTAGAAATTTTCTTTAGTTCGTCCCAGTCGACCGCTGATGACGATCGCTTACTTAGCTATTGAAACGCGTTCGGTGTTTTTTATTTTTGTGTGGTACGTGGGTGTATTTTGTTTGTAACAAAAATATACTTAGAATTTGAAGAAACCTTTATTATAAGTTCAGTAACGTATCATATGACTGAATAAATAGAGATTATTTTATTATTTCATTACTTTTAATGTAGGTTAAGTAGTGCAGAATACAATTAACGGTAGACGCTGTTAAAATGAGAATTGTTTTTATTACTGTAAGTTATAAGAAATGACACAATTGAATCTAACACCCTGATTAACATTTCTTGAGTTGTACTGTTAAATGCTGCCATTACTGATCTTAACAATTAATTTTCATTTTCAAAATTATTGTACACAGTTTTTTTAGGTCAGATGGATCATGCAGGCCAAGATACCCTACTATATGTCCCAATGCATCTATGTGGAAACAGATGAGATAAGAAGTCACAAGCTACTCTCGTTAAGTGTTGATGCACCATTCTGCTGAAACCAGCAATTTCAAATAACTTGTAAAGTTCAATTTCCTAAGATCCTTAAGAACTTTCAACTTCAATTTAGATGGTACAGGTGTTAAAGAACGGTAAATGATGGAGCCAATTATTTGTTCATATAAAAGTGCCTATCCACATTTTGAAACCAAAATGATGCTGGTATGTACACATTTTGTTGCGTTCCATAATGTGTATTGCGCATATTAATAATGTTATTGTTAGTAACAACGGTGTCATCAGACCAAGTTACTTTAAAAGGTAAAAAGTTGGTCAGGAAACTTGAAATTTCTATGGATGAAAATAATGTTCTGCAGAATGTAGAGATGTAAGGAAATTAATGAAATATCACTGAGTTTGGTATAAAAAACTACAGTAGGATGGAGAAAAATTTTTTTTTTAATTTCTTAACAACTATGTACAAAATAATTGTCTTTCACTAAATCGGTACTTTGGTTCCAAAAGGGCAGAGTGATTAATCTTTGTTATATGACTCATAAGCTATTATACTTTCATATCTAAAAGCCAGAAGTCCAATTATGGTAGTTTGCTGGGTTTTGAGTTTTATGTGTCAGATGTCCTACAAGAGAGATGAGAAATGTGTGACATCTGTCTATTTCTTTAAGCAACACACGGACTTCGGGCATATTACAAACTTATCCTAACCTCTAAATTATGTGTTTCAACAGGTGTGTATGCTGTGCATTTTTAAGGTTTAGTTTATAATAATAATTAATTATAAAATGAACAGAGGTAGACACACTCTTTTGTTCAGGATGTAGTTATTAAAGTAGAAGTTTGAAGAAATACAATTACCGTGGTTAATAATATAAACTATTTGTGCTTGGCTTTAAATAATAATATAGAGGAACAGAAAGATGCACGTCAAGAACTACAAGATGTTTTTTCAATCCTGTGATGTTTTGCCTTCAGAAATTGATGAATACCACGAAAACGCAATAATCTGTCTGATGTGTCACAGAGCTCAAGCTCTAGTGAAGAAAATAGCGACGAGAATCGAAATGACGCCCCATCACCACTTAAGAGTGAAAAACAAAACAAAAGGAAACGCACACCAAAAACATGGAATAAACCTCTTTATTTCAGGCGTTTTGGACGAAAACACGCACTTGGGACCAAAGGAGTCAGTTTCTTGCCCAATCCGTTATCTGCGAGGAAGTTAAGAGGCATCGGACAAATAGCCTCGAAGGATGAAGACAATTCCATTATAGTTACAAATTTATTATAAATGGGAAAAATATCAATATTTCTAAAATTATGCTTCTGAGCACATTTTATATTAAAGAAAAACTACTACGTAATACACGAACAAGTTACCATAAGCAAAGAAAGATTTGGTAATGCAGCACATTAAATCTTTCCCTATTATGGACACTCATTATTCTAGGAAAAGATCAGATAAAAAATATTTGCATCCAAATTTGAATGTTAGCATTATGTACAATTTGTACAAAGAATGGTGCTATAATAAACAAATTCCAGACACAGATATTGTTAAACAAAGCATGTTATCAGTATATATTCCATAAGGACTTCAATCTCAGCTTTAAGTCCCCACAAAATGATACTTTTGATATATGTGACCATTTTCAAAACAGCATAAAAAATTCATCAAATGAAGTGGAAAGCAATAGATTTTCTAGAGAAAAGGAAAGTCACTTGGCAGATGCAGATCAACGATATGAACTCATGAAAGAAGATAAATTAAGATCAAGAAAAAATTCTAATGAAAGAACAGCACTGATAGATCTAGAAAAGTGTTTACCAACCACACTGCGACTAAATGGGAAAACTTTTTATTTAAGATCATTATGGACTTTCAATATGACAGTGTACGACAGCACAACAAAAGACGTGTGCTTAGTTTTAAATGAAACTGTTGCCCACGGGGGGAGGGGGAAATGAAATTGCTTTGTTCATTATGCAGTGGTTAATATCAATACCAAAAGATGTGGAGGAAGTCACCATTTGGTCCAACAATTGTGCCGGGCAAAATAAAAACACAATGCTGTTTTCAATGTACTTGTGAATACCTTCGGTTCACCAAAGTGATAAACCATGAAACTTGTTAACTGGCCACACACATATGGAAGCCAATTCCATACATGCTCTTATTGAAAAGTAGAAGAAAAGACTGCCAACTATGACTATACAAACACCAAGAGAATGGGCATAATTTATGAGAACCTGTGGTTCAAGTTTGCAAGTGCATGAACTGAAACAAAAAGATTTTAAAAATTGGTCACTTCTTTTTAATTCTTCTAATAGTCCGCGAATACAAAGAAAATAAAATATAGAAGAACGCTTTTTAAGTTCCAGTATTGTTTAATTGCAAGTGGGGAAGGAAGAATTAGGTATAATACGATACAAGACAAGTTTTAACTAAGATAACTTTATGAAAATTTCTTTGAAGAATTGGTATTTTCAGATGATTTGATAAAATCAATAAGAGAAAAAGATGTTTTGCCAATAAATAAGGCTAAACATGACAATTTAATGACACAGATGCAATGGATTGACAACTGTAATCAAGAATTTTACAAAAGAATTCCCACAATACCTAACAATCAAAACAGCGATGAATACTAAAACAAATTAGTGTTAAGCTTATGTTGTTGTGTTAGGCTGTCTCAGTGTATTGAGGATTTTTTTGTGTTATGTATTTACGGTGAAAGTATTTCTGTTTTATAGAAGCACCAATGTTGTTTATCCACTTCGTTTAAAGAATTTTGTTATGTTGCCTAAAATGAAAGCATTCTTTCTTTAAATCTCACAGAAGTAATTATTTCATTTATGTACTTTTTTTGAATAAAAAACACTGAGTTAACACATTCGCTGCGCATGACTCCCATGGGAGTCACAGCTTTCTTTACCCATGTGCGCATGACTCCCATCGGAGTCGCCAACCAAACGGTATTCAAATGAACTTAGCATTGCAAGTAACCGCACGTGCTTTGGTCAGCGTCTTTGTAACGGCTTGTTATTTACATTTTTACTCGCCGTTTCTGTTTTTTTAAATATTTGTGATTAAGATGGCGGAAAATGTGCAGGGTTCCTCAAACATTAAAAAGTGCAAATTAACATCTAGAAATCCTAATAAATTGACGGAAGAGGAACTTTTAGAAGCACTTATGTTCTCTAGTGACGAGGGCGATGATATTATGTACGATTTAAATGATTTGGATGCTCCTTCTGAGGGTAGTGATTCTGATTCGGAGGAGGAAGAGGTGAATAGAGAGATAGGTAAAAGCTATTTTTGTGTAAGGTAAAGCTTATTTAATTATATTTTTTCATTAATTGCAGATGCTGAAATGTTGCCGCCTTCGACAAAGGTTGAAGATGGCGATGTAAACATTGTTCCTAATTGGACCGATATCCCTTCAGATCGTCTTTATATTTTTCCCTTTTCAAAGACTAATAGACTATTAGTACCAATTCCTGGAAATAATAAACCTATCGATTATTTCCGCATGATATTTGACAATGAGATCCTTGACCTGATGGTGAATGAAACGAACCATTATTCTGAAGAGGTGTTTTGTTCTGAAGGTGTTTCTGAGAATTCCAGAATTACAAGATGGAAGCCGGTTACAAGGGAAGAAATGTTAATATTTGTGGCGCTATTGTTGCATACTGGAACAATAAAATTAAATAGGCTCCAAGATTATTGGAAATGCCATCCACTATTTAATTTGAAATGTTTTTCCGGACATATGAGCCGCGACCGATTCCTAGTAATACCGCGGTGTCTACATTTTGCGAGAAATCCAGCTGTGGGAGTAAAAATCACAGACCGGTTATACAAAATACGGCCTATGATAAATTTTTTTAATAACAAGATGTCCATCTACTGTCCCGGTAAGGAACTGTCGCTTGACGAATCCACGGTACTATGGCGTGGGCGCTTAGTTTTCCGCAAATACATCAAAAATAAGCGCCATAAATATGGTATAAAATGTATATTAACAGAACCAAATGGTATTAATTTAAAAACAGTGGTGTATACCGGGACACTAGACGATTGTGGTGGAAAAGGCCATACTTCAAAAGTCCTTTTAAATTTACTTGAAGACAGTTTTGACGCGGGCCATTCCGTGTACATGGACAATTTTTATAATTCTTTTGAATTAGCGCATCAGCTAAGCCAACGTAGTACGTATTGCACTGGCACACTGAATGTTAAAAGACAAAGCAATCCTAAAACTGTACTATCAAAAAAATAAAAAAAAAACCGAAACTATTGCTGCTTATTCCAATAATATACTCGTTGGAAAATGGAAAGATAAGCGTGAGGTGCTATATATAAGTAATGAGTAAGGAAACGATATGATTGAATTCATGGATAAGAGAAATCGTAACAGAGAGAAACCTGCTCCTATTTTTCACTACAACAAGCACATGGGAGGTGTTGATCGCCAAGATCAACTCAGTTCTTATTACCCCTGTGAAAGAAAATGCCTCAGGTGGTACAAAAAATTAGGAGTACATTTTATTCAAATGATGTTGTTGAACTCGCACATATTATATGGAAAATACTCTGGACAAAGAATATCGCTCTACAACTACAGACTATCGCTTTTGAGCAGTCTTCTGAGGATTGAAGGGACCAAAATACATGTTAGAAGAGACGAATCTAAACATGTGATTACCAAAATTAATTCATTCAGTAAAAGTGGGCGAATTAATAGAATATGTTCCGAAAAGAAAGTAAGAAAACAAACAATATTTCACTGCGAAAAATGTCCGGAACAACCTGGATTTTGTCCTGGAGAATGTTTCACTGCTGCACATACTTAGAATACTTTTTTGTCGTCCACATAATTTGTTCTTTTTCTATTTTTTTAGTTTGTATGAGTTTTTTCTTCAGGGTATTTTTTTATAGAAAAAGTGTTTTATTATTGTTATTTTATATTTTTTTGTAATCTTTATTTTTTGTTTTTTTACATCTTGTATAGAATAAATATTTTTATTTGCTACGGCGTTTTTGATCATGTTCCCAAAAATTTCTCAAATATTTTCGTGACTCCCATAGGAGTCGGTCAGCACTAAGCAAGAAATCCCTAGCCAGGTGCGCATGACTCCTTTAGGAGTCACACACCAAAATAAAATAAACAACCTGTATATAATTTTTTTATACACAAATATTGAATGATGATCCCAAGAACAGTAATATATCAGAAAAATATATTGCCGCTCCTGGGGTATAACCGGTCGTAAAAAGTTGCAGCGAAAGTGTTAACCAACTATATATTAATTTGAAACAATTAAGACTTTTATTGCATTACTATGCTGTGGATACTAAAATAAATAGAGAATTTTCTGAGAAAAGTTTTTCTACTACTTTAAATTAAGCAAAGTTTATTAAATCAGGTAGCCTGATATCCACAGTAATTAATCAGTCAGGAAGGGCAGATGTCCTCTTATTTTATTTTGCTACATCTAACAAATATTTACTTAAATATAATATAAAAATACTATTTTTTAAAAATAAAATACTAAAACAAAAATTACTGGCATGAGTAGAAGGATAATAACAATCACTAAAAGATGACCGTCTGTACTGCTTGTAACTAAAATGGCTCTCCTGTAAATTACTAGTTCTGGACATCGGCCCTTTTAGAACCAAAGTACCGAAATGTATTAAACATTGAAAAACTCACTGCCTGAAGTAGGTTTTAAAGAGCCTTAATACACATCAACAGTATGTGTATGAAATTTGTGGTAGGATTTCTCAAGGCACAATATCCACAATCTTAGATTACGAGAACCAGGAAAAATGGTTTACTCAAGATGGCTAACAGCTAATAGGATTTTAAGGTTATAATATATATATACCGAATGACCATAAAAAAACCTAAAGATTTTAACTGAATATGTAGTAAAAGTTTACAACCATAACATGATTTTCAATTGAGACACCCTTCATGTCAAGATGTAAGCAAACATTTCTTGTGTATCACAAAAAATCATGATTCTTACCATAAGATTTAAAAGTTGTTATTGATTCAGTACTTGCAAGGGAACAGTCGTTTTGGGCATCCTAAAGATATTCGATTAGCAATGTTGACAGATGTGAGAAAACCTATAAGAGATTCGGCATTAAGAAGAATATTAAAATTCGGACAAGCAAAAAACTTAAATTCATCAGATTAAAGTTCCAAACTTACTTTGCTTATACCTTTATCACCCTAATTCACTAGCAGTCAACAACAATCACAGGGTCTCCAATAACAGTATCAATTTCCGATGATGAGCTTTAAAAAATGATTTCTGATGTATTCACTAATATTGAAATTTTAAAATAACCATGTCATTCAGAAGCAGTTGAATAGTGTGTCAAGTTGGTGACTAAATTGATGGCAGTGTGTGGCATTGAGGATAGAGGGATCTATTTATTAGATGATAGATTCACCACCTGGTGAATTATCAGTTATTTTCACATACGTTTGAAGATTATCAGTTATCTAACAAAATAGTGAAGAACTAACTACATAAGAAGAGTAACTATCACTTTTTCCAAAAGAGAATGCCTAACTGGCAGCCAAAAATGATCTGTATGCAAACCCAGTGCAAATTAAACAGAATTTTTTTTCAGCAGATTTCACTCCACGTAACATACAGGGTTTATTTTCATCAATTAAAAAATACTAGTGAATAATGTACAACCGAAACTCTTTCCTAAATTTTTTTTAATTATCTGCTAATTAATCATTTGTACCAAAATTGCAGAATTCCAAATATTAAATTTTATCCTCTCCGACGTTGATACGAAAACGTTAAGAGTTCTCCAGTCCCACTACTTACACGACAGCCAAGCTCAGAAATAACGCCACTACCAGAAACCGTCCCCGTCTTCTGCAGACTTCTATAAAACCACCAAAAATGTGCTACATAGAGTCCCTTTACGAATTCCCCAGTCCGCCATGCAGGCTGTCACTCAAATTCGTCTTCACCTGCACGTAAGGTAGGTTTAATTACAACACCTACACAAACCCGTAACGGCGGGGGATTAATTCCTGGTGTCGTTGCCTACGTACACAGTCGGCGGCTGCCTGCCTAAATTCTACCGGCCCCACAGTGTACACTGCAAAGCGCAACGGAGCTGGCTGCCAGGTCTGCTAGTTTATACTAATTACATATTTCCAGTCTGTAGAGATTGTGTAAACAAAAGTGAGTATTAAATTTTCTCCCACTTAACGTAATTGCCCGTTTTTAAATTCTACTTCTTTTCTGATGTGCTGAATCCTAAGAAATATTCCCGTATCGAGCATTCTTTAATACCAGACTACCTAAAACGTTTCATTATCCAGCCCGCCTTTATTCCAGTAAACCAATCGTTCCTGATGATCTCAATACCTTATACAACCGTCTCGAGATCAGAAATTCACCTGGTAAACTTCTTCCACCATCATTTTCTGACTACCATTAAGGCAGTCCCAGATAACGCATACCCCATGGTAAATGAATAAATCGTTCCCTTATAAAAGTATTCAATACGAGAACGCCCACCAATATACCACGATCTCCACCATCAAAATTTCCCCTTTTAAAATAAACCTGTAAA
Organism: Vesta saturnalis; assembly: GCA_036346205.1. Classification (NCBI taxonomy): domain Eukaryota; kingdom Metazoa; phylum Arthropoda; class Insecta; order Coleoptera; family Lampyridae; genus Vesta; species Vesta saturnalis. The sequence goes on along the minus strand of JARFJB010001495.1, from coordinate 3,512,880 downwards.
TTCAGTAGCCACCTATTGCCATCATCAGACCAGTCGTCTATCCTAAATATGAATAGAGAATTTACACGAAAGAAAGAAAAACACCCTCTCATTCTAATTTCAATTAAAACTAATTAGAACATCACACTGTTAATTAAAAAAGTCACCTTAGAAATATCAAATTACCTGATTTTTACTTAATGCTTTCTTACATATGTACGTATAATAAGAAAGCTATATAATCGGTTTAAATTTTCAAAACATTTTTTTTTTATTTCTCGACGTTTTATGGCCTAAACATAAAAAACATTTAAAAAAGATTTCGTGACTGTGTGTGTGCGCGCGCGATATCTTTTGAACCATTAAAGCTATTGATGGTACCAAAATTCTTTGTCATAAAATCTAGACAAGGTTCATTGATGAGAAAAATCCAATCAGTGGCGGGTCATTTTCAGGGGCTTATAAGCTTAAAAAAATTCATTGCTTCAAATTTTAAAAAGTTACAAAATTAAAAAAACAAACTAATAGTCTTTTATATAATTTTAAAATTTAAAAAAAATTAATTAATTATTTTGAAAGTCAGGTATTGGGATTTTTAGGATCGCTAAGTATAAATCATTTGTCAAAATTAAAAAATTCAAAATGGCGGATCCAAAATGAGGGATTATCGTGTTTAAAAACCGATATGATTCAAATTCAGATATTGTGGGCTTTGAAGTTGCTTATTAAAATGTTTGGTAAAAAATTTATTTACATATATCAGAAAGCATTATGGCAGATAATTTGGTAACGGTTTTTACTTTAACGTATTTTGAGTTGGTTTATCCTCATTTCAATTAATTATTTTTACCTGCACCGTTAATATTCTTTTCTCGGCCACCGTATGGAGAGTAGTTTTGAGTGCCCGAGTAGATGGAAAATCGCCCGGAGTCCCAGAGACAAGAAGTGCGCGTTTAATTTATTAATATATCTTGTTTGCAATTATAGTAAAACGAATTTGTTTTTTGTTTTAGTTAGAGTATATATTTTTTGTCTGTTGTTATTACCACAGTATAAGTGTACATATTTAGTATTATAGAAGTATACAACAATATATGTATAAAACCTTTTTCTGTTTATTGGCCAGAGTGAAACCCCAAGTAGTAATCGATCAGTCCTATCTTCAATTTTGAGCTACAGCCGCGGTAAATCATAATAAAAATAAACATAGCCCATTAGGAGCTTACAATAATTTCGTGGAGACAAAACGTCAGAAAAAAATCTTGTCATCTAGATGATTCCTTGATATTTTAAATAGAAAAATAATTAATTACACACACGCCTTCGCTCATAACAATACAATATTTCACTTGTGAAACAAGTTCTTTTTGAGATTTGAAGTGGTTCGAAATTGGTTTAACAGTCAAATTTTTGTACCAGTCCAAAGTGACTTTCGTAGCACACTAGTATCACTAGAGTTTGTCATTTTATATTACATACAATACCATAGACTGTTGAAGTGAAACATTACCAATCCAGTGAGACTTTTATTTGTTACTGCATATGATATTAAATTATTTGATTTATTTAATGCCTTTATTTTGTACTTGGTCAAAACTTATTCCGATATTTAATCCACTATACGTCTACAAAAATGTCCACGCTCAAACAAAGATTCAAACCATGATCGAAGTAGTAATGAACAGAATAACCTACTGATCTGAAGTATTTTTCAACTTGTAACCGCCTCTGTGGGCCTTGTGTCGCAAATGCGCAACGGTAAATTTGACAGCATTTCCAGTTATAATAGAAATATCAATTCGAAATAATATTGTCACTAGCCTTCAAAACACTTATTCTATGTACACATGTTTATTCGAACGCCACACGAAACTCCAATCAAGAAAATTGATCTCTTTCTCTTTCTTAGACATTCACGGAATACTAACGTTTGAACAAAATCAAAGCAACCTGGCGATGCACAAATAAGTTTAAAAAACTTTACTTGAGCGCATACGAGACTTTTGTAAATGGAAAGTAGACAAAAAAGTGGAATCTACATCTGGATCTGCAATCCTTGCTTACTTTGCGGAGCTAAATGTAAAATACGAATATTCTACATTGTGGCAGCAATATTCAATGCTCAAAAGTACAATATGCATAAACAATGGTGTAAATATTTATAAATATACAATTACAAATATTAGCAACAGTAATGTTATTACTGAAGCAAATATTGGTGAATTACCGGATATTAAATTAAATGAAGTGCCAGCATTAAATATAAAAAATTGTTCTAAATTTACTATTAATATAAACGTTAATAAATAAAATTTCCTTATAATTTATGGTTAATATAAATGTTAATTCCTCTTAAACTGGTGTGTTTTTAACGGTAACTAGATTAATTCATATTTTATCAACTCAAAACACACATTTATATTTTCATCATATTTGACAGATTAACATGTCTGTGTTAATTTTAACTGGAATAAGTTGTTGAATTAAATTAAAAATATTTGTAGTCATGGACAAAGCATAGTATACAACTGGCATAGCTATTAATCACGAGAACAATGTATATGGAATGAGCCGCAGGTTCTTATATGCTCGTTGTATAATACACTATTAATTCATGAATGAAATTATACGAAATTGAATAATGAACAGTAGCATTTATTATTAATACAAACCTCCAATAATGTGGTAAACATTTTCCATCTCCACATACAAAAAAGTTAGGAGCGCAGGTTTGTGGTCCACATTGAGTTTCATCTGAACCGTCACCACAATCATCTTCACCATCACAACGCCATCCTTTTGGCACACAAACTCCATTGCCGCATGTAAAGTGGTCAATACCACAAGTACTAGCTATTTTAGGGCACGTTTTATTACTATATGGTTCAATACCGCCTGGGCATACACAATTATCTCCCTTCAACTCCATACCATCAGGACATAAACAAACATGACGTTGTTCAGGAGCACCGACACAAATGTGACTACAGGTAGAGTTACTACATCCATTTGTACCTTCTTGAAGACTATGTGCAAACACTTTTAAATCCATTAAACCCTGCATTTGTTTTAAAAGTAATTCAATTTGAACTCCACTATCCTTATCTGCACTAAATACAGCATTTTGCTTCCAATCATCCCAATACATATTATCCTTAAAAACAGCAACAGCGAATGGATGAGAAACAAGGTCATTGTCTTTAATAATCTTTTTAAAACGTTTTCCATTTAGATCAGAGCTGCCTATGTAATCTTCTCTCGCATCGACCCAATATATTCGTTCAGCAATATAATCAATCGTTATACCATTAGGCCATTCCACATCTTTTTTATTAAATAATACCTTAATATCAGATCCATCTAAATTAGAACGAGAAACGGATGGATTTTCAGAAGCCCAGTCTGTCCAAAATAGATATCCAGCAACTGGATGTACAGCAATACCACGTGGTTTCCGTAAATTCCTTGAATCTAAAATTGTTTTGCGCATACGGCCCGAATGATTGATATCAGTCTTAATCAATTCGATTTTTGCTCTCATTCCGTCAACAAAGTACAGATGTTGAGAGATCCAATCGAATGACATTCCTTCTATTGAAGCCAAGTCACTTGAAACCAAAATTTCTGGTGAACTACCATTTGAAAAACATTGCCTCCCAATTGTATCAGTAACAATATCTGCCCAATAAACACAGTTATTTTTCATGTCAAAGTCAATTGCTATTACATTTCTCAAATTTTGAATAGGCAAATGTTCAAGTTTATGAGCTCGCAAATCATAACGTGATATTCGATCACGTAAAGCAAATAAAAGAAATTCTCGAACTTCGTTAAATGGGCATGGAATAATATCTGGCAAATATTGATTTTCAAAACCAGCAACACAATTATCTCCAGATATTTTACGATATCCCTTAGTTCGATTGTAAAATTGACCGGGTTTACAGGTTGAAGGTATTTCATAAGGATTTTCAATGGTAGTTTTATTCCTGATACAATGGTATGGTTTGCCTGTACGCAAAAATCCGAAATCGCTAAAACAAAAAAAAAAAAAGAATTGGAGAAATTAATTCACAAAACTTTACCAATTACCATTCAAAATCTAAAGAGTCACAATAACAAGGCTGATATGAAATAGGTCTATTGTAGTTCAAACCCACATAACAATTGGCATGAGATATTCTGCGCTGGTATGTTACTTGTTTTCCTAGAACACAAGGTACGTAGCTACGACCTCCATCATTTTGACTAGGAGACCATTCTTTGTAGTCATCCTATAATACTCAATTTAAAATAATACTCAGTTTAAATCAGTGGCAAACCTTTGAACAGTTATAACTGAAGGCTCCTTTCATATCAAGTTTGATTATAATCCATTGGTGGGTATGTGATTTTGATCCAAACATGGTGAAAACAGTCGTATTCTCACCTGGCTCTGTCATTAGTCCATACAGACGAAGGTCTTCATCATGGAATGCAGCTTGAGACCATTTTTCACCTGAATCCGTAGAATACAAAACATGACGTGTTTCTGCAAGGTTTTTATAATATTTCACTGCTGTTATAATACCACCATGATCACCCATATTGAAAAAATATAAATCTTTTAATACTTGGCGCCACGTAAAACCAGCATCTGTGCTAATGTAAACACCAAAATGCCCCTATAACAAAGTCAAGGTGTTATTAAAAACCTTTTGAAAAAGTAAAAAATACTACACCTTCAAGGACTTCCCAATTACGCCCGTGGCAATAATGACACCAGGTGCTGATCCACTTGATAAAATGCTAATTGCTCTTGTATCTGGATAAAGTTGGCTGAATCGTTGACTAAGATGCAATGAACAATTATTTGATAAAGAACATGAAATAAGCTGCCTTTCATTATCATAAATTGGAGGATTTAAAGGACGCCAAGAACCACCATGGTCAAAAGTAATCAATGAAATAAGATGTTGAGGTCCCAAATTGTGGTCAAGAAGCTTAACTGTTACTTGTGAGGCTATGTAAATACCAGTTATACCTTCCACTTTATAAACATCAGCAAAAGCATCTTCTGATAAATGACTATAAATTTTTAATTGAAAAATAGCATTTAACTGTCTAACTTTATACTTACTGAAGCCAAGAGTCTTGCCAAGTCGTATTAGGAAAATAGCACAGAACAGCTTCAAGTGATAGAGTAAAGTGGACTTTTTTGTTATTGCCACCTAAATTTTCTGAAACGTACAAATGGGATAAAGTATCAGTATGGCTAACTGCAACCAATGCTCTATTTCCAGTTACATCAACTATATGATAACCTCGCCGATCCAATTCCGAATCAAAAATACATTTTAATTGTTCTCCTAACTTATAAGAGACAAAAAGATCGTAATTATCCTAAAAGAAACAAACAAATCAAGTAAACCATTTTATATAAACCAACGCCAACAAAAAACATTTGAGCATTTTTACTAAATATGCACAGAGTAAGTCAAAATAAGTATTGTATTCTTTGAATATAAAAAAGTATAACAAAACATTGGAAGCACAATGAAAAGTGAGATACAGATTTTGAAGGTATGAACCATCTCATTTACGTGTTCTGTTCTGAATGGTTACAGTGTTTTGTTTGAAATGACTAAGCTGTTTGCACTCTACATGCTACAATTTAACAGAATTTTCTTAAAATTCTATGTTATCAACATTTGAAATTTTGATGTGATTAAGTAAAAATTGTAACGTAAATTATGACAACCTGTTATATTTCTTGGTGAAGTACATTTTGGGTGAGTTGGTAACTGTAACTGACATTGTAACAAATGAATTGATGGTGTAAATACTGCTGCTTACAAAATTAACTTAAAACGTGACCTACATAAATATGTCTCACAAGTTTAAGTGACAATGTAATTTAAAAATTTCATGACCTGCAACAAATGATGAATAATGCTTATATGGTTCTTAAAAATTATTATTAATTTTATAGTAACTTGTATGGTTCATTCACGTATACTTGAAAGTGTGAAAAGACTCTTTGAATGGAACATGTGGAACCCGTAACATCGCAAAAAAGGAATGATGGTTCAAGATCTAATCAATAAAAAAGGTGAACTAAAGTAGAAAAAAATTAATCTTCATTGATTCAGGTCACAAAATTAAAACTATTATGGATTTCTAAAGTGTGCAGAAGAATGATATCAAAGCACTCAACTCTCAAAATGTCTCAGTTATCTAACATTTATCGACAGGCAGTTTGTTATATTTGGGATCAGCAGAACAATTACACAAGTTTGCTAATTTGATCAACTTTGACAACTACAAAAATAAAATAAAAGTACCAACGGGGTTTGAACCAATCTGTAGTTTTCAATTTGGCCTCCAGATATCTCCTTTTTAAAGCATTAATAAAAAATATGAGTGGGTTGCATTTTGAGGAGGACGAAAGATTGATTCACGTGCAGCCAAAGAGTTCGTATCGAGTAAAAACTTTTTCAACGTATAACTGAGTAAAAAATATTTTATGCATGTGATTAAAATACAATTGAATACACTGAAATATGTTCCTAAGTACACTTTAACCGCAGTGTAGATAAAATAATTTTATCTATTCGTTTATCTAATCCAATTTAGCGTGGACACTAATATTAGCTTTTGTTGTTTACAAAAAACTTGACAATTCTAAATACTTAATTATTAGCACAAAACAAAATAGAATATTATACACCACGATAAAGGGAAATTAACATCTCGTGAAACGTAATTGAATTATGGCTAATGCCATTCACGGATTAGCATACTTCACTCAATATTAAAATTCCCTTTTATCATGTTGCATACTAAATTATTATTACATGTTACATAAATTGAGATCCAAAGAGATGGAAAGTGAATATTGTGGCACAGCTGTATCAAAATGTAAACACTAGAAAATTAACTTGTTATAATCAACTAAACATTTCATTTAAAATCAGGCTATACAATAAATTGAGGATCTATACCAATGACGATTAACCAAGAATAGACCCATTTGTTTACGTTTGTATATGTCCCAACATAACCGCAAACTGGCAAAAGATGGCTGCCACCATAGTTAACATCTTATTTTACTGATTATTATTGCAGTGTTTTTTCAAAGGTTTAGGTAAGTGCAACGTTATTATTTGTTGTTTATAGTGATAATAAGTATGACTCAAGTTTTATAGCGGTGAGACAGAGAGCAGTATGTAGAAAACTATACTATTTAAGTAGTAACATCACATTCATCAGTAAGTGAACAAACCATAGATGTAACATTAATTATTCGCGAAGACCCCTAGTAAGCAAAAATTAGAAAATTCATATTTTTTCTGCTTATTAACCTTAAGCAAAAATACTGTTTCACATTTTACTACAACTTTTTAATAAAAAAATACATGTATAAGCGTTGTTTTTAATTGTTTATTTTTTGGTTACATTGACGTTATTAATAACCATAGTCCCTCCAGAAATGTATGCCTAGGTCGCTGCCAGACAGTTATGTTATGTTGGAGCAAAACAATTCCTAATAAAATGATAAGGAATGTTCTTGGTTAATCGTCATTGATCCATACACTTTAAAGACGGGTTTATACAGCAACTAAGAAATTTTGAGTGTGTATATAAGAACTAATATAATTAATAATTATTATGCACTATCATTGGTATGTCAACTGGTAGCCCTATGATCATGCGCATTTACAATTTCAACTAACAATTATGAGAATAAAAATTTGTAATTGTTAATTTTTAGTCCTTCGTTCTTATACAGAGTGTCCCAAAATTCTCTATGACCAAGAAAAAAGTAAAAAATTACTTATGTCAAAATTTCGAAAATTTTCTCCTTACGAAATTATGGCCATCTTAAAGATCGCAATGAAAGTTTTTTGTAAATCAATTTTTTAAATAGGTATCCAGTCCAGGTAAAGATAGATTATTTATAATTCAGTCACCCTTAACAAAGACAGAATATGATATTTTGTGTCAATGTGTGAGTGTAAAATATTTCAATTTTCAACTGATGTACAACTAGGCAAACAGTTAAGGGGATTCAGCCCTGAAAATGGTCAAAAAATGAAATTTTTGGAAATTTTTTTTTGTGTTACTTTTGTTCTTTACACTCTTCTGTACATAAAAAAGGTAAATATATACATATATTGTACTTTTTTTGTATAAATACATTGCTGTACTGTAGTGGTGTAGAAGAAATGAGCGCCAGGTACCGGATATTTTACAGACAGTATATATTTCATAAATCATTCAAATAATTTATATCAACGTCATTTTACTACATATAGACATTTTCTGCATATACAAAGCATAAATGAGAGACATTGCTAATAAAGTAGGTTGAAATAATGCGCTTTGCTAAAAATAAAGAGTTTGTTTTATTTAAAACTTTGGCCTCCATTTACCGCAAGTTGAGAATCATCTTGTTTTCAGATACGTTCGGTGATATTCTGTGAGAACCATAACACCTAGAGAAATGAATTTTTCTGTGAATCATTACAAGACTAGCATCTAAAATGCCATGTATTTTGGTTAGATTTGTCAAATATTTACTGGCAAATATATATATATATATATATATATATATATATATATATATATATATATATATATATATATATATATATATATATATATATAAGGTATTTTTTCCGACAATGAAGGCTTTTTTATAGGTCCCTACATACTTACAACTAAGAAAATACATGAATTCTTAGGGGCAATCTTGAGCTACATATTGGCACAAGGATCATCAAAACTGGACATCAACTTTTTGTGTTACATCAATTTTAAAGCTGTACCGCAAAAGATAAATAATATTTAGTATATATAGGGTGTCTAGAATCTACCCACGTTCTGTGGCTATCTTTGTTATCATAAGAGACACAGAGTCGGTTAAATTAGCAAAGTTGGGCAGAATTACATGATAATTCAAATACCGATAAGAAAATTCAACATTGTTACCAACTTTCTCAAATATCTTCGAGCTACAACCCAAACATACATTTTTTTAAATGGCAACTATAGGTGGTTATACTCATTTGATGGCTTATTTTTTTCTGATTTCAAAAATGTAAGCTTTGTATGTTTAGTATTATTAGTTAACTCACAATTTTCAAAAAATTGTAATTATAGTATTTACTAAACAAATGCAATGTTTGCCGTGGTGTGCTGTAACAATTAAAAACAAAACTCTTCATTGATTGACTGTCAAATAGTAGATATTGAATTATCTGTTGTAACCAGTTGTAGTTCGTACTTAAATAGTGTATATTAATTTATTAATGGCTTATTCTTCTGAAGAAAGAAATGATATGCTTTTTGCTATTACGTGTCTAACAGAGATGCTAATGCTGCTTCGGAATTATATCTTCAAACTTATATGGAAAGAAGAATTTAAACCTACTACATTTCTTCGTGAAATTGCGAACGAGTGCAACACTTCCAAAGATAAAGCCTATGTTATTTTGAAACAAAATAATTTTAAGCCATATCATTTTCATATAACAAATACATTGTATGTTGAAGATTATCAGAAAAGATTACGTTTTCCTACATGGTTGATTAATGAAAGTTGAGCAATCAATTCTCGAAAATCATTCTTTTTACCGATGAAGCAAAATTAACAAACAACGGCATCTTCAATAGAAAAATCATATCCAATGGTCCCAAGAAAATCCTCATATTACTGTTGAGAGGAAAGATCAATACACTTTTTCAGTAAACCTTTGGTACGGTATTATTAGTACCAAAATCCTTGGGCCGTTTTTTTTTAATACAATCTAAATTCCGAAAAATATCTAACTTTTTTACGAAACGAATTTGAAGAAATTTTGGACAACCTTCCGAGAATGTAATTCAAAATTTCAATTATTTTCAACATGACGGGGCACCAGCACACAATGGATTACTTTTGTGTAACTATTTACAGGAACGTTTTAATAATTGGATAGGACATCGAGGTCCAATAGCTTGGCCGCCGCGATCTCCAGACTTAATCCCCCAGGACTTTTTCTTGTGGGGTGCAATTAAAGACAAAGTGTGCCGAGTAAAACCTGGTAATCTAGAAGATTTAAAAAATAAAATTCGTGTTGCTATACAACAAATTAGAACCCTAAGTTTATTAAAAGTTCAAAACGAAATTTTAAAACGATGTCAAATGTGTGTTCAAAATAATGGAGCGCATTTTGAAGCACTTCTATGATTGTGTTATCTGTTTATATTTTTTGCTGTTACACTTCGTTGTAAGTTAAATTTATTTAAAACTCTTATTTTGATAATGTAGTACATTATTTCTTGTTGTTTCCACAAATTTAGTAGTAGAATATTAGCTTATTTTGTTATTTAACTATTTACCGCACACTTTAATTTGTTTAATAAATACTATAATTAGTTTTTTTTTTTAAAATTGTGAGTTAACTAATAATATTAAACATACAAAGCTATACATTTTTGAAATCAAAAAAAAATAAGCCATCAAATGAGTCCATAGCCTAGAGTTGCCATTTAAAAACATGTATGTTTGGGTTGTAGCTCGGAAAATAATTACTAAAAAAAAATTGTTATTCACATTTTCCCATTTTGCGTAAACATAGCTATCAAAAGTCTCTCTTATAACTTTTTCGTACTTTGAATATTAAAAAAGATATAGCCGATTGAAAATTTGGACGATTTTTAGTAATTTTCAGATATCTTAGAAAGCGTTAAAGTTCGGGTTTTTATTAACAATAAAAGATGTAAAGTACATTTTATAATTTAAACATAGTTACACATGTTCACATAATATATTCTACATTATCGGTTTGTATAAAAATCGTGATCAATTTGTAAAGATGTATAAAAAATATTATAAAACAAACGTGATGACAACAATTATATAACACGGTGTATGAATGCAAGAAACAATAAGCAGTATAGTTAAAATCAATAATTTTAAGTCAAAAGTCCTTTATACACTTTTGTCCAAAACTCAATACTTAAGGAGTTATGGGAAATATTAAATTTAAATTAAATTAAATTTAATGTAAATACCATGTCGAATTGAGTACACTGACTTTTCATGTGTCCCCAAAGATAATAGGCAAGAGGCGTTAGGTCTGGAGACCTTGGAAGCCAGAGAAGTGGACCTCCTCTGTCAATCCACAAGTTAGCAAAGTTGTTATATATTCTCTCACATTTACACCAAAATCAGGTGGTGAGCCATCATGATGAAATCACATGTCAACTCTATTTTGAAGAACATCACACCAAACATTCATTTCTTATTCTGGTTAGCGTTCTTCCAGAAAATTATACCACATTAAAAACCTTTAAAAAATGCTTACCAACGAGCGAAATAAAAGAAATTTGTAAAGTTTACCCATTTTTCATTAAAGAAAAACTACTAGAATTACAAATTTTCTATTCACGAAACGAATTTAAAAATTTTGAAAGACTACTTTCGTTATTGAAGATATTGAATGAAGAAAACTTATTGACCGTCTTTAGTGAACTAATTCAACTTATAAAAATTTTGGTGAGTATTCTAATGGCCAGCACAGTACCGGAAAGATGCTTTTCTGCATTAAAAAGATTTAAGTCGTATTTAAGAAATAGTATGAATCAAGGCCGATAAACAGATACTGTCTATGATTTCTATAGGAAGAAAAATTATTTTATAAATTAGTAACTTAATGAGCAAGTGATAGAGAAGTTTTGTGCCGAAAACATAGAAGATTGCATTTTACTTTTAAGTAGCCTAGGTCGCCTCATTTTGTATAGTTTAAAGTTTGATAAAATGTTTTAGTTATACTTTTGATTTTATTTGTTTTTGTAATTGCCACATAAATAATTAAACATTAATTTTTGCTTTTCTTGTTTAATGTAAAAATGTAGCATCCCCATTTAAAATATCCACCAGCCGCCACTGTTGACAACTCAATTGATTATTGAAGCTATTATTATTTACTGAGATTGATAATGCAGTTATTACGAAAACGTTTCAATTTGTATAAAATATAAATAAAAAATATACCATTTAATACCCAAAAGAAAATTATTTCAATTATGTATGATAATTGTGAAACTTTACATTTTCAGAGAATTTTTAAGTATTAGTTATTAATTAGTTGAGAATCTAGTTACTTAAGTAAGATTCTCTTTAACCTACTACTGCCTATCGTATTTCAAATCATACACAGGTTAGTTGTCATAGTAAGTTTGAAGTGAGCACGTGCACATCTATGAAATCGATTGTTTGCATTAAAAATAATTAGAAACAATATTAGTTGTGATTTTAAATAATGCTACGAGGAAATTTGATACGAACGGAGTTCATAAAAGTGATCTCCGTGGGACGTAGACGTAGATACTCCCATACATTTATTCCTTTTCAAATGTTAATTGTTTTGTTTATATTTGATTTCCTCGAACAAAACACATTTTGATATATTTTTGTTTTCGTTGGCCTTATTACGTAACAAAAACTTCCATGTATGATATATCATAATTATGATAGGCAAATAGATCTTCTTTTTCATTTCAGAAAAAGGCTATGCAACCCTACAAACGGAAGAGATGCTGAGGAATTACTGAAGGAAATAGATGAAAATGACGAGGTGCTTACCAGAATAAAAGAGGCAGAAGGTACAGAGTTGGTCTTATTTCCTCCTAGACGTGGAAATGATAGTAACCTAGATGATGTTCCAAGTGACGATGAGGATCTGAGATTGGTAAAGGGATTCTGAGACTGCAAATGGAAATAATAGCAGCAAAGGAACCGAGAAAACTGTTGTTGATTTAGAAAAACAAGGTAGTGATTCCGAAGATGACATTTCACTACTAGTTTGCTGCAACAATATGAACAAAAAGTTGATGAAGGAAACTTAAGAAAAAAAGAAGGAAACTAAAAAAACAGAAGTGAAAATGGGTCGGAAAAGTATTATTACATAAGACTGAAAAAATGAAAATAGAAAAAACAGCAGAACCCTATATTGTCAACGAAATTCGAGATAAAAATTTAACCCCATCTTACTTATTTAAAAATTTCTTCAGTGAAGAATTTGTTCAGTTTATTTGCGATGAGTCGAAAAACAAGGCCGGTTTCAAAGGAAATTTAGACTTCACTGTTTCTTCTAAGGAAATGTATACTTACCGCGGAATTCTTCTATTATCAGGGTATTGTAAATTACCTTTTCACATATGTTTTGGAAAACAAAGGCAGACATATTCACTTAACAACAACACTATTCATGAAAATAATAAAATTTACAAATACAACCGATAGTAGATCAAATAAATAAAGTGTAACAAAAACTTGCAGAACTGTTGAGTAAATCTTTTTCCCTAGATGAAGGTATGGAACCCTATTTTCGTCAACACCACCTAAAACAATTCATAAAAGGAAAGCCAATAAGATATGGGTTAAGTTTTGGTGTCCAACGAGTAAAATTCAATCCCTATTATGGTAAAGACAAAATCAAGAAAAAATCTCTTGGCTCTAGTGTATGTGAAAAATTGTGTACTGGATATTTGCTGGATGGATCCACAGTATACTTGGATCATTTTTTTAATTCCCTTTTGTTACTTCACGAACTACAGACACAAAATTTCTCTTGCATTGGTACAATTAGAAAAGATAGAATTGAGAAAGAGATTCGGCTAAGATGATAAGCGGATCATCACATAGCATAATGGATGAAAGTAACAATATAGTAACAAAATGGCACAATAATAGCCAAGTCATAATTGCAACAAATCTAAATGTTGAAAGCATATCTTTGACTAAAGGTATCTGCAAGCGTTGGTCAAAGCAACAAGGGAAACACATAGAGGTTGAACAAGCCACTATGTGAATTTCCATAAAATGGGAGGATTTTACCGTATATGAGTTTGTTCAAGAAAGTGGTATTGGCAGTTTGTAAGATTTTGTCTTAACGGAGCGGTTGTAAATTCATAGCTCCTTTATAGATTTGTGGATCCCAACATGTCTACTTACGTTTATAAGAAGAATCATATTGTCAATTTTATCGTCTTCAATAAAGGACGCTGGTCCAATACCAAGGTATAGCAAAAATATTTTATTGGACATTAGATATAACGGTCAAAATCATTTGCTTGACAAAAATGAAACTCAAAGGCGTTGTGCTATGTGTGGTAAATATGCTAAATGTATTGGTCTAAAGTATCATGTTGGCTTACACCCCAACAACTGTTTTAGAGTCTATCATTCTCAATAAATACAAACTTTTTCATAGCCGTTTACTATATGTTTTGTGCGTTCTACAATAAATAAGTATTAGAGAAATATAATTGTTCTTTATTTTCTATTAACTCCCTATATATCCATCATATGATATACATAAAAAAATATTAAATATTACTTTTGACACAAAACTATATAAGTATGTGTTTTGAGATCCCAGAACGTCATAAATTCTGAATTTTAGAAACATTCGACAAACAAAAAGTCCAGGCATGAATGGGTTAACTTGCCTCAGAGCTGAGTCCATGCTCAATTAAAATAATTTTAATCTCATTTTTGAGAAAAAAAAAGGGTTTATTCATAACATTTGTTGATAATTAATGAATAATGGAATTCTCAATTAAAGAGTTATTTCCTAATGTAGTATACTTGGTGTAAATAACCTAAATCACTTAATTTTTATTACTCATATATGACATATATCATATTCAGATAAATAAATACTGTAATATTAAGTAGGAATCACATTATTTTGCTTTAAAACTTTAAATTTATGATTAAAAAAAGTTGTTCATAAAGAAGTACCTATTAGTAGTTGAAAAAAAAGGGGAAGAACAGCACCAGGTTCACCTTCAAAACTTGTGGGTTTTTTTTTTAATTAAAATGATCAAATTTCCTTTACCTAGATAACATGCTTTTATAAAATGTGTGCACTCGTGATCACTTGAATCATTATGTAAATAAAATAATAATGACCATGAAAACCTTATCTATAATATAACCAAACTTAAGATATGTTAATATTTATATGGATTGCATTAAATTAAAATTAGAATTGTTTGTATACATTAACACTGTAAAAAAAACAGCCATATCAATAAATTAGTAATACTTGAACTTATAATTTAAAAAAATTAAAAACTCCTTGATCGATTATGGAATTACACAATAAATGATAAAATGTATCCTTCCCTTTTTAATGTCTGGTCATAATATGAGTAATGTTTCTTTGTATTAATATGAATCATCACATGATTATATAAAAATGCTCAATTTATAGTTTTCTTGGTCTATCAAATATTGTCAATAAATATTATTATCAATTAATTACCTTACTAGATTTTTTGGTAAAGAATATGTAGTCTCCTTTCATATAGATATCCTTAACATGTGAAGCCAGAATATGTAAACGTTCAGAGTTAAATAAATTTTTAGAATAAATAATTTCATTAAGGCCATTCACTTCTCTTCTTTGTATAATTAAGATTTGCTCTCCAGTTTTATCATCTTGTATCCAGAAATATGACTCAACATATTCTTCAACTAAACGCCAACTATTTCCAAAATCTTCTGTTATCCATAACTAAAACATGAAGTTTAATGCAATTACCTATCTTAAAACAGTTAAGAATTAGTTACCTGCGGTTTAGGATTCGACTTCTGCAATATAAGAAACGTATCAGGTCGTAACTCATGGAAGGAAACTTCATTCGGTGTGAAATTAACATTTACCCTCGTTATATTTCTTCCATGATTTTTTGTAACATAAATTACTTTATTATTTACATCAGTAAATACAAACTATAACAAAAGCTTTGTATGCAATTAAATATGAAAAATTGAGATTTTCTTACATGTGAAAAATATTTAGGATGCTTGTAAAATTTCTCGACAGTAGCATAATTTCCATTTTGTAATTTAAATAAATTAGTTTTGTTTTCGTAGGTATCACCATAATCGTAGGAAATATACACACTAGAAGGATTCATAGGTGTTTGGGGTAAAACTGGTGCATGATCTCTAGCAAGACAAATTATAACATTACTACCTTCCCCGACCCAATCAACCATGAGTTGTTTATGACTATCGTTCAAATAATTCACCTGAAAATAAAAAAATATTTAATATTTTGTAATATTAATTCTTATGCATGTATTTATTTTCAACAGTACACATTTAATGTAACAAAATATTTTTTGAGGTAAAAAAAAATATATAATCATTAAGACATTAAAAATTAAATTGTTCCGATTTAGTAAAATCATAAATGTAAAATACATAGAGGATATTTATTTCACAACCAGTCAGTAGTATTGAAATGCTCTGAAAATGACATTCACATTAAGTGGCAGGTTAGACTAGCAACATACATGTTTAAATTTATAAAATATGGACATCAAAAGTAAAATATTATAAAATTTAATGTACATATGTATAAAAAACTTCAAACATTTGTGGGTAAAATTATTGATATAAATAGACAAAGGACAAGTAAAAAAAAAAAAAATTATTATGTATAAGTACCCAGGGACTAAATTCAATGGTGATACATGTCAATTCTCAAGATACTCAATCATTGAATAGTAGCAAGTAGGTGTTACATGTTGTTGAAGTGCTTTTTTAAATTTTGTCTTTATTAGTATATCGAATGACTGTCGTTGCTTACGTACGATCTCTAATATACTGAATTCTTGTTGAAATCTATTCTAAGTAAGTTATTTCTTGTGTTGTGCGTGTGAAAATCGGAGTTTTTGCAAAAATTATTCTTATTATTAAATACAAACAAACAGCATTCGTATATAAGTAAATTATAGACCGTCATAATGTTGTGTTGTAAAAAAAGTGGTTTGCAACTGTCACGTTTCTTTAAGTCAAATATAGTCTAGCTCTTTTTTGAATTTTCAGAATATCTTTAAGATGTTGTGTAGGACCCCAATCAATTAAGCAATAACGAAGTATGGATTGGAAGTAAGCATAGTAAATTTTTAACAGTATCGCAAATTGGTTTTAATCTACGTAAACAGAACAGCGCTCTGTTTAATTTGTTTCCTACTTCTCTAGTTTGGTCAGTCCACTTGCAACCGGTTATCAATGATTACAGCCAAATGTTTTGTTAAAGTAACAAAATTTATTTTACTATTGTTCTTAAAATTTTGAAGAAGTTCTATTTGCTGTGTACTATTTAGAAAGGAAATAATATTAGATTTATTTACAACAAGAATAAGATTATTTGCAGAAAACCACTTTGTAGATTAGCTAGCGTTTCTTCTATGTTAGATACCAACTCAGAGACCCAATACCAATTACATTTATACTAATGTCACCAGCGTACATTGTAATTGGATGTGAAATGTTACTTGGAAGGTCGTTCATGAATATTACAAATAGAAGCGGGCCAAGAATAGAACCCTGTGGCACACCACGACTAACCTCAACTTTGGTTGATCTATGATGCTTAGTTTCATTGTTATTTTCATAATTGAATTCCACATATTGTCCACGTTCCATTCCGTAAAAGTGCTAGGGAGTTGGATTGCAAACCATAATACTCTAAATTATGCAACAATAATTCACCATCGATAAGATCGAATGCTTTGGACAAATCCAGATTTATATTAACAATCTAGCACAACATGTAGTGTATTGTGTAAAGCAGTGCTAGTAGAGTTACTGTTCATAAATCCAGGTTGAGTATTGTTAAATAGTTGGTTCATTTCGAAATATGTTGAAACTCAGTGTTTTAATGCAGTTTCAAAAATTTTACTGAATACTGTAGGAATTGATGTAGGTCTAAAGTTATTATCATTATTTTAATTTTTATGCAGCGGAATTACTTTTGATTTTTTTAGTTCTCTCGGAAAGTATCCAGCTTCAGAACAGGAGTTTATAATGTATGACCTGAAATAATCTTTGAGCACTCTTTCATCAGTGACACTGGGATATCATCGACACCAGTGGATGATGTGTTTTTTAAGTTACTTATTACATTTTCAATTTCATATTAAGTAGTGGCTGTCAGCAAGAATGAATTACATTTATTTATTTTTAATGAACGTAGTTGGTTAAGAGCTAAGTCATATGGAATCCTCGAGTTTTTTAAGTTTATTGCAGATATAGTACAAAAATTATTGAGCTCGTTAACAATTATTTTTTAATCAAGTTTCCATTAACAAATACATCAAGATTGGTTTTTATGCCGGTGTATTTATTTACTTCCTTTTTCACAATTCTCCATGTTGTTCTAGAAATGTTAGAAGAGTATTTTAAGCAGTAATTGTGTAGTACAATATTAAGGAAAGCTTTTAAAATTTGATGAAGTTCTCTTTTAGTTTTTGAAGATTTCTTTATTAGTTTTTTCGCCAATTTCTAAATTATTAGTATGTAGATTAAACCAATCAATTTGTTTAAGAGAATTTAAAAATGAATTTTTATTTGCTTCATCATTTTCCTAACCCACTTATAGTATGTCTTAAATTTATGTTTAAATTTTGTTTTTGGTACTGCTATAATTTGTATGTTATGATCAGTAAAATATACTGAAGTATTGAGAGTAGTGATACCATCTAAATACTCAGTATTTATAATAAAATTGTCTATGCAAGTCTTTGAAGTAACAGTTACTCTTGTAGGTGTAGCAATTGTGAATGTAACCGTGTAAGATTGCAGTGATGTAATTAAACGACGTTTATTTGTACTGTTTTTTAATATGTTAATATTAAAATCTCCACATAACATAAGCCGTTGGGTTTTTGCATGCACATCTAGGAGATATTCTAACTTTTCAAAAAACGTATTAATATCTGTTGTAGGAACTCTGCATATGCAAATAACGGTTAGGTTGTATTCGATTAATTGCACAGCATAATATTAAAAAATACTAACACATTGTTGTGTATGGGAGAAAATTTAATATTGTCTCTAACCAAAATAAGTGTACCACCACGGGTATGATTAAATCTGCAAAATACGTTAGCTAGTTTATAACCTGTAATTGATGTGCTATCACATTGAAAAGTATTTAGCCAATGTTCAGATACGCAAATAACGTGTATGCTTTTAAAATCATCTAAAAATACTTCAATATCTAACATTTTGTTTTGTAATCCTTGAACATTGACATGCATCACGCTGAAAGTATTTGAATTTAGCCTAAAAAAGTTGGAAAGTTGTCAGAATCTTGTTCTTTTGAAAAATTATTGATATCCATGGTGTCAATGTGTTTATTTATATTACCAATTTTTGCATTATTAGAAATTTTGTCCATTTCTAGAAAATTGTTTTGTAAAATCTTCACTTCCGGCAAGTTCTGTTTGATAACGAAACGAGTATCAGTTTCATAGTCCATAAGATGGTGCTTTTGTCTAACTTGTCTAACTTGAAAGTTTGTTAACCCGTCAGTGGTCGCTATATGAGCAATTTGCTCACAAATAGTTTTTACTTGATGCCAATTGTTTATGGAAACGAGCAGGGCTTTGCGAATTTTTTTACCTGAGTTTTATGGTTTCCTTATGCGTGCACCCCATAGTTCGTTGTTAAAACTGTATTTTTCAAGGGTCAGTTAATCATTTGTTTGTGCGCCGTCAACAGTGTGAGCATTTTCCTCATCACGCGACCACTCACGTTTTAACCTTCTTTATATATGCGGTAGGGATATTTAATGAGAAATAGTAATAATAAAGTATAAAAAAATATTTATTAAAAATTTATCTAAAATTTAACACTAGGTAATGAATGAGTATTCGCATAAAACTTTAACACTATATACATGTAAATCTCATCAATGGATATTATTATCAGTAAAGAAAGTGCAATGTATCCATCTATCTGAAGCCAGTGCAACGTAATATAAAGCGCGCGAAAGTAGTAGACGTCGGAGGTATTTTTGTGATGTCAGGATATTCTCATGAGAAAAGTATCGATATCAGCAGGGTTAAACGCTACAAAGTGCAATAAATGCCTTTATTTAATATTTAACAAGTTTTTAGTTTTTTGTGTCAGTAGTCACTGTAAAAACATTGTTTGTTGGTGCATTTAGGATGAATAGAGGAAGAAAGCATGCTGAAATGGCCATGAGTCGAAATATAGAATTTTCAAATATAGGCAGGAAAGGTATTTTTTTCGTATTTTGACAGAAAAAAGAAAGGAAAATGAAATAATTAAAGAATAGTGACGTTTTACTTATTAGTTACGCTTTTCTAATTCGGACCAAATATACACTGTGTCTCTTGAATTTCTGGATATAGCGAATTCCCATGTTAAAATAAACTATTGTAAATATTGGCTCCCCTAATTATTTTACAGTAAAATGTCAAATGTAAAACTTCTTAAGGAAAAAAGGCTGCTTCTTATGTTACAATTCCATTTACATTTGGTTCATCCGTTTTCGAGAAAATTAGGAAAAACTTAAGGACTTTTTCGTAACCGGTAACGTTAATAAGCCATGTAAGTGTCAGGATAAATACAATAAGAAGCACAAATAAAATAAGTCTTGTTATAAACAAGAAGATGATATTCTAAATAATTTTTGAAATTGTTTCTGCACTTGGAATTTGCCGGTTTTGATAACTAGCCGAGTACAAATCTCTGATATTTCGAAGTGAATTGCCAGAGTAATGCCATTCAATAAATTTTACTTTTTGTTCAATGGTGTAATAATTCATTTTATAAACAAATTTTTCTTTAAAAAGTAATAATCTGTCCCAAATAAAGTTTTAATGAGGAATGAATTGTTTTTGAACAATGAATGATTTACAATGACAATTAATAATTATTGTTAGCATTGTCTGTCTAAAGCTAAGCAACCTTGACCAGTTACGAAAAAACCCTTAAGTTTTTCCTAAATTTCTCGAAAACGGATGAACCAAATGTAAATTGTATTGTAACATAAGAAGCAGCCTTTTTTCCTTAAGAAGTTTTACATTTGACATTTTACTGTAAAATAATTAGGAGAGCCAATATTTACAATAATAAATACTTATTTTTGGGTTTTTAATGGTGTACTTTTAAATTATACAATCTAAACGTTTGATAACTTACAGTTATCTTCGTCAGTAGTAATGTTTGTTAAAATTGTTAAGATGTTGTAAACAATTTTGTCAAAGTTGAAAAATTATTTTTATTTTTATGTTTTAATTTTTCAACTTTGACAAAATTGTTTACAACATCTTTAACAATTTTAACGAACATTACTACTGACGAAGATAACTGTAAGTGTTATCGAAACGTTTAGATTGTATAATTTAAAGTACACCATTAAAAACCCAAAAAGATAATTATTTTATTATGAGTGTTAATAGTGAAAGTTTACATTTTAATATTTACAATAGTTTATTTTAACATGGAATTCCCTATGTCCAGAAATTCAAGAGACACAGTGTATAATAAGTTGTCATGGATATTTATTTTATCATTTAGCTACAATAAAAATTCGTTTGAAAATTTTACATCCAAAATATAAAGAATAACGTTTTTACTCGTACGAAAAGTGTATCTTGATTAATTCTCTCGCTAGTAAAACGTCACTTTTCCTTACTTGTAAAACAGTTTACCATTATATACTCAAGAGTTATTTTCACTCAATTATAGTATCGTCATCATGGGTAGCTCAACCACAGTTAGATAAAATTGAAGATATTTGTCAAGAAGAAAGGTGTGACGACGTTGAAACCGACTAACCTTCAGAACACAGTGAACATCATAGTGATACTGAACAATCAGACTCGGAATCTGAAATCCCTAAAGAAGAGTTAATAGAAAACCTGTGCTACACTGGTCGTGATACTTATACAAAATGGCGCATGCATCCTCGTAGACAAAACGTAAGAGTCAAAAACAAAACATTGTTATAAATATGCCCGACGTGAAAGGAAATCCAAAAGTATTATTGACTCTTGGTTACTGTACTTTAATAGCGAGACAACTCAGTACATAACAGTATGTACAAATATCTATTTGGAAAGGATGCGCACCAGATATACACGCGAAAAAGGTTGCAATGCCACTAGTACTGAAGAACTAATGTGTCTATTTAGTGTTTTGTATATGACTGGAGTAACGAAAGCCCAACATCTGAACGTGAGGGAATTATGGGAAAGCGATGGAACAAATGGAGATTGCTTTAGAGCTTGCATGTCATATCGAAGGTTCTACACGCTTTTGAGAGCTATACGACTTGACGATGTAAACAACAGCGAACAAAGAAAAGCTATAGACAATCTCGCACCAATTAGATCAATGTTTGATGATTTTATAAAAAATATTTGGAACATTACCAAGTAGGGGAATATTTGACCATAGATGAAATGTTACCAGCATTTAGGGTCGTTGCAAATGTAGACAATATATTTCAAACAAACCATCAAAGTATGGAATCAAAATTTACTCCTTGGTGGATTGTCAAACGTTCTACACCTCAAACATGGAAATCTATTCAGGTAAGTAACCAGAAGGGCCTTACAATAAAGCAGGTAGCGTTGTAAGAAGATTCACTTCTATATTCAACACCAGAAGGAACATAACTATGAACAACTACTTTACATCTGTGCCATTACGAACAGAATTGCTAAAACTAAGAACGACAATTGTCAGCACAATACGAAAGAATAAACCAGAATTACCCCAATTTTTATATATACTAAAGGAAGACCTGAATTTATTAGCAAGTGTGGCTTTTCAGATATTGGAACTATCGTTTCATATGCAAAAAAAACAAAAACGTATTGCTACTTTCTACTCTACATTCCAGTGATACGATAGATGATACAGGTAAATACAACAAACCAGAAATAATTTCCACATTCATGTTATAATAGTCTAAACATAAACAGGCAGATAGTTTGCTTCATGTGCAGAGCATGCTACAGGAGTTGACATGTCTTGACAGGCTTGTTTTTGCAGGCAGTTACTGCACTCAGACTGTTATGAGCCAGTCTGTTGCTAGTTCTCCATGAGTTAACAGTGTTATTAGTGGTGTTTAGTTTTCTTTGAATTCATTATACAGTGTGTGTATTGATTTGTTTTTTTTGTAATGTGTGAATTTAACTTAAACAAAATTGAAAGACCTACAAAATCTGCTTTTGTGTGAAAATCCAACTCAAACCTGCATGTTTAGGCGTTGTGAAAAATGTCCATCAAAAGATAATTTAACCACATTCTTACAAACGAAGTTTGAAAACTATGACGAAGGAGATAGAACCGCTTACAAGAAGTGGCTTTCTACAGATAGGACACAGATGGTAACATATCAACTATTGATGAATTTGTTGATGAACTGACAACAAAAATAGAAAAATGCGTCAAATCTAGCCGTCATATCAATGGACTTCAGTGAAAATTACTCATTTATGATACAAGAAGAGGTCCAGGGTTACCACTGGACTTGAGACTCCTGTACTGTTCATCAAGTAATCATTAAAATGTGTGTTGACCAGGAAAAAATAGTCTCATCCCATTGTGTCATTTCCGATGACTTAAATCATGATGTTTGTATGGTTTATAAAATTCAAGAAACCATGATACAATTTCTCAAGGAAAATTTTCGTAACATCAAAGATGTTCAGTATTACAGTGACGGTTGTGCAGAGCAATACAAAAATGAATAAAACTTTATAAACCTTTCACCGCATAAACAGGACTTCAAAATTCTTCTTCGCTACAAACCATGGCATAACAGAATGCGACGGTATTGGAGGAACTGTTAAACGATTGACGCGAAAACCAAGTCTTCAAAGGCCTTTTCAAGATCAAATACTGACTGCAACTACCCTTCTTCAGTTTTGTGAATCCAACATTTCAAGAATCAACTTCCATTTCATTTCAAAAGATTCAGTAGATCTGATTCGTTACAAGCTTGAAAAACGCTTTGAAGATCTGAATACCCTTCCAGGTACAAGAAGTTTTCACAATTACAGACCCTTGGACTGTTTTGGAACTTTAGAAGCAATGCGAGTCAATTGTGATGAAAAGCAAAGTCTAACATACAACATAAGAAGAGGGTTGACTTTAAATGTGAAAGAAGAATATTTGTACCCCTCTCGTTACATCGCTTGTACAGATGACAATTTCTGATACTTTGGAATAATAACAAATGTTGCCAAAGACGATGGAGAACTAACAGTTAAGTTTCTTCATCCGTCAGGACCATCCCCTTCATTTTACTGACCAAAACGAGATGATATATGCGACGTGTCGATTCCATACATCCTTGCAATGGTTCAGGCTCCACACACCTCAACGGGAAGAACATATCAATTCTCAACAGAGTGTACCAAATTGATTGAAAATCTCGTTTCAAAAATAATTTAGTTCATTAGCTTGCAAATCCTCCAAATACAGTGAACTTGGCCTATTGAGATATGTTTGGTGAGTGTAAATTATAACAAATAAAAAAATTTAGCGTGAGATGATTGGTATATTATAAAGGTAAATTGTGCCATGGCCTGGCTCAGCAAGGTACTTACTGACGAAACTTACTGTAACTGAGAACTTCCTTTTGAACAGGTCGTGAGGGATGCGGAGATATATCCATAGGTATAATCAGTAAAGCATTTGTTGTAAGACGCCACTCAATTTATAGGCTTAATAATTAAAATACAACACAAATCGAGGAAGTTGTACATTAATAGCATAGGTAATCTAAATAACACTAACCAACTGTATTGATATGTATATTTACTAAAGCAAAATGTCTGAATAATTCCAGCATAAAATAACTCTACGATATTTCTCGTAAAGATTTACGATACTAAAATTACTAAATTCAACATAACTATACAAGCTTATAATCTATATTTACTTAAAATTCAAAATTTAATATGATCAACACTGTATTCAATAATAATGAAACGTATTCTTGACCTATGTCAACAAATATTACAGTACGATAGGTTATGAACTCAAACGTTTTTATCTTGGAAACAGAAATCAGCTGTTCCTTTATAATCGTATCAAAATAACACTATATTAACTTCGTCTTAAAACGAACTGCAGTTTGAGAAGTTCATTTCCGATCCATAAAATACACAATATAGTACGAGACTGTAATTTCCAATTATCGTCAATAACGTACAAAGAAACGAAACGTAGACTCAAACCACTAAAGCAGACGTTGCTTCACTTTCAATAAACGAAAGGTAGACCAAACTACTAACAGCACGCGTGCTAACAGCATGCGACATCGGCACAAACCAAAGGTACCTCCATTCTAAATATTTCAAAATAAAATTTCATATCATCCACGCCATATTATGTAACTTCATGACGTCACGACCACGCTTTTGCAAATACGAAATTGATTATAATTTCATCACAAGCGGTTTCCTTAATGTAGGGGCTTATCGTTGTTCCCTATTTTTGTTTCCTTATACAAGGAAAGCAAAACTTAAAAAAGATAACGTAGTGAACTGGACCGCAGAAAAAACGGAAAAGAAAATGAATTAAGCGTCTTGAGTTCGCATTTGCGTACAAAACAACAAAAATTGATGTTACTAAATATACACTGGGATTCGTAATTATGTAGATTAAAGTGAAAATATCGACAAAATTTAATTATTGAAAGAAAAAAGATACCAAAGTAATGTAAATACATTTACCAATAATAATGCAAATTCAAAACTTAAATTAAGGTAACGACAGGCAAGAATTGGCACGTTACAAAATACATAACTGTTGGGTAGACTTACTTTGTATGTGTAAATATTAGTAGGTTATATATTTTAAAACTGAATATAGAAATCATATCTGAACTTATATATTTTTTTATTACAATGCTGCTTATTATTAAATATGTGTTTCCAAATATTAAAATGTAGTTTATACCTTTCTTTTAAAAGCTGTAGACATTCATTAGAATTGAGAGAACCTTACACTTCTTGTAAATAATATATTGAAACTTGCAATGGACTTAAGAAATAGAAGTAACAAAATGCACATCATTTTTATTTTACTAAATTAAAGCCCGTTTCATGCAGATAATTTAGGGAAAAAAATTTCTTGATTATCTCATTCCCTTTTTGAGATGTTGAATTTAACAAAAATATGATTTTTAAAAATATTTTAGGTTTAAGTTAGGTTAGTGATATATTTTTCTCAGATTCCTTATAGTTATAAAAACCTACCTTAAAAATTTCATCAAGATTGGGTATCAAATAAGTAAATGAGAAATGATTTTCTTTTGTACGACACATTTTGTTTGGCATTATCCAAGGCGCGGAATTTGAAAAACATCAAAACTTTAAAGTGTCATAACTCAAAAACTAAGTGAGATAAAAAGTTGAAATTTGATGGTGTTACTTATCTCTACATGTAGAACAAACATACAAATAGGAGGTGGTGGGTGAAATGGTAGACCCCAATGGTCTACCATTCACCCAAGTGAACTGACGTAAGTATTTACTTGCCAAACGCAGGTCGTTTGCGTTAAATGATATGCTCATCAACTGGGTTTCTGGTTTCCTTGATAAAAGACAATTAATTAATTGAATGCTTTTTTTCAAAAGAAGGTAGCATTAACCCGGGCGTGCTGTAAGGATCAGTTATAGTGCCTACACTTTTTCTGTTATCCATAAATGACCTTATTTCTTCAACAACTAATCAGATCCATTGCTTTGTTGACGACAGCACTTTTCATTGTAGTTTATCTCCGTCTACCCATAATGGTAATCCACCTTTCATCTCAAATCAAGACATTAAAGCTCAAATGGAAATTTCAAACAACAAAGACATTTAACGTAATCTCAAACGGGGAAGCAATACTCTAGGTAAGTTTTGCCTTGTGTCCGCCAAAAAAGATCGTTCATTTCCTGTTGTAAATACGAATGGCGAAGATCTTAAGTTTTCAGACTCTATTACTATGTTGGGATTGACTGTACCTTCAAATCTATCATAGGTTGACCATCTTCTGTCGGCTATCAAAACAGCTGCTCATATAATAGGTTTTTTGTACTAATCTAAGCAGTACGTTACCTCCCGTCAACTCTTTCTGCTGTATAAGGCCCAAATTCGACCTCATCTGGATTATAATTCTCATCTATGGGTTAGTGCTCCCCAGTACGCTCTGCATATCCTTGATCGTATTAAAAAGAGTGATTAGGGTTATAAATGACTCGTCCTTAACTTTTGACATACAGTCTTTTGAGCATAGAAGAATCGTTTTAGTTCTTTCTCTGTATTATTGGTATTACAATGGCTATTGCGCTGCTGAATTACATTCTTTGATATCATGTCAGACTACCTTTGCTAGGAATACTCGGTTCGCTCATTCACATCACCAGCATGCAGTACAAATCTCCACTTTTACCAAACAGGCGCAATCCACATTCCTCTACAGGGTTCTAAACTCTGGAATCTGCCTAGTTCCTATGAAAAAATTTAAGGTAGCTGTTTATAGGCATCTCTTAGGAATTCAATATCCCGCTATCCACCCTCCTACGTGTTCTTGAGTGCTTTAGCACGCTGGGCGAAACTTAGCCTGTTCAGTTCACAATTATTTAAAAAAAACTCCTCTAGGGGGTCCCCTTACAATCTAACTCTAATTTTTTGTTTTTTTTTGCGTTAATTTTCGAACAAATGCAATAACTGAGCTAAAATTTCTATCCGGATGAGTAATTTATGGTAGAAAATCACCCCACCTATTTTTAGGGTGCTCCTCTCTTTGATGTTAACGTATCGTTTGATGCCATTGAACTATTATTTTTATTTTATTCACTCATTAATTCTTCAATGTTTCAATACAAAATAGTACAATAAATTATAATGGTCTTAATATATTCAACAAACATTACATTCACAGTAAGTTTTCTTAATAAATTATTTTCCATTTCTTTTCCCTTCATACTTTTCAATTAATTCAATTATAACTCTCATTTCAATTAATTTATAAATAATCATTTATTTATTCCTTTATATACTCATTATATTCGTAGCTTTTATATCATATTTATTTATTTATTCTTTCTATCAGCTGTTTCCAAACTTCTCACTTACGTTATTTGGATTTATGTGAATTATAATTTATTGCGTTCCAATTCTCCTGTAACTTCTAAATCGCTTTAATAATTATCTCAAAACTAAAGTGATCAGCTCTCCTCTTAAAATCTTTACTATATATCAACTTCCATTCAAAATTTTTTTCTAATTCATTATTAGGTTACTTTTATTAAAATTTTGAACATTTAAATGTAACTCTTCCTATAATAATTTCAAATTCTATTAATTTTTAAGTTTGTATGGTTTTCATATTTTAAGTTTACTAATTAACTATTAGCAAAATTTGCTTAGCAACATAATTTTGATAATGTCATTTATTTTTGTGCATTGGCTTTTATTTTTGTCTACATTAATGATTATATCATTAAGCTATTTTGACAACGTCAACATTCCAGGTGACACTGCGACGCCAAGTAACGCCATTTTTTTGAACCGAATGGAGGGTTGAAATTAGGCTCATTTAAATTTTATTGCCATCTGAGTATTAAAAAGTATTAGTTTTAATTAACAATAATTTAATTATTAACTTAATTTATAACTGTTTTGACATTCAAAGTAATTGCTCAGTGGCCACCTTGCACCTCCTGACATAAATAAAGCCTTCGCATCATTCCATTTCGCACATTTCTAAATGTCTCCAGTAAAATATTTTAGCTCTCTAAAATTATTCTTGCCTTAATTCTTCCTATTAACCTGGCACCCCACCTTGTCAAAATTTTTGGGCTTCGTATAGGAATTACAGGCTTTTTATGGGCTTTCAAATTTTGTCGATTAAATTTTTGGGCTCTTTTCATTCCCGAGCAAATCGATATCTAAGTGTGGGGTGCTGATTTGCCGTTAAGCTAGCGCCAACTTTTTCCTGGGATACTTAAAATTTCTCGTTTGTCTCAGATTTGTGGGCTTTTATGGGCATTTCGAATATGCAACTCCCGATTTACTTGGATCAACCCTAACAAAGATATCAACCCTTAAAAATTAAAAGAACATAAAAATATTTTTAAAATATTCTTGCAGGCTTTTTATGTGCTTTCAAATTTTGTCAATTAAATTTTTTGGGCCCTTTTCATTCCCGAGGAAATCGATATTTAAGTGTGGGGGGTGCTGATTTGCCGTTAAGCTAGCGCCAACTTTTTTCCTGTGATACTTAAAATTTCTCATTTGTCTTAGATTTATGGGCTTTTTATGGGCTTTTCGAATATGCAACTCCCGATTTACTTGGATCAACCCTAACAAATATATCAACCCTTAAAATTAAAAGAACATAAAAATATTTTTAAAATAAATATTCTTACAGGCTTTTTATGTGCTTTCAAATTTTGTCAATTAAATTTTTGGGCTCTTTGCATTCCGAGGAAATCGATATTTAAGTGTGGGGTGCTGATTTGCCGTTAAGCTAGCGCCAACTTTTTCCTGTGATACTTAAAATTTCTCGTTTGTCTTAGATTTATGGGCTTTTTATGGGCTTTTCGATTTACTTGGATCAACCCTAACAAAGATATCAACCCTTAAAAATTAAAAGAACATAAAATATTTTTAAAATAAATATTCTTACAGGCTTTTTATGTGCTTTCAAATTTTGTCAATTAAATTTTTGGGCTCTTTGCATTCCCGAGGAAATCGATATTTAAGTGTGGGGTGATGATTTGCGGTTAAGCTAGCGCCAATTTTTTTCCTGGGATACTTAAAAATTTCTCGTTTGTCTTAGATTTATGGGCTTTTTATGGGATTTTCGAATATGCAACTCCCGATTTACTTGGATCAACCCTAACACAGATATCAACCCTTAAAATTAAAAGAACATAAAATATTTTTAAAATAAATATTCTTACAGGCTTTTATGTGCTTTCAAATTTTGTCAATTAAATGTTTTGGGCTCTTTGCATTCCCGAGGAAATCGATATTTAAGTGTGGGGTGCTGATTTGCCGTTAAGCTAGCGCCAACTTTTTTCCTGTGATACTTAAACATTTCTCATTTGTCTTAGATTTATGGGCTTTTTATGGGCTTTTCGAATATGCAACTCCCGATTTACTTGGATCAACCCTAACAAAGATATCAACCCTTAAAAATTAAAAGAACAAAAATATTTTTTAAAATAAATATTCTTATCAGATAATTACGGGCTATTTATGGGCTCTTCGAGAATGCAACTCTTGATTGCCCCGGATTAACCTCAATAACAGTATCAACCCTTAAAGAAAGAAAAGATTGAAATATTTTAAAAAATAAAAATTCTTTTCATATAAATATGGGCTGTTTATTGGCTCTTCGAATATGTAACTCCCGATTTTCCTGGATCAATCCTTACAAAGGTATCAACCCTTAAAGATAAAAAAAATTATATTTAAAAAAAAATTCCTGTCAGATAATCATGGGTTATTTATGAGCTCTTCAAATATGTAACTCCTGATTATCCCAGTTTAAGCCTAATAAAAATATCAACACTTAAAGGTTGATAAAAATAAAAATATGTTCAAAAATAAAAGTTCGTGTGGGTATTTATGGGTTATTTGCGGGCTCTCCGTATATATTATCGCCGATGTGTCTGGATCAAACCTATCCAAGATATCACCACTTAAAAACAATGTTTTGATAGCAACTCAGAACTGGTAGACTATAGGAAGATTGAGTTCATAAATAAATAATAAATTTATCAGTTTATGTGATCGTTCGGTGTTGCTTTCTCAGGTATTGATATATAATGGATTTGGGAGTAGGTTTTTTCGTCCAGGACTGCAGCGCAAAAATCACGGGCCACAGACACATGGGTTAGATCTATAAAGAAATAAAGATTTTATCATATTTTTTATAATAATACGTTGTACTTTCGTTTACTTGGTTGAAACTTCATTCAGTGGTAGTTTTTTTTAACCTGGAGGGCAGCCCAAAACTCATGAGTAACAGAAGTGTTAAGCCCATAAATGAATATTAATTTTAAGACAGTTTACATGACTGTGAGACGTTGATCATCCCAGATATCGCTTATAACAAATATACGAGTAATTTTTTTGACGGGGGAGGGCAGTCCAAAAATCATGAACGGCAGAAATGTTGAGCCCATAAATAAATAATAATTTTCTGATAACATTTGCGATTTTAAAGCGCTGCTATGCTTCGCTACTTGAAATACTTTTATCAGTTTTTATTTTTATAATAGTAACTAATTAATACGTACACACGGTAATCACTTTTATAGGACACACTCAAACGGATATAGGCGGCAGTAGGCTGCTAAAATATAACTACAAATTTCAAATTTGTATACACTCGCAAAACTTATTGCGACACGGATTACCTACTCAACGATAGTCGGCTACAAACTAAAAGTTATTAAAGTGTAGTATAATATTTTACAAAATACAGATTAGTTTAAAGTTAAAACAATAAATAAAAATAGTCGACTAGTCTAAACAAAATATAAAGGTACTATATTACTGATTACTTTGCGAATTCACACGCCCACGCATTATGCGTACGTATGATGCGTCTTGCAGGCGCCAATATTTTATTAGCAAGATTAGGGACCGATGCTTCCTGTAACGCAAAGCTCAGCAGGATAGCAATAATACATCATTTTATCAAAATATTTGACACTTTTACGACCTTTTTCTGCAGTTTGAATAATCATTGATGCGATATGAAAAGAATTTTTATTTTTTAAAATATTTCAATCTTTTCTTTCTTCCCATAAATAGCCCGTAATTATCTGACAAGAATATTTATTTTGAAAAATATTTTTGTTCTTTTAATTTTTAAGGGTTGATATCTTTGTTAGGGTTGATTCAAGTAAATCGGGAGTTGCATATTCGAAAAGCCCATAAAAAGCCCATAAATCTGAGACAAACGGGAAATTTTTAAGTATCCCAGGAAAAAAGTTGGCGCTAGCTTAACGGCAAATCAGCACCCCCACACTTAAATATCTTTTTCCTCGGGAATGAAAAGAGCCCAAAAAATTTAATTGGTAAAATTTGAAAGCCCATAAAAAGCCTGTAATTTCTATACGAAGCCCAAAAATTTTTGACATGGTGGGGGTGCCAGGTTAATAGACCTTAAAACGTTTGCCATGGTAGCAGAGACTTTCAATTTCAAATATCACAAGAAAAAATGAAGTGGGGTCAAATCGGGTGAACGGGATGGCTACTTAATTGGGCCTCGGCGACTTATCCACTTTTTTGGAAAAACTTCGGACAAATAATCTCGTACCAGTCGAAAATAGTGGGGAGGAGCGCCACCTTGTTGAAACCATAACTCCCCAACGTCTTCACAATTTTTTTCTGGATTGACCTCCACTACTTGTGGGATTGTTGGTGTAATTTCATTTTACAACCATTGTAAATATAGTGGACCGTCCAAATTATGTTCAATAAAAAATGGACCAATAATATGCTCACACAAACATTTAGCTTTTGAGAATACAATGGGTTGGTATCACTCCAATATCGCAAATTTTGATTATTTACCTCCCCGTTCAATAAAAAGGTCCTTTCATCGCTAAAGAAATTCAAGAATGAATCCAACTATCATTTCGGTAATTCTTTCTGCGAATTGATTTCTTCGATCAGGATGGTCTTCATTTAGTTCATGAACCAATTTCAATTTGTAAGTCTGCTTAGGAACTTCGTTAACGGTTTTTGTTACAAATTTCTTGCTTTTCGGCGATAACGCGCATTGGCAAATTAGGATATTCGACAATTTCAGTTAAAATGTTAATTTTTCTATTCTCAGAAATTTGGGTTTGCCTCATTGA
The DNA here is from genome assembly GCA_036346205.1 of Vesta saturnalis. Classification (NCBI taxonomy): domain Eukaryota; kingdom Metazoa; phylum Arthropoda; class Insecta; order Coleoptera; family Lampyridae; genus Vesta; species Vesta saturnalis. The sequence continues at coordinate 3,480,201 of JARFJB010001495.1, read as the reverse complement.
ACAATTTGTTTTAAACTTGATTGCAAAGCATAAAAGTTATGAACCCGCATAAGAAATAAAAATTGAAATGGCTTCTAAAAATATTGGGATAGTTTAAAAATATTCTAGGGCAGTATACTACATTGAAATACCTTTCGAATGACCCTAACTTCAACCATCCCCCCAATCTCGACCCGTCACTCCATCTAAATCAATGGCGTCACTTGGCGTTGCAGCGCCACCTGGAATGTTGAAGCTTAAAAAAAGTCTTAAACCTATTGGTTACTATATTCCCAAAATTTCATTTTGATATCTCCAATGGTTTAGAAATGGGGGAAAGGGAGAGACTGAATGTGAAATGATCTAGTATACTTATATAAAAATAAGTTTCAACTTAGTAATGCGACTGACTTCTACAATCTTATCAAATACTTTTTATGATAATGCAAACGCACACAGCTCGATTGCAGTTTTATTGATTTCAATTGTATAAATATTTTATTTATTTGCGGATAATTGGATATTTAATTTGTATATTTTATAAGTTTCCTAATTTTTCATTTCTTAATAATTATTTTACTTCATTTGTAATTATACTTGCAATAGTAATAAATACAATATCTTTAACGTCACAATACAAATACCCGCCCCTTTATGACACTGTTTCCAATGTACTCACATCAATAAAAGGTTACGGAGAACTAGAAAATGAAGTTTCAATTATTCGGAATTTAAATGAGATCCCATTCCGAGATCCCATTCCTTTTTAAAACGACGGTTTAGCTTAAATTGCCTACACTGTTTTAAGATATCACTGGCAAAAGTTATAAAATAATTTCTATTACCTATTGTGATTATTTTTTTAATATTCATTACATGATTCTTTTTATCGCTTCTTGAGTATATTGCATAAATGTATAAGTGCAAATTTACACTTAATTTTTTCTGCACTAGGCAGACTAGGAAAAACACAGTTGAAAATAGTTAACTACACTCATTTATCCGGTGTCCGCTTTTATCTGTTATTAGGTTGTTTAATGATAATAATCAATCAGTAATATGCTATTAACAATGACAAACCTAATCAACATTCATATTCTGTTAATAACTACGTTACCGGTCAATGCCATGAAAACTACCTACCAAGTATTGATGCGTATAAAATTATTTATTAATTAACTCTTCCGGTAATAAAGTAATGACCAGGTTTTATTTATAGTTCATATAATGTTGTCTATAAGTGCTGTTTTATCAACCACAGTATATTAGGACACTTGGATAGAAATTATAAAACCATCCGTCGAAATTCTACCGCAGCAAGGAAAACATTCTTAAAAAAAAGTTCATTTGGAAATAGTATGTAATACTAGTTGCAAAAAATAAATCTTTGTTTAATATCTTGTCCATTAAGTCAGGCTTTGCTTAATAACGTAGATATTTACCATAAACGAAACGTTAATTATTATGTGCTCTACATAAGTATATTTAGTTTTTTTAATTACATATATGTTTGCCATTATTGCATTTTTAAATTGAGAGTGTGGTGACAATTCCAGCAACTACAAGTTCTTTGTATTTTTTAAATATCCGAGTCAGAATAATATTTTGGTTAGGTAGTGATTTAGCACACAATCCCATTACACTTCGTATGCAACAATGTGATGTGTAGAATGATAATTGGAAGAGAACAACCATTAGTAATTCTTTAGTAAATACATTCTCATTTCTCAGGGATTTTGTAAAATGAAAACTTACTACCTCACAATGTAAACTTTCACCATTATTGCACATAATTAAAATACTTCCCTTTTTTAGATTTTTAATGGTGTATTTTTATATTTATATTTTACATAAATCTATACGTTTTAATAACAATTACAGTTCTCGTCCTCAGCAGTGGTAATAATTGGGAATTGGAATGTTAACGCGTACGGGCGGTTGCAAGACAAATTGTTGATCCAACGGCCCCAAAATTTGTTGTAATGATTATGTTATTTTAATAACATAATATCATAAAGTTGAGATAGCGATTTAGTGTAACTTCATAAAAAAATAATAGTTATATTCTCGCCGTAGACGCTTACGGGCCACTGCAAGACCAAATTGTTCTGGATTGACCCAATGACCCTAAATATTTTTGTAACTTTTACGTTACATTAATAACGACTGAGGCAGAAAAAAAACGTTGACATTAAAGAACTGACATAACTTTTACACCAGTTCTTTTTATCAAAAATTTTTAATGAAATAAACTTTTCAATAGTTGTCAGATTATGTCGTTAAATTTTTGTTCTTATACGACCGAAATTGAGTTTACAATCGCAAAAATGTTGAAGGTGCGTAAACTGATTGTCAAAAAATTTCATGAAAACCCTCTATGATCCATTCTTCGAATTGCAAAGGAAGCTAAAATTTGGAGACAAACGGCAGCAAAAGCTATTAAAAACTTCAAAGAAGAGCTCACATTCACTCGGATACTTGGAAGTGGCAAACCAGAAGGAATTCACTCGACAAAAAAGATACTCAATGCTGTGTCTGAGATGGAGAAGCAGCCAAACATCTCAAAACGGAAATTGGCTCAAAAAGTGGGTTTGTCAGAATAGTCAGTACAATGTGCAAACAATTCCAGACAGAAATGCAGAGAAGAACAGAGGCAAAAAGTTGAGAGCTGATTTCTTTCAAAGAAAAGATTGTTGCGTAATGAACGATGAGACATATGTTCTCTGCGACTTTTCCTAACTACCGGCCCAAGAGACTGATGTTTCTCGTGGACTGGGAAACGTACCCAAAAAATTCCGGACTAAAAAGAAAACGAAGTTCCCCAAAAACTTTCTTGTTTGGCAGGCGATCTACAGCTGTGGAGAGAGAAGCAAACCTTTTGCGGCATCTGAATCGGTAAATTCCGAAATAAATATTAAGGGGAGTTGGCACCTTTTAGAGATCAAAAAATCAATTTTTTATTCTAAAGTATTCTCCGGTTCGTCCTCTTGAAGAAAATATATAACACTATATATGTCAAAAATCTTTTGTCTACTTAAAAAATAAAAACAAAATGCATGACATGGCATTTGAGACGTCTGATCTGCAATCTGTAGTGCGATATGATGCAATTATGGGATGGTTCGCTTGTTATAATGTATATTATGCCTACATTTTAGTTTTCTGATTTTTTTGTGCGTTGGTTACACTGCACCCGCCTCCGTACATTGAAGCGAGTCTATAAAAAAGTTAAACTAAGTGATGACAAGCTTCTGGGAGGTACTGCTCGTTTGACAGGTGCAGAAATTGGTCAGCTTCAAACCTACTATGGAAAATCTATTAGAAGCAACTTGAATAGTGTGTAAAAAATGCACAAAGCTATATAGGCCACATTCTATCACCCAATGTCGACCGATGAAGAACCGCTGCATGAGAACTTTCCTAGTAATGAGAACACATGGTGCAAATACAGTAAGGCCCAATTAAGTGGAGATACTTATAGGCATACCAAACCACTACCAAAGGGTGTGTGTGAGGTGACTAAACCTATTCATGAGGATCTAACAAACAAGGATTTACTATCGCGCTGCCTCCACGGTCAAACCCAGAATCCGAAGGAAAGCTTCAATGGCTCTACATGGCAATGGTTGCCAAAAACAGTATTTGTAGGTTTTGACACTCTCAAATCAGGTGTTGCAGATGCTGTTAAGTGTTATAATGATAGAAACGCTAAATGTGCTGAAAAAGGTTCAAATAAATCCTGGGAAGTTCACGGTTTTATGCATGAAGCGAATCGACTTAGAGCGAATAAGAAAAGCTGAAAAGGAAGTAAATGAAAAAACGTGAAGTAAAGGGCGTTAAGAAGGAAGCTGAAAGGAAAACAGGAAGATAAAGATGAAGAAAGCTACTGTCCACATTTGAAAGTCCCACATAGGTTTTTTACTGAAAAAACCTATGTGGGACTTTCAAATGTGTTTTTCCGAAACCTGTGTTTTTCTTAGTATAGGTACATATATTTCAAAAACTATTTGAGATACAAGAATAAAAAATTTGTCATGCAGCTAAAGGACTACTGTATGATATTCCCCTAGCATTTATTAAGCCATGTTAAATTTATTACGAAGACTAAAATATAAAATTTTAAAGAATAAATAAAAATTATTTTTCCTATTTTTTTTTGGAAATAGTACATTTTAAAAATTATGCTACAGGATGTCAAACGATGTGTAATTAAGAAGTTGTAAAAATTTATAAAACGTGCCGATTCCCCTTTTAAGAAATGTCTCCAAAAGCTATTGTTGCCTTGTCTGCGACAACACAAGGTCTCTACTTTCTTTTGGCCAGATTGAGCCTCACGTCACTATTGCGAGGCGACCATGAAGTGGTATGAAGACAACAACATCATTTTGGTGCCTAGGGAGGCTAATTGGTCAGAACTTTTATCTGTAGTAACACTTAAAACGACTTGTTCAATTTCGAACCACCAGAGATTCGGGAAATTTTAGAACACAAGTGCTGGATGTGCTAGGACCATTCAATGAGAACACATTACGCAGATTTTGTAACAATGTTAGAAAAAGGTACCAAAGGTGTGTGGAGCAGAATGGTGGCCATTTTGAACAGTTTGTTTACGTGAATTTGAACTTTTAATTTCGCATTAGAGTTTGATTTGTTTTTTGTTAATATCTGTCGTAGAAATGAAGATTCTTCAAACATGTTGAAATGAGATTTGTTGCGAGGATTGAATTTCGCAAAACATTCATCATTTGACCGTTGCTCTATCTGTTCTAATAACCGATATGCCAATGGTGAGCATCGAAATGAGGATACAGCTAACCCTTTCTTTCCCTTGGATGTCATATGACGACATATCTGCCTTACAGTATCCTATAACGTTTGTAAACCATTATTATAAGATTTCTCTGTTTTCTTACGCTTATTTATACCTATATATGGCAGGACAATATACAGTAATTTTCAATTTACGTCTTGTGTGCCGATTCCAATATAAACTTACTTGATAACCTCATTTTTGCTATTTTTGTAATTCTAAAACAAGATAATTTGCAAAGTATTGCCACAATACGTTTTGCAGTCTTTGATACATTGATTGTATTTCTTTCATGTAATGGTTATAAAACATTAATACAACAAAGTTTGCAATAATTGTGGTAAGAACCATTTATAATGCCACCTGCCGTCAATGGGATTTCGTGTCAGTAATATTTTATACACTCATTCACTGAATCATATTCTTACATAACAGGTGAACAGCAAACAATTTGTCATTACTGCCGATTGCAGAGTTTTGTTTTTTCAACTTTTCTAGGTGTCAAGGGTCGGTCTTGCTGAAGAAAGAAATCGGAAAACTGTTACTTTTGTTCGAATGTTTGAGATTTAGATGACGAAGAAAACCAGGAAGATGAAATATTACCTATCGCAACTCTAAGAGGAAGCGGAGAATCATATAATGTATTTATTAATGATAGATTAAGCGTAACCGTGAAAGTTGAAGAGAACTTGAATTTAATAGTGAAGACGAGCTATGGCTGGTAAAACTAACTGAAGTAAAAAGCAACAAAAAAAACTCCAAAATAAAGAAAAAATATATGTACCATGTCGCAACCTTTAACGTGTCATTTATGGAACTACATAAAATAAGCACGTCGGTGGAATGTGTTTGGCTATATCTTGGGTGACCATATTTATTTTCAGAAAAATAAGTACAGAAATAAAAAGTAACAAAAAGTTGTATTAGGAATAGATAAAAACGGACAAATCAAAGAACTAAATGTAGAGTGACATAGCCAAGCATCAAAATGAGAATAAAAAATAAAATAATTTTTAATGACACATGCATATACATAATATATGTACCTATATTCCTATATTAGAAAAAATACAAACACATAAAATACTCTGGCAGAAATGTGTAATGTTATTAATTATTTTGACGTGCCTGCAACGCCATCAGTGGGGTCACCTTTGTGCCAATCGTATTTTTGAGAGCTTAGGATAGATTCCAAAATTTGCTTTCTGGTCTTCAAAAACTGGAACATTTCACTGCAAGTCTCATCGAAGTTTGTGTACACTTGCATCACAGCTTCTAGTGTCGATATTTTCATTTGCGATTTTTCTGCACTCCAGTAGTTATTAATATTAGAGAATAGTCGCTCAATTGACGCACTTGTTCCAGGAAGACAAAAAATAAACTGACATAAAATCTCACAATTTTTGAAACCTTCACTTGATCCAGACCCTTGATTCCATTTAAATACTTCAACCCATCGATCTTCGGTAGCTATATTTTTCGAGTTCCACCCGGCAATTTTATCTTCTGACAGTTTAGCTTGTAATAGACTAACTTCATCGAAGAGTTCGTCCTCATTCAGTGTCGAACCCAAGTAGTCTTTAAAAGCAGCACATGAACACAAAATTTGATTCCATGAAACTTGGTTTCTCAAATTTACCCATTCAAAGAGCCTTAATTCATTTAAATTTGTACTCCAATTCTTCAAGTAACTCACACAATTTGAATAAAATAATCTAACCTGTGAGATGAAGTCATCTCGATAGTTTAAACTACCTTCCCAATTGTCAAGTTGTAAAAGGGATTCTCTTACTTTAAGCGGCAAAAATAATTCATTCAAACGATTTTCAAGCTTATTTTGAAGATCGAAATACTCTAGAGCGGCCTCTGTTGCGCATATTTTGTCACCCTCTACCTTTAATATGACTTTGTGAAACATAGAAGCAATGTTGTGTACAAACCACATCCAAATTTCGCTGGTGCGACACTCAAAAAATTGCTACAAAATCATTGGACAATTTTCAATAGACAAAATGATAATGATAATATCTTTTTGTATTTAACATTAACAAAGTCGCAGAATTGTTTAAGTTGATTTACTCTCACTGTATAAATATAGAAATGCTTAAATAACTTAACAACAATAACCTCAACGTCAATTGGTAAGACGTCCGTAGCATTTTGTACGCAATTGTTCAAAATGTGTGCAACACAACCAATGCCAACCAGAGGTTTGCCACGAGAAGCATTCAATTTTGCAAATAGGTTGTTCACTCCCTTTCTTTTCATTCCGCCAAAATTTGTATTGGTATTATCAGCAGCTAATCCAATACACTTGTCCACTAAATTGTGGGTTTTCAAAGTATTAAACACATAACTATTTAACTGTTCTGATGTTTCACCAGGTAAGTCTTGCAACTGAAGTAATTTCACTTGAATACCTTTTTCACAATTAAAGTATCTCACCAACAAAGGTACTATTTTAATTTCTTTGTGGTTGGACGAATCGATTATGATGCAAACAAAATGTGCTTTGTGTAGATCAAGTTCCAATCGCAACTGGGATTCTTTAGCAAAAACATTTTTTACAATGGCTTCAGTTTTGGTTCGAGCTGCCATAAATTTGGGCTCAAACATGTTCGCTATTAGCTTTGATGTGCAATCCAAAAATCTAAAACTGCAATTAACATATTTTCAGAGCTGAAGTTTTCATTTTTGAAAAAAGTGTTTAGTGTAGCGCTTTTAGACTTCGTATTTGCAGCTAATGTATGCTTTTTCTTGGTTAGATGAGCCTTAATATTGCTGCGACCACTGTTGGAAATATCAACATCACTTCTACAAATTTCACAGTACACAATATGCGGATTCAATTTATTTTTTATTTTCATAAACGGGTATTCTTTCTGTAACTCCAAATTAAAGTGACACTTTCTTCGAGGCGGTGCCATGTTTACGCAAATAATGCACAAGTAGGTAACTGAAATCAAACGACGTTGCTTTTTAGTAAGCGAAACCAGCACAGAAAACCAGACTGCATTCAACAAAAACAATTAACAAATAATATGTTCGCTTGCTGTCGAACGGTAGAACTCGTGTAGAATTGAACTTGTTTAGTCTTAGTCCGAGCGCTGTCGCTATTTATATGCGGCTCGCTAAACTTCGCTTCGATTCTCGCACGTTCCAGTCGCGGAGCATTCTGGGCTGTGCGTCTAGGATAATCGAGGGCGGACTGGAACGTTCGGGAAACAAACTACGCGAACATTCTCAACAACTTCTTAACGTTGTTATTGCATCATGATCAGTGAATCACCGATAAGCATTCTTTTTAAATAAAAATAAATATTTTGGTATACCTATTTGCGATATTTGCATCTTCAAGAAAAAGAAAGTACATTTTAGTGTACTTCATGCTTCTATTAAGGACCTTAGGACACTGGCAGAAAAGAAAGTACTGTCCTACTAAAATAAGTACGTATGGTCACCGTAGCTATATCACTCAACAACTACTTGAATAAAGCGATGTCTACTCGGTGCAGAAAAGGACAATTCAATGAATATAATGAAATGTGCAGTTATTGGGGAATGAATATATATATATATATATATATATATATATATATATATATATATATATATATATATACAATGTGACCATTTGAAGTCCGCACCATATGGAGATTTGTTTAACTTTGACTTTAGCATAGATCTGATTATCGCATCCATTTTTGCTTCAAATAAAACCAAATATAAACTATAGTAAGTTGGTTTTACAACCGACGTCACCTGTCAAAAATTACATTTTTAAGAAAAAAATGGAAAAAACGCATAAATTGGCCGAATTTCGAAAAAATATATTAGAAGAAGTTGTTCATTTTGTCATTTTAAACCTTTGTGTCAAATTTCAATGGCATACTATGATTTTTGATTTTTGGTAGTTTTACTTTTTACCAATTGTTTTTCACCTTTATTTTATGTAACCTACGTAAAATCCCTTATCTAATGAAAACTCAGCATATCTAATCTCGTTAAAAATATTTGCCACAGCTCGATGTGGTGTATTTTCTCCACACAATAAAACTATTTCAATTTTTTCTTGAAGGGAAAGCATGTTGCGAAACTATCTTTACACTACTTTTAATTCTAGCTTAAACTGCAAACAAACGTTTTGACAGCTCAAAACGCTATATTATTGTCTTTAGTTTTCAGCGCCTACTATTAATGAAAACATCGATGTATCAATTTCCGCTTACCGTGTTTTCATGTAATTTGCTGGTAGCAATATTATTACGTAACTGCCATTAGAGATTCTGATTAGAATGTAAAATGTGTTATTTATCATAATAAGTCAAATTTATCCTTTTGAGAAATACGTTTAGCTGAAGTATGAATGGAAAGAGATAAAACAGCAAATTGTTAAATTTATGTCTGTAATAAAAAACATTACGTTGTTAAAAATTTTAATTCAACGCTAAGAAAACTCTTTTTTTAACATACCCCACCAAATTTGAATTGAGTTTTCTATGTAACCAGAAAAGCAAAAAATATTTTTTTGCTTCAAAACAAAAGTTAAACGAACTTTGCACCAAACATGACTCATGATGGCGGATAAATTTTTATAATTTAAAAAAAAAATCTTAAAGCCATTTTGTTTTTAACTTAAATAGACTTGGCATGTTGAGTTTTCATTAGATAAAGAATTTTACGTAGGTTACATCAAATCAAGATGAAAAATAATTGGTAAAATGTCAAAAAACTGCCAAAAATTCAAAATCATATCAGGTCGTTGAAATTCAGTACATAAGTCTAAAAGCACAAAATTAACAACTTTTTATAATAATTTTTTCCGAAATTCGGCCAATTTATGCGTTTTTTTCAATTTTTTTTTTTTGACAGATGACGTCGGTTGTAAAACCAACTTACTACACTTCATTTTTGGTTTTATTTGAAGCAAAAATGGGTGCGATAATCATATCTATGCTAAAAAAATTTCATATGGTGCGGACCTAAATGACCACACGGTATATATACATACATACATATATATATATATATATATATATATATATATATATATATACACACACCGACTGTTCGGAACATACCCTTTTTAGAAAAACGGCTACCTCGGCTAGATTTGAACCTGTGCCGCTCGGGTGAAAAACAAGCACTTTAACCATTACACCACCAAGGCATCTGGTTCAACAACTATACCTTTTTTGATCGGTAATCTCTATTACTTTTTTTGTACTAAAATTTGTACATTTTAATGGCGTGAATCATCCAATAAATTAACTCTTTGTATACATTCTCTACGCAGGTGACATATTTTAATTTTATTCCCTCACATAACCCCCTAAGACATTAACTTCAATATATAGTGGCTTTTCGCTTTTTTAGGGAATAACTGTTCGACTTAGTTGGATACAACATTCTGCTTAATTATTGAACTATGGATAATGAAAAACTTACGCCTGACGGCGCAACTTGATTATGGTTTACAAAATTGCATAATATTAAAATATAAAGTTGGCAATCTAGATTTTTTTACTTTTAACACCGTGCATCTCCGTTGTTATTTAATTTTGGAGTAAGGTAGGTTGGTTATATCGAGTTATTTCGAGTAGAGGGATATCTTATCTAACGTTGTAAACGCAATTTTCTGGACACCCTGCAAATTCAAAGAAAAACCACATCTTGATATCTGAAGCCGTTTATGCAAAGCAACTGATAAAAAACCTGTCTTGGTAAAGTTAAAGTAGAGGACAAATATTAATGCGATGACAGAAATCGTTAATATTATACACACATAAATAGTATGCTGTTGAAATATAATGTACCTATTCATCAACTCCGCGTATTCTTATAGAGAATTTGGGTCAAACCTGAGCATGAATTTCTCTACCCACTTATGTTAAGCCGCGTTGACATGGGTTGTGAATCACGACCAAGAGCCACGCTCGTGAAACACGAATCTCGTAATTTCATGACTGTGAGAAAGGTTTATACGGTAGTTATCTTCTTCGGTGGCGAATATGCAGAGCGTGGTGGCAAAAGCATGTCAGGTTATGTGTGGAGCGATAGCAGATGAGATTTCACAAAATTTGGCAATTGAAAAACAAACAAATGACGATGGTGGACAAGGAAGCGGATTGTGCAAAGAAGTCATACTAATTTAATTAGACACATCTCCAGTACCCTGAAGATTTTAAAATTTGGTTAGAATATCGGAACACCATTTTCATTATTTATTGGAACTCAAGCTCTATTGGCCAAACTGAAACTGCAATTAACACGTCGATACTCTTTTAAAAGTTTAGAACATTTACTTCCAGTCCCTAAATCATCGATAAGTAAATTTATAGAAGAAGTTTTAGAGCAGTGTGAATTTATCAAGGTAAGTAAAAACATTAATCAAACGCGGTGTTCAGTGGCTTAGATCGTTTTTTGTAATGTGGGAGGATGATTTACTATTAGTATGGAAACTAGTCCATTTCATCTACTTCTCATAGTTTTCGTGGGCTCATAGGAGGGGGGGGGGGAGCACATTTTCATTACAATATATTTTAAACGGAAAGGTAATAAAAAGTCATGGTTTACAAAAAATATATTTTTCAAAGCAAATACAAAGACTATATATTTGCTATTTGCGCTTGGCCGAAGTTACTTCAGAGATCAAATCTATCTGTGTATCTTCTGCATCTGAAAAAACAAAATATTGAGTCCAGTTTTGAATATTTTCAACCGATGGTGGTCTAGTTAGAATAGTTTCAGAGTTGGAAGTCGAACTTGTAGTGAAATTTGAGTACTTTGGATACGGCCTAGAGGATATTAATGTGTGAGAATTGTCGGTTTCAAAATCATAGAAACTATTTCCGATTGTAATTGGTATAATCGATCTAGTGGCAAAGTTCATAAAACAGAAGAAATACATTTTCCAAAATGATCGAAACAATATTCTTTTGATACAGTGGGATTAGCAGCTCTTTTAGAAACATCACCTAATTTTTCTATCGCAGAATTAACATCATTTCTAGCAAGTGTCAAGCATAGCTTCTTTTGATGAGATGTGGTTGTACTACCTGGTTGAAAGACTCTTTCTAATTTAAAGAGTCGTTTTGACATTGCGTTTCTTTAGATGTGGATGCTTGTTCTTGGTTCAATTGTTGGATTGCTATACCATTACCTTCAGTTGAAGCTGGTTTTTCATTTACCGATACAGTATTTTCCTATAGCAAGAAACAAATTATATAGGATTTTCATGCAAATTCCAACTTCAATTTTAAGGGGACCATTTTTTGAACCTAGAACGAATAGTTGATGGGTTTTTTTATGGTGAGCTTCAACTATGAAAAAAATTAAAAAAAATGGGTGTATGGTGTATATGAATTAAGACTTGAATTTTTTTAACACACCCTGTATATTTTAACCTTTTTTTTAATTTACGATGTTTTTCTGATTATAAATGTATTCTATACATTAATAGAATTTTAAGTGCCAAGTGAAGAAAATCAATGGCTGGAAATAATTAGTGGATTTCAAACTAAGCGGAACTTTATAAAATTGCATTGGGGCACTAGATGGCAAGCATGTAGTTATAGGAGCGACGCCTAAAACTGGGTCCGATTATTTCTTATAAACAATCGTTCAGTATAATTTTGCTTGCCTTAGTTGACCATAACTATTGCTTGACATATATCGACATAGGATCTAAAGGGAGAGCATAAATGGGGTGTGTGGCAAAACTGTAGCCTCAATAACGCTATGGAGGTAAATATACTGAATATTCCTTCGAATGGAGTTGTTGTCGTTATTGATGCGTTTCCTTTAACATCTCTAATCAGTAAACTCAATTTATCTAGAGCAGGACGTATTTTCACACATAGGCCGTCCAAAGCAAGGCGTATTTCTGAAAACGTATTTGGTATACTAGCATCAAAATTTCAAATATTTGGAAGGCTAACTGCCGTAAATTGACAAAAAGTTGATAAAACCGTAAGAACCTGCTGCTCAATACATAACTGGCTTCGAAAAACTGTTAACTGTTATATGTCAGGTAACCTAATTGATTGTCAGAACGAAAACTACAATGTAATTCCGGAAACTTCGTGACAAGTAAGCAGTTCTGGTCTTACACACATTGCGTTGTAACACATGATAGATATCTGAGCAGATGAGCATTGGCAAAAAGGTATAGGTGTTGCAACTACTTTAACAATGAGGGAGCAGTTCCATGGCAATGGCAAATTGTTGAGGAGTAAATAAAATACGTTCTCAAAATGTGTAAGAAAATGGTATACTGGCTAGGTTAAGTTATACAGGGTGAGGCACGACGGACGCCACGGGGTTTTATGAGAAAACTAGATATATTTTTTTATTTTTGTTGCAGGGACATTGTGTAGGTCCATTAAAGCTACGTTTTTAAAAAAACTTCAAATGTACAGGGTGCTTTAAAAAGAGTGGCATATCAAAGTTATGTTTTTTTTTAATGGAATGCCCTATATTTTATTACACTTTTTAATTACGTATGAAAAATGAGATAGGCTTTCGTTAGGTTTCCCTATACCTAAATACAGAGAATTTTGATTTATTTTGATATTTCTTAAATTGCAAGGTTTTGGAAAAAAATTAATCGTTGCCAAACGAAACTAATTTTGACAAAACTGCTTCAGGATCTCGAAATTAGACTGTTTCGTTGATTTGTTTGCCAATTTAATTGCGAAAAATACTATAATGGGTGTTTAGATTTTTCAGTTGTATTATTATTAATACAATCAAACTATAATCTCTTCCTTATCTCAAATGGAACACCCTGTATATTTGAGATCTGTCATGTGACCAATTCAATGATCTTTTACAAAGTACCTAAACCTTCACGTTTCAAAGTTATTGAGGTAATTTTGAAATTTAAAGTTTTTTTATGGGACTGTTTTTATAAATAATGTTTGTCAATCGTTTTTTGAATCGAGTAATCAGCAAAGATATTTCTTCTTTTGTGATTTCAAGTTAGTATGCAGTAATTTTTAAATAAAATATCACTTATAAAAATATGTATATTGTAATGACAAAAAACGATGCTATCAAGCTGAATTCTAATCTAGTGTGCTATTGTCAAAATGACAAATATTATTAATTAACAGTATGTCCATATAATTGTGTATTAATTATTTGAACTGTGTGGTGAATATCAAATAATTATTTTAAATTAAAATGGTTTATTTGAAGCAGGAAAAAAATGATATGATTTTAACTATTCAGATTCATCAAAATTTATACGGAACAGACTTTGAAAGAAAAAATTGCTTTTTGTTTTAACAATCATCAAAAAAATCGGCGAAGAAGATAATTTTGATCAATACGTGTTGTTTACCGATGAGGCAACGTTTCATAATAACATATGGATGATAGAGTAAAACACTCAATATTTTCATGTTAATCATCATAACTACCAATGATAGCGAAAATAAGCATTTCTTCGACGGCACTTTAAATGGTCGCAAATTCTTAAACTTTTTAAAAAACGAATTTTGGCTACTTTTATAATATTCCATTACACATCAGACAAAAAATACGGTTACAATTAGATGGTGCCCCTGCACATTTTTCACGACGTATAAGGGAATATTTAGCTACCGAAAATTTCATAACAAATGGATCGGAAGAGCTGGCCCAAATAACTGGCTTCCTAGATCTCCACACCTCACTCCGATGGATTTCTTTTTATGGGGATATATTAAAAATCTAGTGTATGCTACTCCTACTACTGCAGAAGACATGGTAACCGAATTAAAAAAATGCATATGGAACCTTAGTACTTTTTGGAAGATCATTGAATTGGTCACATGACAGATCTAAAATATACAGGGTGTTCCATTTGAGATAAGGAAGATATTACAGTTTGAATGTATTAATAAAACCAAAAAATCTGACCACCCAGTATAGTATTTTACGCAATTAAATTGGCAAATAAATCAACGAAACAGTCTAATTTCGAGATCCTGAAGCAGTTTTGACAAAATTAGTTTCGTTTGGTAATAATTATTTTTTTTCTAAAATCTTACAATTTAAGAAAAACTAAAATAAATCAAAACACTATGTGTTTAGGTACAGGAAACCATAACGAAAGTCTAAATTATTTTTCATACTTAATACAAAATGTGAAATATAGGGCAGTTCATTAAAAAAAACTTTGATATGCCACTCTTTTTTGAAGCACCCTATATATTTGAAATTATTTTTAAAATGTAGCCTTAATGGACCTACACAATGTCCCTCCAACAAAAATAAAAAAATACATCCAATTTTCTCATAAAACTCCGTGGCGTCCATCGTGACTCACCCTGTATATGTAGGTATATTTTAAAATTATAAATTGAAATAGATACTTACCAAGTGTGATTGGGTTTCTCTTACTTTTACGTGCCGTTTGATTATTTTGAACCATCACAGTTTAGGAGTATAAACTTCATCAGAAGACCACTCGGATTTCATACTCTTGTCTAATTTTTTTTTTATTTCTTGCAAATAAGAGCTACGTATATTTTTAAGTTTCATTACATGGATGTCCGTAAAACCATCAATTTCCAATGCAGTAGCAATTCTTATTGCCGCAGCTACACGTGCCTCGTTTATTAGGTCCTCTCTGGTCGGATCACACACACACTGACTCATTCTGATATAACGAGTGGGGCATGGAAGTATCCCTACTTACGAGGTGGCGTTGTGAATGGAAGGGGCGTGTTGGAGAAGCGGGAGTAACCTCTCCTGAGGCTGTAGCCTTGGAAGTTTGTGTTAGTGCCGCCGTTAGTAGTAGATGGCTTATCGAAGGAGCAACGCGCTTTTGCCGTCGAGACGTATTTTTCCCAAAACCAGTTTATCATTGTAGTGCAGCGTTATCGAATTCTTCCTCGAAATGCTGTTCCTGTCCAAAAATCCATTTTGTTATGGATGGAGAACTTCCGTGCGTGTGGTGGTGTTGTGCAAAAGAGAGTTGGGGCTCAGAATTCCAGAACACATTGACCGTGCAAGAAGATCGGTTTTGCAGTTTCCTAAGCATTTTGCTCGCAAGCATGCATCCGCCCTGGCGGCTTCTAACCGTACAGTAGCCGTAATGTTCTCGGACGCTTTATCTCCCGGTGACATTACATGGCCTGATTTAACTCGGTGTGATTACTTTTTGTAGGACTACGTCAAGAATGAGGTGTTTAAACATAGACCCAGGAACCAAGAAGCCTTGAATACACCTACCAGTTGTCCGCACTCCGCAACAGATGCTTCACAGAGTTATGCAGAACATCAGAAACCGGCTACGACAATGCATTGATAATCAAAGACATCAGTTGAATTATATGTTGTTTCAAACAAAGTAAAACAACTTCCAGTTGTATCATTCTGCTGCCACAATAAAGTTTTCTTCTAAAATGTTTTGTTATTTTCTATTTTACCTTCAAAGTTAGGGATACTTCCTTGCCCCATTCTTTAGTTCCAAAATTTATTGGTGTCTGCATCATTCATTCTTAAAATATGAGCAGCCATAATCGTCCTCCAGCTCTGCTGACGACTGACTACACGTTAAAAAATTCAAACAGGTTTCATCTAGTCACGATCGTGATTATTTCGATTCGAGAAAAGAATTTACGCTTCGTATTTCACGAATCTAATAATTGACAGAGAGCGTAGCTCACGAAAGAGTGACTCACATTGGTGATTCACAACCCATGTCGGTGCGGCTTTATTACACACGGTGAATTAACAGTGCAAGCAACGAATCAGTTTATTGTATCGTTGCATTAATCCACTATTCTCGAATTAAGCCCGTACTATCTGGAATGTTGTGCACCAGCTGTATTCGAAAATAGTAGTCTCTTACTAATACAAATTTATACTGCATTGTTTCTCTCGATTTCTCTTAAAACCGAGCTTAAAACTATGTACTCTATGATTAGCTCAACAACAAATGCAGCAGGCAATACACGCAAAAATTCATAATATAACGGTCACAATAAATTGAATTGATCTTTAGTATGACAATCTCAAATAATCATAATTAGTCTCATAATTAGTTTAATAGTTTAAATCTCTTTAGAAAACTAAAAAGAGTTAACTTGTCACTAACAAGACAAAGGCATCCATTCAAAAATAGTATTTTATGATTTCTGTTTAAATAAAAATAAACTACAATGGTCCATTCAATTCTACAGAGAAATATCAACTATTTTTCGTAATTTGGAAAATAGAACAGGTATAATGCGAGAACAATTTTTAGGAGATGGATTCGCATACCAAAATACACTCGGTTTCAAACTCAGTTTGTTGTAAAATTTAATGTGGAAGTCAATTATACAAAAATTCCATTTCACTCTAATTTTCCCCCATTAACAACAAAAAAATTGAAGTTAAGTCGTACCACCCTTGTAGTTTTAACACCATTGTAAAAATCAAGAAATCGCATTGACAAACTTACGTCAAATTTTCCGCACTGTCAAAATCATCAATGGATACTGGTGCAAATGTTGCGAGTACTATTGGCCATTACAACTCATTGGTATCTATTTTACATGTTAGTGAAGAAGATCAAAGCGTATGCAATCAACAGCCCACGATTTTTATTGTAGTACCACCAGATGGTGGTTGGGGATGGTTTGTAGTAATGGCCGCATTTTTCTCTTTTTTTGTATCAGATGGAGTACTTTACGCATTTGGAATATTTCTTAAGGATTTCTCGGAAACTTTTAATTGTGAAAAAAGTAAAGTAGTGCTGATTGGAGCGATAACAAGTGGATGTTTTTGCCTTTCAGGTATTATTTTCTAATCGTCAATGGAAATATAGTTTTAGTTTGTAGGGCCATTTGCAGCAGCGCTTATTAATAAATTTGGTTACAGACAAATTGCTATTCTTGGTAGTTTCATCGCAGCCACAGCTTGCTTTTTAACTGCCCGAAGTACAACTCTTCAACTAGTATACATTTGGAACGGTGTTTTAGGAGGAATAGGTTTTGGAATGATTTATTTACCAGCAGTAATCGCGGTGGGATTCTACTTTGAAAGGTGGCGAGCTATAGCAACAGGAATTTCACTGTGTGGTGCAGGAATGGGTGGTATTGCGTTACCAGTTCTACTTGGAATGGCTCTTGATAAGAGCGGTTGGAGGAAAACGTATGATTACATGGGAATCATGTGCCTTACGTGCTCCTTCTATGCGCTATCATTTAAACCATTAAAACCTAGTAGGATCTATGTCGCAACAGAAGAGAATAAAACTCTTTCTGTTATTATGGAGGAATCTGTCTCTTCCGTAAATCGCCTACACAATGCCGCACACCCTACACTATACGAAGTACATTCATTGTCTCGTGCTTATATGAACGATGCTACTACTAGCTCGGCCGGTGGAACTTCACATACGCCAAAATGCGATGATGACATTTCTACCGAAATGGTAATGAGAGGAATAACGTATAGTACCTCCAAAAGTTTTCTTGGTTCTAAACAAAGAAAAACAGAAGGTTCTTCATGCAGCAATGACCCCACCGACAGTGGACTACCCACAATTTTTGAAGAGACAGAAGACCAAAAACGTTGTTGGATATTTAGATGTTTAACTTGTTTATTTAGCGTTTTCTTTTGCATACCTTTATGGATGTGTAGAAAGTGTTGCAAACGGAAAAGAACAAACATCGAAACACCGAATCATACCCCTCACAGATTAGAAACAATTGTAAGACCAATGTATAGGGATGATATATTCTATAGTGCTTCACTAATATCTACTCCAGAGTATATAAAACTTAATTCTCAATTAAAATCTCCATCTGAGTCGACAGCCGCTTCCGTAGGTAATTAGATCGTTACATGCACAATTACAATTGTAATAAAACCTTTTAGATGTCAAGATCCAATTTAATGTACAGTATGGCGGTAACGAGAACAATCACACGAAGAGAATTAATAGAACACAAAAAATGTACACTATGCCCAGAGGCAATAAAAAGGACACTGGCAACTATGTTAGACTTTAAATTACTGAAATCTCCATCCTTTTTGTTACTCGTAACAAATTCAATTTTTACATCGTTGGGTTTTTATACACCATACATGTTTATTCAAGACCGCTCTATACAAAATGGAATTCCCAAAAATATTGCGTTTTGGTTGATATCGTTTATTGGAGTAACAAATACAATTGGACGTGTTGTATGTGGTATTTCTTCATCCTTTTGTAGAGTGTCGGCAATTAAAATGACGTATATCAATGTGATTATTGGAGGATTAGCTACTTCGTTGTCTGGATTATGCTTAGACATTCGGGTACAATTCATATACGCTGGGATATATGGTTTTACAATAGGTAAATTAGATTATTAAAAATTATAAGAAAATATTTTACAACTTAAACAGAATGAATTTCATTAAAATTTGATGTGGGTATTCAGTGAAAGGGTGATGATATTATAATCTGATCAGGCACACATAGTCGCACAGTCCATAACTTAAAAAAAATTAGATTTCTTGGTACATTGTAAAAATTTTAATTAAAAAATAAGTTCTTTCTTTCATAAATTATTAGAAATAAAACACAGAATAACACTTAAAAAAACAAAAAACACAGTAAACAAATGAAACCCATATGGATTCCAATAATGCGCGAACAGCTTAAGCGCAATACACCTGCGCAAGAAGTTACTGCGCAACATGCGCAATAAATTTCTGCGCAACCACGAAAAAGCTTATATATATATATATATATATATATATATATATATATATATATATATATATATATAATATATATATATATATATATATATATATAATATATATATATATATATATATATATATATATATTGGATTACTCAGTGACTTAGTGGTAAAAGTGAAACGTACCAAGTTCGAATCTGGGAGTAGTCAAGTGCTTGGGAAAAAATTATATATAACATATGAATTCGACTCAAGTGCGAAAACAGTCCTTCCAGGACTAAGCCTGATGACGGAAGCAGAGTCCGCTTCCGAAACGTCGCGCTCAAAAAACATAAACTGTGGAAATAGGCCGATCAACTCCACTAGAAAGTGAATCAACATCTCTCAAATAATTAATTACAACTGAAACATGTATCAAACAAAGGTAAAATCCAGAAATTTCCAGTCTTGCTATTTTTCAGTTGCTAAAATTAATTAAGAGAGCTGTAAAATTTCATTTGACGTTAAAAACCAGTTAAACTAGTTCGAACTTATTGTTGTCTAAATCTATCATTTTGAAAAAAAAAAAAGGTTGTGAATATGATTAATCCAAATGATGACCGATACCGTATATCAATACCATTTTAATTTCTGTGGAACGAAGCAATTCATTTGACCGTTTTCTCATCGTAATTGATACACAAAGTTTTAGATGTCTCTGGCCCCAAATGATGAACAATGTCCTAAAATCATCAAATTTCGTTCTACTCCATCAAGGAAATGCGTTCATAACGAAATTAGTGAATTAGTAGCTTTTAGGCATCCTTGATCCCAAATCATAACCCTCACCGTACCTAATGCGTTTGGCCTTTTTCCAATGAGATTGGTTAATAAATAACGTGTTTAGTCATATTTGACCCCGACTCTCTGAAACCGTAACACTTCGATCTCGTTTTTTCAAGACAATGCCTCGTTTTCCCAAGGAATTTGGTAAATAGATTTTGGACATATTTGCCCGCCAAATGATGACTAACACCGTAGTACCATAACACATAATTCTTGCCTATCGAGACAATTCATTTCACGGCCTTCACTAATAAAATGGTGAATAAGCAGTTTGTTGGCATCTTTGGTACACGATAATGAAAAACATCGTAAAACCATAACATTTAGCTCTTGCCTATGTAGAGAATGGTCGTTTCCGCAACGTTTTTGGACGTCTTTGGCCCCAAATGATTACCAACACAGTAAAACTATGTTAATTATTTATGCAATAAGTGAGTACATATATTATTATCGTCCGCATGTAAAAGTTGCACAACGAGGCAAAAGTCAAGCTGCGTACAAAATTTGATCTATAACCACCTTTTCTATTTGCTCAGCACAATTTAATGAATATTATAATTAGAAGAATTACATACACAACTGTAACTGCTGAATTTCATTTCCCAAAACGAAAGTAACGCATTTAGCAACCATGTAAATACTAAGCAGTAAATAATATGCTTCTTTTGAATAGTTTTTAAGCAAAATCCTTCAGACATCAAAGAATTCACGTTAATTGAATGGGTGTTGACGTTTACAATAAATAATAGATTACCTTGCTATTTTAGGGGCGAGCAAATGTGGCATAGAAAACTGCCGTTAGAATCGGCATTAGACCACTTTCTCTCTAGATCAGTTTCCAATTGTACTAGTTTCCCAAGAAATTAAATTTCTGAGGATTATATCACCTTCTTTCTCTAGATCGATTTCCAATTATATAAAATTCCTTAAATATTACCCTATCGAGTGTCTCCTTTGGGAAAGTGTTAAATACATGAATTTCTCTTTAGACCAGTTCCCCTCTATATTACTTTCTCTCTATTCCATCTTCTCCTGATATTAAGCCATACCCTATACTAGATAATATACCAATATATGAAAGGTAATGTGGTGGAATGTGATAGAATCTATTATACTAATCATATCTGGTATAAAGAAAAAGTGCTATAAAAGGAAGGCAGTAAAGAAAGTGGCATAGAGGGAAACTGGTATAAAACGTACCACATTCCCCCCTATATTATCTGGGGAAATGTTTATAGTGAGAATCTGGTATAAAATATATTATGCCACTTTCCCAGAAGAGACTGTCAGTACTGTAATACCCAGGGAATCTTCTATAATTTGAAACTGGCTTATAGAATCACTGATATAAAAGAAAACTGACATAGAAGGTATATGTGAGAAACAGGGCAATTGGTTTTGCCTGGGCCACATCACCTGAGATACAAAAAAACTGCTGATGCCGAATTTTGCGCAAAGTCAAATACGTAAAAATATATAGTATCCCACACTTCAATGTTGATAAACAAAAAGTGCTAGAGAAATCTTACTTAGTATAAAATGCGGTAAATCGACCATTCATAAAATATTTTCTAAAAAACGCTCTACTCAATTCCAAAATATTCCAACTAAGCATCTATAAATGCACACGTTATATATTAGGTAAAATTAATTTCCATTGTTGTAAAATATATAATAAAATCTTGAATAGGTACTCTGCATGAGTTAGTTTCATAATAAATATATAGATAGAGCTGTTCTCACAAGAAATTTTTTTAGTTTGAAAATAAAAACCTATATTTTAAACATACAACTGTATGAATAATTCCAACAACACATTTATGTAACAATATTGAGCAACAGACTAGAGAGAAACAACTTTAATTATAGCAACAAAATTGTATATACAGGGTGTCCCTAAATTGCATAGACAAAAGTATAAGGAAGATTACTTACGTAAAAATAAGCCGATTTAACTAAACTTGCCTTAGTCCAAAAGTTGGTAGTAACGAAGCTACAGGGTGTCAAGGTTGAAAAAATAAATCACATTTTCTTTTATATCTTTCGCCTGCTTTGAGCTCTTTTTATAAAATTTCTTATATGCTAAAACAAAATTTACATAACATAATTTTATTTTTTAAATTTTTATTTAGCTTTTGGTTGATAATAATGCAATTTAATTGTTTAACTTTGTTCTTCATATTGTAATTATTGTATTTGTTTTTTCTTCAATAATTATTGTTCTTGAAAAACTTCATTCATTCATTTTTTTCAATAAATCGGCTTCGTGAATTTTCTTCTTATTGTTATGAATTATTATTATACTTTTGGATAATTTGCATGCATCATGATGAGCTTTAGATGCGTTTTTCTCGGAAACCAGTGCTCTTAGCGATATCAAGAAGGTATACCTTTTTTAAGCAGAAAAGGTAGAGAAAACTACTATTCTATACTAAAAAGGCCTACAGTGTTGCACAAAACAGTTGTAGCGGTTTAAACATGTCCTAGCGGTCGCTTGTAGCGCGCTCTGTTTGAATTTCTCATCCCAAGAAACCCCCATATAAGAAATTTTATAAAATTAGCTTAAAGCAGTCGAAAGATATCAAAGAAAATGTGATTTATTTTTTCAACTTTGACACCCTGTAGCTTCGTTATTATCAACTTTTGGACTAAGGAAAGTTTAGTTAAATCGGATTATTTTCACGTAAGTAATCTTCATTATCCTTTTGGCTATGCAATTTAGGGACACCCTGCATAGTCACAAATATACAGATAATAAAGCTATAAAGGAATGCACCACATCGAAAAAAATTAAAAATAGAAGAGCATGTTTATCAATCTCTTTTCTGCTTATGTTACTGTAGACTAAGTTTCGCTTGAACCCTACCAAAACCCTAAACACAAGTGAATAATCAGAAGTAAGGTTAAAATACTATGCCAAAATACTACCCTATACCTGCTTAAGTTACTGTAGATTAGGTTAATTGCTGTTTTTGAAAGTGCTACTACTTATTCATACTTGTGGGACTATTACTATGTACTTTGCATACAATAAGCCATGTAAAAACATTATCTTATTTCGATCTAATATTAGCATCAAAAATATATAAGTAAAACAAAGTGACATATTGAGTACATTAACAAAATTCAGAATGTAAAATTATATAACGCATTTTAATACACCTTAAAATTTCATCATTATAAAATGTGATTCACATACTTTACATAGATAAGAGCTTCATCATCCAGTTAAGAGAATGTGAATATCAGCTCTAATTGAACATCTACATTTTTTTATAGCAGATAAATTAAGGATGTTCTATCTCCCAGTTTCAATTATAACTATAATAAAATCTGTAATTACAAAATATTCGGCAAGAGAAAAACTAGGCTGAATCATATGCAACTTATTTCGGTTATGAATACTTTTAGAATTTATCAATATTTTTGAACTTATCAACATTTTCACACAGTAATAATAAATCCACAAATATACTTAAAGTGCCAGAGTATTAAACTATATGCATATTGATAACATGAAGTATGCATTATCAGTAACAATGAATTTCATTCATATGAACAGTTACAGAAATGATAAGATTATATTAAAATTCGTGATTTTATTTTAACCTTTTGCATATACCTACATGTTAGTACATAACTTCATTATATATTTATTTTTATGTGATATTTATACCTATTGTTTAAGTTTTAACTGATACTGTGTGACCTTCACACCTATAACAATCATTAATGTATGTTTTAATTTCAGCCTGTACGACTGCATTACGAACAGTAATCATTGTGGATCTTCTCGGTTTAGATAAACTAACTAATGCAATAGGAATACTGTTACTCTTTCAAGGAGTAGCAACTATATTAGGTACTACATTTTCAGGATTATTAAGGGACATAACTGGAGATTATCAAATGTCATTTCAATTTGCTGGAGGTTGCCTTTTAATAGGAGCTTTTTTGCTTATTCCTATTAAAAGAGTAGCCAAATGGGAAAACCGTAAGACAAATGTATAATATGTATTATTTGTCTAATATTAAATGTTTAAGTAGGTGCAATAAATTATTATCAAATTGCTATTTTGTTATGAATCGGCACTTTTTAAAATGTAATTTGGCAGATGTCCATTAAACGCAATTTATAATAGTAAACAATGCAAACAAAGAGTACTATTGGAGTTACATGATGTAAATATAGAAAAAAACAAAGCAAAAAAAATCATGTTACCTTTGTAATTAACGTGACGTTATTATTGTCATTACTGACAGGAGCCACTGACAAATCCCTTTTAAATCTGTGGTTGTATAAGTCACTATCGGAATCAGCATTAATTACAAACGTCTTTCTTTCATTATGATTTAATGCTACATTTCCATATAAAGTCTTTGCATTTATAAAACAAATATTTATTAACACATAAACAATAGTAAACGGCAACGCCATGTTAAAATCGGCGCATTTAGATGACTACTAAATCATAGGTATCAAAATTGTATTTTGACGAGTGCGCATTGGGTGGGGAGTACAGGACCGGCTTTCATTATTTATGGATTGTTGTTAATGATGCAAGTGGCTTATCGTGTAGATCATTTGAGATAATGGGCATACTCGGGGTTTTTTGGAAATGACCAAATATATATAGAATTGATTACATTAAAAAGATTGATATTTTTTATTTATATTAATCAAAAAAAGTTAACAAACAGGGCGTGCAAGTGGCCGCGGGACTACGTTGTGTGAACTCACTATATAATCTTACAATTTTACAACATACGTCTCCGACTGTTAATTATGTACTACTAATGTACTTGAGTTCATACTTCATTGCGTTTTAAATTCTACGTTTATAGGTTTACTATCTACAGTTTAATTATGTGTTTCAGTAAAGTTAAAGGCAATAACAAAAATAAACAACTCAATTCTTAGTAGAAGAATCAAATGTCATCGACGAAGTGGTGTTTTGTACCAAAATGTACAAATATTAAGATGGTTTTAAATCGGACATACCTAACCGTAGAATCTTCGTCATCCTGGTCTGTAAGTCAAAGAACGTAACGCTTAAAAAGGTCCTCAGATCAAAATTAAAAAAATACACAATGCAATATTATGTATTAATATAAGGAGCGAAAGACTGTAAGCCAAGTAGACGTGCCACTTAAAGACACTTTTGTTCCGTGTATCATTTACTTAAGCTTCTGTGCCTTCTGTCTTTTTCATACGAGCTTACTTACGTCGGACGTTATCAAAAATTCTACACCGCGTGTGCTCTGCAGGGTAAAATTGTTACGGTACAATTTGAATAGTAATCATAGGAAAAGATGAGAAACAGTCTTTTAATTACTTTAGATGCCAATGGCGAACTTTGATGAGCTTGTAAATTGTTGGAACGCTTAATTGCTCAAATAAAATAGCAAAATCATAGACGACATATCATCAACTGGTATGTTTGTTTTTTATTTAGAAACCATAAGCAGTTAATGTATCCACTTATTACAAATACTTCTTATAACTTAAGTTTTAAAAACAGAGGTAGGTATAAAACTTAACAACGTTAATTTTTATATAAAACTTCAGAAAATGTTACATTAAGAACATTATTAAGCTATACTTAAAGTTAATATTACAAGTTTTGAAAAATGTTGAACGAAAGTGGTAATTACAGATACAAAAGAGAAACGAATAAAACTATAAAAAACTTGATAAAAAATATAGTAGAGCTTAGGTTGTGCCAGGTTAATCCAAAAGCCGTCTAAAATGGGCGACGCAAAATAAATTGCGAAGAATTTTTTAGTGTCGTTTTCGTAACTTTGTGGAATTGAATGTGGTACGAGCTTTGAAAAAACGCAAAATGCATAGGCCCTTGCGCACGAAAATAACTTAAATCGTCGATATCTCGTTTCGAATCGTTGTAAAATTTCATTGCTTTCGACCGTTTTTTACGTTTAACTCGTCGTAACTCGGAAACGCGGCACCGTATCGAAAAATCGTATTCTTTAAAAAAGCGTCACTTGACTTTCACGAACCTGCTGAAACAAGAATTATATTTTTTTGCGTTCTACAACTGAGATCTGCAATTAAATGTATGCACCTGTTAGAATTGCGGCATTAAAAGACGCTTGGCTAGTTAGCTACTGTAACTTAAAAAAAATTGCGTCATAATCTAGTTTAGGTAAACAAAACTACTGTAACCTAACAGAAGTAGATTGGATAAACAAAATTACTGTAACCTAAAAAAAAATTGCATCATAATCTAGTTTAGATTAGATAAAGAAAACTACTGTAACCTAACAGAAGTAGATTAGGATTAGATAAACAAAACTACTGTAACCTAACAGAAGTAGATTGGATAAACAAAATTACTGTAACCTAACAGAAGTAGATTAGATAAACAAATCTAAATAATTGAATATTACAGTCGATAAATTTTTTAATGTATACATTCCATCAAAGTAACAAGTTTTATCTTTTGTATGTGTATTGCGGCAATTAATTATCCACAAACTTCTTTAATAAACCAATAATACTGAACCTTACAGTTTAACATAAAATACACATCTTTAAATAAATAACAACTACATTCCACAGAAAATATAACGTTTGTCCTGATTCTTTAGAATGTAACATGTAATCATCCGTATAACGTTTTTTATAAATTATTATGTGTTTGGGGGTGTCCCAATACGACATGTAACAAGTGAGAGTGTAATGGAGCTTCGGCGAAAAGTGATATGCGAGACGGCGAACCGCAGTAGGTGTGTGTGTGTGTGTGTGTGTGTGTGTGTGTGTGTGTGTGTGTGTGTGCGTGCGTGCGTGCGTGTGTGTGTGTGTGTGTGTGGGTGGGTGGGTGTGTGTGTGTGTGTGTGGGTGCGTTTGTGCGTACGTGTGTGTGTGTATGTGTATTTTGTGTGTGAGTGTGTTGGGGGACATTTAGCGACGGGGAGAGGGGTTTATTAGGAGCTGTTTTTGATTTTTATAAAATTTTTCTGAAACAGCTGTATATTTCAAATACATAAAAATAGACGTTAATCATATAAATTAATTATGTACTATGCAACTTTTTTATACGGCAAAAAAACCATAAGGTAAAATTTAAGAGTTAGTTAAATTTTTTTTCATTATTCTCTCACTTAGAGCACATAACAAGGTTTTTTCCCTGGAAACATCGGACTACCGACGTTTAACGATTAATTTTATCAGAAAACGTGTAGATATTATTTTATTTTAATTTATTGTTTCTTAATATAAGCAAGGAATATATATACTCCTTGATGTAAGGCAAACTAGGTATAAAAATTAATTAAATTGGATTAAAAATGCTTCTTTTAATTTCCACTTTGCAGCTTGGAAGGCCGTGTGTTGTTCCAGATATTTACTTCTAGATTGCGAGGCAAATTATTGTCATAGTTCTAAATAGAGTTTTACTGCCGCTGTCACAAACTGTCAATTTACCACTGTGGTATATTGAAAGTAAAAATAAGTAAAAAAAAAATAAAATTGAAAAATAAAAATGAAAATGAAAAAAGCTTTCGAGGACGTGGTACAAGTAAAAATTGTGTAATATAATAGCACAAATGTACTAAAAATACACTGTTAATCATAAATTTTACCTCACAGATACATGTTACTTAGCAAGAATTGCTTTATTTTTCAATAAAACCTAACTTAATAAATTTGTTCATGGTACGTATCGTAAAATGTTACTTTGATTTTTTGTTGTAAGGCTGATTCAAATGTATATCAACGCCAGGTAAAATAAGAATCGGCTTTCTTATCGTTCATTTACAATATAATAGGAATAAAACTCTAAACGATTCGCTATGGATAAGCGATCTTTTAATTAGTGAATAATTAACACTGGTTTTACGACATGTTTCGACAAATAAGATTGTCATCATTATGTAAGGTATTGAATATGCTACGTAGTTAATGTTAATTCCTAAAACTTCAGTAATGGAAATTCATAAAATTATAATAAAAACGTAAATAATAACATGAATATTCAACAGTCACAAACACAAATATCCCAAAAGGAAGTGTGCAATTATGAAATCTATTGATTCATGGGGAAAAGATTATGGAACGAGAAGAACTAGATAAATCATGAATTTATATTTGTAATTAGTAAAGAAATAATGATTGAGTGTAAGTGTGATCGTTTTAAAGTTTAAATTCTGACCATTAATTCTTTACTAATTACTAATGTAAATTTGTAATTCATGTAGTTTTTCTCGTTCTACAATCGTTTCCCCGTCGATTAGAAGACTTCATAATTTTACACTTGGCTTTCGGCTATTATTATTTGTAATCGTTAGATTATCATGTTCTTATTTACTTTTTCTTATAATTTTAAGAATTTCTATTTCTGAACCATTTTTGCTTTTAACATTAACTGCATGGCATATTCAATACTTTTACCCGATGGTGACAATTTAGTTTGTCGGAATATGTAATAAATCAATGTCACCTATTTACTGATTAAAAGATCATTTATCTATTGGAACCGTTTACTCTTATTCTCATTGAATTAGCTTATCTACACCCATTTTGGGTTTAATTGATTTTTTTAACATCGTGGAACCAATTGAACAAAACTGGACTGGACAAACTACTACTGAGTTAGATATTAATAAAATTAAAATTAGTTAGTAAATATATCTTCAATTTACCTTGTATCTATATTAAAGTGATCTCTATTTAAGCTAGCCCGTCCTGCTTTTAAGGTGGTTTTAACGATTTTGTATATGCCTCGCTTACTGTCCCAGTTTTCACCACTTCTACCGAGTACAACTTCTAGTACGTGTATAACCAGGAAATTATCATTGTTGTTTTTTACAAAACGGCCGTCAATTTGAACATTTATAGATTTTCACTAGTTTTTTAACAGTTGTTCATGATTTTGTACCATTCTATTGAAAAGTTTCTTAAACAAAAATCAATCATTACTTTGATATCGTTGTTATGGCCCGTTGGCCTCTAAACACGCTCCAAATTTTGCAATTTGCTTAGTTTGGACTAGTCCTAAGCCTAGATAGAGTTTGAAGGGAGGCACAGACTATGATAAATGCAGATTCCTCATTACTAATCCAACCTATACACCTTAAGAAACCATAGCAACAATCAATTATTAAATTAAACGGTTAAAAAGTCTTCTTTTCGCCATAACTCTGGAACAAATAAAGATATCAAATTGCGTTATTTACGTTTTTGTTACAAATTTAAGCTACTTTCCGCTTATGATGTCATAATTATACCGTATGATTTAATTTTTCGAATAAAATCAAAATACTGGTATTATTACAAATTGCGCCCTCTAACAATTTTATTATGAGCTATCGCGTACCAATGGATGCGACAGTTAAAAGTACTTACCTTTTTCTTCTAAACAAGCCTAGGTTTACTACAATCGAATAAGTCGTTTAAAAATAACAGCGATTTAAATGATTACACATTCAATAGCTTCCCCCACTCTTATTAATGTCGGTACGCCAATGAGCCTTAGACCAAAATGATGCAGAATTGTCTAAGCTTTCTAACGATGTTACCAAAGGTATGCCTTAATGTGGGAATTTTTGGAGAAATTTATAATTTTATTTTTTAATTTTCAATTGCGCCCCCTTGCGATGAATTACGGAACTTAAAAATAATTTCCAGGATTTTCTCGTGGCGACTTTTATAATGAATTTTTTTTCTCCACTTTTTATGTCCACTAGTTTCTGAAATATGGCCGGTGGCCAGCCTTAATGAAACACCCTGTATATATATATATATATATATATATATATATATATATATATATACGGGTGTCCAGAAACTCTATGGACAAACCTTGTGTAGTGATTCTAGAAAAAAGGTTTATATAAACCCAGATCCGGAAATGCTTCGTTTAGGACCTACAGGGCTCTATAATCCTTAGCTAATTGGAATTAAAAATCAAAGTAACGTATGTTTGCATTTTTATTTTAACTTTGAATTTAAGAACGAAAATGAAGAAATAAATAATAAAACTAAAAAAATTAATGTTACAAAAGGCGTTCCACATGATGACCATTTGTTTCGATACATAATCTCACTCGTTTTGATAATGAGCGACGAATCCCTGAACATATTCCTAGCTTATTTCTGAAGGTATCGCAGGCATCTACAGTGATATGCTAAAAGTTAATTGGCCTAAACCTTTTTACCACCCGGTATATTGACGTTCCGTTTGAATTAGTTTGTTCCCTTTTCAGTTCTAAGCACAAAAGGTATACTTGGTCGATGCCTCTCAGATCAACCGTTTTCGAGATATTGGTTGATGAACAGTTTAATTTATTTAACCAGCTATTGAATCTCTTGCCATTTTAGCAGGCTTTGACTAAAACAAAATGACAAGTTGTTGCTTAGATACACAAATTTATTTATGACATTTGTTGTTACTCTTGTTGATACAGCGTCCCAAATTTCAAATTAACATAAAACCGAGGAAAA
Source organism: Vesta saturnalis (assembly GCA_036346205.1). Lineage (NCBI taxonomy): Eukaryota > Metazoa > Arthropoda > Insecta > Coleoptera > Lampyridae > Vesta > Vesta saturnalis. The sequence continues at coordinate 3,449,450 of JARFJB010001495.1, read as the reverse complement.
CAAAATTTTTTCACACCCTGTAGGTCCTAAACGAAGCGTTTCCGGACCTGGGTTTATATGAACTTTTTTCTTATTTTTGGGTCTAGAATCACTACGCAAAGTTTGTCCGTAGAGTTTCTGGCCACCCTGTATTATTATATATATATATATATATATATATATATATATATATATATATATATATATATATATATATATATATGGGAACTCATAACAAATTTGATTTATTTTTAAGTATAATTCAAAATTGCAATAATATACGGGTGTCCCATTTAAATTAACAAATCTATAGCAAACTGATGAATTGAAATTATACACCACAGTAAACAGTAAATAACATTCCGCATTGATATCTTTTTGAAGTATAAATATCACATTATTATATCTAAATTTGTATTTATTTAACATTTTCCAACATAGTATTGTATCTCAATAACGGTTACATTTAGGAAACCATTAGCAAAGTTGACTTATTTTTTTACGTCCAATCGAAAATTGCTTTAAGCTCCAGAGTGTTTCATTAAAAACTTTCATATGACACATAGTTTTGGAATAGTTCGTATATTTCCAAATAATTCTAAAATGTAGCCTGTATTAATTTACGTATACCCTACAAAACGTATTTCTGAACATAGCGATACCTTAGTATGTATACTTCCGTTGAGCGTGTTCCACAATGTATATATAATTGATTTTCGCATTGTTTATAAACCGTATCGATTAACATTGTATTTCTAAAATTAAGTTTAGAAAGACAAAGCATCAAAAATGTGACGGGGAAAGGTTAGTCGTGAATATTTTCGGTATGTCTTAGAGTGGCCCATAAAAAATGTCGTTTTTTAGAGTTTCTTATGGAGTCCTTCTGCTCCTATCTAGAAAACATTTTATATGTTAATGGTATGCAGTATTAAAAGCTAATCAAGCAGGCGAATGTCACCGTCTAGTTTTCTTCTGATATTCTTTTGTTTCTAACTAGCAATAAACGTCAATATGGCAGACGAAAAATACGAAATTTTGATACTATTCCGTCATTACTAGAAACAAAACGTTTCTGCAACCGCCGCAGTGAAAAAAATTTGCGTAGTGGAAGGGGGAGGAATAGTGAACATTCGTACGGCGCAGCGTTGGTTTCGAAAATTCACTGGCGGCGATACAAGTCTCAAGAGGAAACAAGGTCCTGGTCGGCCCAACTCCTGCAACCTGCATTGCCGGTTCCCAAACGAGAAAGGTTCCAAAGGAAGGTTATGCTTTGTGTATGGTGAAATTTTGATGGGGTTGCTGATGGGCACACGATTGATCCTAACCTTTACAGTCAACAGTTGGATCGGATGCATGATGCTCTAAGTCGGCGTTACCCTGGATTGGTGAAACACAGGACGCGCAATTCTGAAACAAGACAACGCCAGACCTCATACTGCAGCTGAAGCTCAACAAAAAAATTAGGGAATTGAATTTGGAGCTTCTTCCTCATCCAGCTTATAGCTCGGACCTTGCGCCTTCCGATTATCACTTATTCCGATCGATGGCGCACTTCCTTCGTGGACGGCACTTTACAAGTGTTGAGGAAGTTGAAGTTGCATGCCGAGAATTCTTTAATTACAAAGACGCTACACGTTACCGTCGTGGCATTGAAGATCTTGCAGAAAGATATTACTTTACAATGGTTTATACTTTGGTGAATAAAAGTTTTCATTTATTATTTTATCATTAAATAAAGTTTTTCATAATAAAACGTCATTTTTTATAGGTTATCCTAATACTAACTTATAGAGTCGAGCAGGGTCACAAGAAAGTAATAACAATTACTTCCAGGGGACATTCATAAAAACATTTTAAGAATTAAGTATACATTTTACTTATAGCCCATTCCACACAGCTTTTTATAACATGATGTCTTCCTTGATTGAGGCGCATAAAATGGCATATACAAACAGTATAAATATACATATAAACATACTTTATTAGAGTTAAAACCCACTTTTCATTTCAGTTGCAATCTAACAAAATGTTAATAATCCGGTCCTGATACTAAAGTAAACGTATGAATCATTAACTTTGGTTAGATATAGAAATAAACGGTAGTATTGAATAATTCCTAGTATCCGGACCGCTATGACAAACACTAAATATTTCAGTATAATGCACAAACCCCATAAAACTATTATTTCGCGTTTATTCAGCTTTATATTTCATATTGTATGCCCCCATAAATAACACGCAGGAGAATATCATCCGGTTTTATTAAGTAATTATTTCATAATAACTAATAGAATAATTTGAGTATAAAATTATGTAGTGTATCATAAACATTTCTTCACTCCTATTCACATATCACACGTTTTACTAAATGTAATTCAAAATTTGTTTATCCATGAGTTAATTGGGTCAATAAATTTTATTTTATAAATAAGTAAAAAAAGGAAATTGTAAATAAACAAAGCCGGCATGATAAAATCTTAGCCGCAATTATTTTTTTAGTATTTATTATCTAAATAATTAACCGTCGGAATCATGAATCATAGTCACATGAAAGTTTAATTTGACGTAAAAGGTTCGAAGTTTCATAATACCCTTGTAGATAAGTACACATTTTATTCATATACTGCACAACAATTATCGTTCTTTTCACGATTATACAGGGTTTTCTAATAGTGTTGCGCTTCACAAATCTTTGATTCTTGTTGTTTTTTCTTTCAATCAGCACGAGGAAGGTGTTAAAATTAAAGAGTATTAACTTGATTGATGAAATTGTTTAATTGTATGCTTTAATTTGAATTTATAGGTGAATGTCACTTAGAACTTTAATTGAAACAAATAACTTTTTTTGTGTTGGTCCTGTAATATCTGTTTTCCGATAGTCATAGCTCCGCTAAGGATCGTTTGCTGGACATGTCGGCAAAAATATTACTGTAGCACACGGTGAAGCACCGTGATGTAGCAGTTATTTTCTTAATTTTTGACCATTATATAAAATAATGTATCGCGCCTTATGCGATGCAACCCATATAGCAATAGTTACATACAAGTTGTAGAACCGTGATGGAACTTTTTTTGTTTTTAACGTAATTCCAGGAAAAAGGAAAAGGCCACGTATTTCATTTCCTCCCCAAAAAGGAAATGGCCACGTATTTCATTCCCTCCCTAAGGGGGAGAGAGGGCTGCACGAGCTTTCCGAACTCCTTCAGCTACAATCATGGATTCCCAGCACACATACATACATTACGTATATGTGCATGGTGGGATTAAGGATGGGTGTGGTCAGGAAAGGATCGGAAGGAACGGAGTTAGGGTAATTCCCTTATATCTTAGAATAGTCTAGGAGGTAGTGCTGATTTGGCTAACACTGCAACGATTTTCCAATTTATATATAAAAAATATATTCCAACCCACAAAGTTGAAGTTACGCGAAACAAATAATTTTAATTACAATTTTTACCTTCCCACCTACATATACATACACTGTGTCTCTTGAATTTCTGGACATAGGGAATTCCCATGTTAAAATAAACTATTGTAAATATTGGCTCCCCTAATTATTTTATAGTAAAATGTCAAATGTAAAACTTCTTAAGGAAAAAAAGGCTGCTTCTTATGCTACAATTGCATTTACATTTGGTTCATCCGTTTTCGAGAAAATTAGGAAAAACTTAAGGGCTTTTTCGTAACTGGTCAAGGTTGCTTTGCTTTAGACAGACAATGCTAACAATAATTATTAATTGTCTTGTAAATCTTTCATTGTTCAAAAACAATTCATTCATCATTAAAACTTTATTTGGGACAGATTATTACATTTTAAAGAAAAACTTGTGTATAAAAATGAATTATTACACCATTGAAGAAAAAGTAAAATTTATTGAATCGCATTACTCCTGCAATTCACTTAGAAATATCAGAGATTTGTACTCGGCTAGTTATCAAAACCGTTATTTATTTTCCAATTTTCATAATTAATTTGTTTATTTAGAATATCACCTTCTTGTTTATAACAGACTTATTTTATTTGTGCTTCTTATAGAATTTATCCTGACACTTACATGGCTTATTAACGTTACCGGTTACGAAAAAGCCCTTAAGTTTTTCCTAATTTTCTCGAAAAGGGATGAACCAAATGTAAATGCAATTGTAACGTAAGAAGCAGCCTTTTTTCCTTAAGAAGTTTTACATTTGACATTTTACTGTAAAATAATTAGGGGAGCCAATATTTACAATGGCTTATTTTAACATGGGAATTCCCTATGTCCAGAAATTCAAGAGACACAGTGTATGTATGTTATGCAATGGACATTTTTTCCACTATCGCTATATCGCCTTAGTTCATTTTACAACTTTTTGCCAAGTTTTGTCAAGATCGGCCATGATGTCTGTGCGTGCGTGCATCTGCATGTGCATGTGCGTGAGAGTGCGCGTGCGCGTGTGCGTGTGCGCGTGCATGTGGGTGTGTGTGTATGTGTGTATGTGTGTATGTGTGTATGTGTGTATGTGTGTATGTGTGTATGTGTGTATGTGTGTATGTGTGTTGTATGTGTATGTGTGTGTGTGTGTATGTGTGTATGTGTTGTGTGTGTGTATGTGTGTATGTGTGTAGTGTATGTGTGTATGTGTGTAGTGTGTATGTGTGTGGTGTGTATGTGTGTGTGTGATGTGTGTTGTGTATGTGTGTATGTGTGTTGTGTGTATGTGTGTACTGTGTCGTGTGTGTGTGTGTGGTGTGTGCGTGTGTGTGTGTGCGTTGTGTGTCGTGTGTGGTGTGTGTGTGTGTCGTGTGTGCGTGTGGGTGCGTGTGTCGTGTGGTGTGTGTCGTGTGCGTGTGCGTGTGCGTGTGCGTGTGTGCGTGTGTGCGTGTCGTGTCGTGGCGTGTGTGTGCGTGTGTGTCGTGCTGTGTGCGTGTGTGCGTGTGTGCGTGTGTGCGTGTGTGCGTGTGTGCGTGTGTGCGTGTGTGCTGTGTGCGTGTGTGCTGTGTGCTGTGTGGTGTGTCGTGTGTGTGTGTGTGCGTGTGTGCGTGTGTGCGTGGTGTGCGTGTGTGCGTGTGCGTGTGTGTGTGTGCGTGTGCGGTCGGTGCGTGGCGTGGCGTGTGCGTGTGCGTGTGCGTGTGCTGTGTGTGCGCGTGCGTGTCGTGTGCGCGTGCGTGCGTGCGTGCGTGTGCGTGTGTGTGTGTGTGTGTGTGTGTGTGTGTGTGTGTGTTTGTGTGTATGTGTGTGTAGTAGCGTAGAGTGTGTAAACCGTTCCGTCATAGGTAGTAGAGACACTCAATTAATAATAATGAATTATGTTATGTTTTGGTAGGAACCCGTTCTACTTTAAATGTTATAAAAAGATATGTGACTTTATATTGGTATAAAATAAAGTATTATTCTGATTCTGCATGTCAATATCTTACAAATTGGCGACGAGGTAAAAGGAATTATAAAGGCTACCTACGTGATTTTATTGGATGGAAAATAAATTGGTGTTCCACAACAATGGCGAATGAAAATGTAAATGAAGCACATGTGGCGTCTACTCCGATTTATGGTACAATAGGTAGATTGGAATAATTTATAGTAGGAAGCGATTGGAATATTTACGTGGAGAGGTCAGAAGAATATTTTAAAGCAAATATGGTTCCAGAAGAAAGAAGGGTACCTGTTCTGGTAACATTAATCGGCCAGACAGCGTACAAAATTTTAAAGGACGTTTGTGATCCTGTGTTACCTAGAGACAAGACATTCAAAGAATTAAATGCAGTTTTAAGCAAACAATTTGCACCGACAGTATCAGTATTACGAAAGCGTATTGAATTTTACAATTGCCATCAGGGTCCACAAGAGACAGTAAATGAATGGTTTATTAAAATAAAAAGGGCTGCAATGGATTGCAAATTCGGAAGCAACTTAGAGAATATTTTAAGTGATAAATTTATTGCAGGTATCAGAAGAGGTTTAATGTTAGATAGATTATGTGAAGAAGACCACAATAAGCAGTTAAGGGAATATGTGGATCTAGCACTCAAGAAAGAAAGCTCATTATTGCAGAGTGAACAGCAAGTGAACAAAGTAATGAATGTACAAACGGAAAAAGTTCCAAGGAAGCAAGTAGGCGAGAAGGAAGTAGGCAGAAGACCGAAAGTTACAGAACCTAGTAAGATCGAGGTAGGCAAAGAAAAGAAGGGTGAATGTTTTGCTTGCGGTGAAAAAAATTATAATTTCAGAACCTGTAGATTTAAAGCGTTCAAATGTAACATTTGCCATAAAACAGGACACTTAGCTAAAGTTTGTATTCACAAAAATAAAAGGCCTGTTGGTATAAATGTCATACAGGAACAAGGTGAACAATATGAAAGTCTGTATAATGTTATTAGTTGTTATAAAACGAGTGACCCATTTTTAATTGCAATTAGGGTTAATAACAATATTAAACATGGAAATTGATACTGGATCAGGAGTGTCAATAGTTCCAAAAGATTTATATGATAAGTTCTTGTCAAATTGTAAATTAGAAAGTTGTAGTACAATTTTAAAATGCTATGATCAATCGAGAATGTTACCAATAGGGCAGTTGAGGGTAGAAGTAGAATTTAAAGGACAGAAAGAAACGTTAGATTTAATAGTTATGAATTCCACAGGCCCCGCTTTAATGGGTAGGGATTGGATTACCAAGTTAAATATTTTAAAGCATTATAATGAAAAAAATGTGAAGTAGTTAGTAGAAAATAAACACGAATATGTTATTATAGAATTGATTAAGGAATTTAGTCAAGTTTTTAAAAATGAATTAGGATGTTATAAATATGGGGAGATTGAATTAGAAATGAAAGATAATAGTAATCCTGTATTTCGAAAGCCACGAATGTTACCTTTTGCATTTAAGAAAGATGTTGAGAATGAACTTGACAGATTAGAAAGGTTAGATGTAATTATTAAGATCGATAGTAGTGAATGGGGAACACCGTTAGTGCCTGTTATAAAAAAAGATGGAACTGTTAGATTATGCGCGGATTATCGAGTAACTGTTAATAAGTAATTAAAGGATGTTCATTATCCTATACCACATATTGAGGAATTATTTGCGGTACTGCAGGGGGGTACATGTTTCACAAAATTAGATTTAAGCCAAGCATACAATCAGTTAAGGGTAGATGAGGAAACAGGTAAATGTTTAGCATGGAGTACACATAAAGGTATTTATGCTGTAAAAAGGTTGCCTTTTGGAGTAAAACCTGCATGCATGTTATTTCAAAGAACTATAGAAAAAATATTACAAGGTGCTAAGGGTACCATTAGTTTTTTAGATGATATTTTGGTGACTGGCCAAAATTTAAACGAACATATTGAAAATTTAAAAGCAGTTTTTAGATTATTGCAAGCAGCTGGTTTAACGGTTAGAAAAGACAAATGTCAATTTTTCAAAAGAGAAGTAAAATATTTAGGGTATATTGTATCAGCTGACGGGTTGAGAAAAGATGGTGAGAAAATAGAAGCAATTTTAAATGCAATGCAACCGAGTAATATGAAAGAAATTAAAAGTTTTGTAGGGATGATAAACTACTATGGTAAATTCATAAATGGATTAGCTATGATGTTAAAACCTTTATATGAATTGTTAAAGAAAGATAAAGAATTTATTTGGACAAAGGAATGTGACCAAGCGTTCATGACAGCAAAGAGAGCAGTCGCACCAGACAATGTATTGGCTCATTTTGACAAAAATAGTCCGCTTAGGTTAACATGTGATGCGTCACAGAAAGGGATTGGTTCGGTATTGAGTCATGTTGATACTGAAGGCAATGAACGGCCAATAGGGTTCGTGTCAAGAGTGCTGTCTAAAGCTGAAAAGAACTACTCAATGATAGACAAGGAAGCGTTGGCAATCTACTATGGGGTAAAGAAGTTTTCACAATATTTAATGGGGAGACAATTTGAGCTTGTGACCGACCATAAGCCACTGCTAGCATTGTTGGGTGATAAGGGGGGAGTGCCTCCTATGGCAGCAGAAAGGTTGCAAAGGTGGTCATTTTTTTTATCCAGTTTTAATTATACAATTAAATATATAAAAGGTAAGAATAACGAAGCTGCAGATGCACTGTCACGACTACCAAATAGTAAACATGAAATTGATTTAGTTGAAGATAATAATTATACATATTTAAATTTTGTAGAAGAGGCTATGCCAACAGATGCAAAAAAAGTTAGAATAGAATCACGAGTAGATGTAGAGATTAGTCCAATAATTGACCTAGTCCGAAATGGATGGGAGAATTATATTGAAAATGAAGTAAATAAACCATATTTTAGAAGGCGCGATGAATTAACGTTAGAGCAAGGAATTTTGATGTGGGGTTACCGAGTAGTGGTACCAGTTAAATTTAGAAAAGCATTACTAGACGAATTGCATAATTCGCATCTAGGGATTGCAAAAATGAAAAGTAAGGCGAGATCATACTTTTGGTGGCCAAAGCTTGACGAAAATATAGAAAATATAGGCAAAAATTGTAAGGTTTGCAAGGAAAGTAGTAATAATCCAGAGAAAAGAAGTTTGCAAAAATGGCCTCAAGTAAATAAAGTTTTTGAAAGAGTGCATGTAGATCATTTAGGACCTTTTAAGGGTAAAATTTATTTAGTATTAATCGATGCTTATAGCAAATGGCCGGAAGTAATAGAGGTTACTTCAACAGACTCTAAGCAAACAATTGAAAAATTGAGAGAAATTTTCGCACGGTTCGGGATACCTGTAAATTTAGTTAGTGATAACGGTACGGCGTTCACAGCAGCGGAATTTCAAAAGTTTTGTAATATCAATAATGTAAATCATATATTTGCCGTATCATCCTTCCAGTAATGGAGCGGCTGAGAACGCGGTAAAAGCATTTAAAAACGCATTAACAAAAGCATTAATGAACAAAAAAAAATTACAATGCAACTATACAGACATTAATAAGTAGATATTTGTTTGAATATAGAACGACAGTTCATTGCACAACTGGTGAAACACCAGCGAAATGAATGTTTAATAGGGAAGTAAGAAATAGATTAGATACATTAAAACCCAAACATAAAGACCTAGCTATTAACAGACAAAAAACAAATTTTAAAGGGAATAGAAAAATAGAATTTTTAGAAGGTGATCAGGTTTATGTGAAAGATTATAGAAATACATATAAACCAGGATGGATTTTAGGAGAGATTACTGCAGTAATTAGTAAAAATATTTATAATTGTTATATTCCTTCATTAGGGGTAACTTGGAAAAGACATAAAGATCAATTACTAAAGTATAAGGCAAAGGTTAAGGTGAATAGTAATTTTGATCAGGGGAGTCAAATGTTAATTGGGGGTGCAGATAGTAAGTTAGGAATAGTAAGTACTGAAATTGACGTAATGAACAATGATGATCATGGTACAAATGAAATGTTAGAAGTACGTGGAGATGATGATTCTATTGGGCATAATGAAATAAATGTAAATGCTAAGGATAACGAAAACGACAGAGTTGTTTCTAAAAAGAATGAATGTGTAAGGGAAACAAAATTGTCGGAATGTATTGCAAGGGATAGGCCACGTAGAGTTATTCAACCACCACAGAGATTAGATTTATAAGTAATAGGTTAAGGAGACATGTTTTGTGTATTGTAGCAACATTTTAGAGTAGGGGATGTAGTAGCGTAAAGTGTGTAAACCGTTCCGTCATAGGTAGTAGAGACACTCAATTAATAATAATGAATTATGTTGTTTTGGTAGGAACCCGTTCTACTTTAAATGTTATAAAAAGATATGTGACTTTATATTGGTATAAAGTAAAGTATTATTCTGATTCTGCATGTCAATATCTTACAGTGTGTATGTGTGTATGTGTGTATGTGTGTATGTGTGTATGTGATGTGTGTGTATGTGTGTATGTGTGTATGTGTGTATGTGTGTAGTGTATGTGTGTATGTGTGTATGTGTGTATGTGTGTATGTGTGTATGTGTGTATGTGTGTATGTGTGTATGTGTGTGTGTGTATGTGTGTATGTGTGTGTGTGTATGTGTGTATGTGTGTATGTGTGTATGTGTGTATGTGTGTATGTGTGTATGTGTATGTGTGTATGTGTGTGTGTGTATGTGTGTATGTGTGATGTGTGATGTGTGTATGTGTGTGCGTATGTGCGTATGTGCGTATGTGCGTATGTGCGTATGTGTGTATGTGTGTGTGTGTATGTGTGATGTGTGTGTGTGATGTGTGTATGTGTGTAGTGTGTATGTGTGTATGTGTGTGTGTGTGTGTGTGTGTGTGTGTATGTGTGTATGTGTGTATGTGTGTATGTGTGTGTGTGTGTGTGTGTGTGTGTGTGTGTGTGTGTGTGTGTGTGTGTGTGTTGTGTATGTGTGTATGTGTGTGTGTGTATGTGTGTGTGTGTGTGTGTATGTGTGTATGTGTGTATGTGTGTGTGTGTGTGTGATGTGTGTGATGTGTGTGTGTGTGTGTGTGTGTATGTGTGTATGTGTGTATAGGTGTATGTGTGTATGTGTGTGTGTGTGTGTGCGTGTGTGTGGGGTGGGGGGGTGTGTGATAGTGTAGTGTGTGTGACTGTATCCACTATAACCTTAAAAAAGACGTAAAATTTTCATAAAACTCTACACTTAGAATTACCTACTCTTAAAATAGCTGAGTTCCATCAAATTTTGGCTAAAATCTATTTACACTTAAACTTACCTTTTAGAGAGCGTCAAAGTACATTTTTTGAAAATCTTGAAAACTGCTAACTTTATTGAAAAAAGCTATTAACCTTTAATTAAAGATAATTAAATATTAAACAAATTTCCTTAAGAGTCCATCACCGCCCGACGATTTCCAATCGCTGAGGGGTAAGAGTGGAAAACGAGGTAGGTAGAGACGGAGCCTATTCGCCTTTGTCAACGACATTAGTGTATGGCCGTATTAAGGGTCTATCGCCAGTTGGAATTGTAACTGATTGCACGAGTTTCGATGTATACATAAAATTCAAATAAAACATTGTTGTATAAACACAAAAAAGTTGTCAATGGGTACAGGAAGGTTTATTGTAGGGCCCTCCTGATAGGACTTTTTAATTTTTTACAAAATTTTTGATAAAATCTGTTTGAAGTTTGTTAATATTCATTCCATTTCACGAATATTTTACAAGAAATGCTAACAAAAATGGAAAATTGTAAACACGAGTGCCCTACAAGAAACTTTCCTCTTTGCAACAACAATTTTTTTGTCTCAACGAAACAGGTACTTAACAATTTAATGTTGATATCTTAAAAATAAAACAAATCGAAAATCGACAAATGAAAATGTAAATATGTAAGGACATATTTAGAAACAAAAAAGCAATGAAAGATGTGGTTGATTTAGGTAGGTACTATTTTATTTAGTTGATCGTTTCTTATTTTGTTGTGCTTCAGAAATGTTAATCGGATCCCTTATTTTCATGCCGCGAGTATGTCGTGGATCAATAATTTCCGGTAAAAGGCAATTATAATAAAATTTTTACAACTTGGGCAAATTGCTTCTTTAATGGTCATATTTCTTGATGCAAAGGAACATTCAATTTCCATAAGATATCCTGAATTTTGGTCAATGCTATCGGGGGAAGCACCGAGGGGCGGCCAATTTTTATTAATTAAAGACCATTATTACAAATGTCGAAACCGAATTTGTGTTTTAGTGCTTCTTTCACTGTCTGCGTTGTTTTTTCCCCACGCAGTTGCTTTAGAAAAAAATTCTTTTTGTACAAAATTTCTGTAACAGTCCCTGAACAACTTATAACTGGTCGCATTTTACAAATTTTACCAAATATTGAAGAAGTTACTAAATTCTTTTTGTGCAGTTTCCATACAGCCGAATCTGCTTGAAGTCACGTATTTGCTTCTATATTTTATAATCGATATCTGCCTTAGGAAATTTTTTTAAAAAATCATTTTTTAATACCATATAGGTTTCTTCATCGAGGTCGGGCTTTTCAAAATTTCCATGATTCACATCAGGGTTAGTTGTCCTCAGTATTAATTTCCTTCTTACTCTAAGTTTCGTTTGTCGCTTTGTAGTCTCCAATTACTTGATATTTCTTGGAGGACCGTATCCACCGCTCAATTGTTTGAGAATGTTGTATAAACGTATCTTAGTGTTTTTAGAAACCACCGCAAAAAACAACGCGCTGGATAACACCTTCGGAGTGTGTAATTAATTCTTTTGCCTCCTATTTTCTGAGCAATGATTGCATTAAATTGTTCTATTATGTTGTTGTTTACATTTTCTATCAAACTATTAGAATACCCTGCCAAATAGAAATAGCGTACTGTTGTCATACGTTTTTCTTCTATTCCAAATATTTGAAAATCGGACATGTACTTCATGATATCGGATTCCGTTTTTTCACAAAAATATTGTAGTTCTTTACAGTCTTTATCCTCTCCAAATATATGGCTTATATTGTTGATGACATCTTTTTTTAAATTTCTAATTTTTTCTTCATACGTGAGGTCTTCCACTTTTCTGTGTTGAACAGCCTTGGTAACTGCACTTCGGCATCGCAAAATATTGCTTGTAATTACATTTCGTACAGCACCTGAACACATTTTGTTTGAGATATTTCCCTTAGTTTGCTACTGTAGTTCCTAAATAGGTGATTAGTACACTCTATTTTTTGTACTCTGCAAGTTTCGTAAGGCCTGCTATCAAGAATTTTCTTAAAGCAACGCTGTCGCCATCTGCTATCATTTTGCTGTAGATCAAGTTGTGCATTTCCAAACTGCAGCAAAATCCTTCAGCAATGATGGTGGCATCCATAGCAGTGGATGATAATTTCCACTGTTTGTAACATGTATGTTTTGCCGATACCTCGCCTCTGTTTGCAGCTTTATAGTACACACAGCAATATATATTCTTTACTCCCAAGTACAACACTTTGCCAGATTTTAGACCAATTATTGCGGCCACACCAGGGAGAGAATTATAATTTCCCCCTCCTCGATACGAACGTTTTGCTCAGCTTCCGTCACAAACTACAGAAATCATTGGCGTTCCATTAATATCGACACTATTACTTGCTATTGCCATTTTTGCCTCTACTTGGCCAGCTTCCTTCATTGATTCTCATGAAATGTCTCCTATGAATCACATATGACCGAGTGAACTCTTTTGTATAGATTAAAGCTTGGTGGTGGAACGTTTACTGCCGCCGAATAATGTTTCAATTGTACTTGTAACCGCAGCAGTGTTAATGCCAACTTTTTGTGGTTGTTCTGGACAAGTAGATGTTATTTTTGAGAAATTGCACATGTTGCAAATAAACGTAATTTTTTATTCAAAACCTTTTATCTGCTTTTTTCCAATTTCCATATTCACCATCGAGCATCCGTATAAAAGAGAATGGCTTGATCAATAAGGCTCTGCAAATGTAGTATACGACAGTAATCGTTCTAAAAATGAAAGCAAAACTAAATTTTTCACTGTTGTTAAATAGAATCAAACGTTATGTAATGAATAGATATTTTTGAAAATATGAACCAAAAAAGCTTTTTTCAATTGTTAACTAAACCCGTGAACAAATTGTGCATCGATACTTCAGTGCAACAGTGGGATATCTAAACAATAGTTGAATCAATTTGAATTCATGTGGACTATGCTGCAAATGTACAAAGCATTCAATGTAAGTACCTTATGCCTTGTGGTGTAGAATTTGTGGTCATAGATTCTTGGTGAAATTCCGTACGTTTCGCGAAACTTGTTAAACTGAAATAACTGTATTGCATGCTAATGATAAATAAAACAAACTAATTGTTTTTGTATTGATCGGAAAAAATCATATTATTATTTGAAATTAGTTTTTGTACGTAAATACATATCTTTGAATGAATGAATATAAATATTATTACTCTCTATTACCACAGATGTGCTACTACTCTGTAAGACATGAAACATTATATTCTTACCAACTTGGATCTTCGTCCATTATAACTGTGTCTGTGTCGAAATTTGAAATGCTTCTTGTCAAAAGAGGAAGATCCGCACGACGTGTTCTAAAAATTGTAAACTTTTGACAACTTTTGGAAACTTGGGATAGAATCATGCTAATAATGACGTATTTCATTTTTATTAAATTACAACCCAAATAAAGATTAGGTTATTTTCGTAATAAGCGAAATAATAATCAGTAAAACAAATTCTCTCACACAGCATTTTGTTTCTTCTACAAACTTTATTTGGCGTTTCAAAAACCGTTTAAGCGCTTAGGATTTGAAAAATCCAGAGCTTTGGTGGTTACATTTAGTAAGAGTGATTATTTTCTTTTTCTTCCCTATCAGGAGGGCCCTACAATAAACCTCGCTCTATCCACTGACACCTTTTTTGTGTTTATACAACAATGTTTTATTTGAATTTTATGTGTACATCGAAACCCGTGCAATCAGTTTCAATTCCAACCGGTGATAGACTCATAATGAATTTCTATTTGTAGTGTATAAACTAACCCTAAAAAATGCCTAATATTACTTTTGTCTATATTGGAAAAACTGTAAACTTATAACAAATATTATACGCACCTTTTTAAAGATAACTCAATTTTAGATCAATTTTTTTTTAGAAAATTGAAAAGGCATTTTAAATTTTAATTACACTTAATTTACTACAATCCACTTTGTCATTATTAGAACACAAACGAATAAATGACAGATTGTTTCGGTTTTGTTTTTCCAGTTGACTAATAATAATTACTTTTGAAAAAATATGTGATCATTTATAAACTTTAAACGCTTGTATCTGGGAAACTATTGCGAATCAGACCTATGTTTATGGGACTTTTTTTACTGAAATTGACCCAAGGAACATACTATTTCAGTTTGTACAGTTCCTCACCGGACACCCTGTATATACTTTGGGAAGTTATTGACTACACTCCCGCGAAGGTTTTTAACACAATTTTTTTAATTATCGGCCCCCAAGTGCCCTCATAATCTTTCAACGCAGCAACGCGCACCGGGTACGGCTAGGTTTCATTAGCATAGTAGAGCACACAGGGTATCTGCTATGTTTTATATTTGATCAAAATAACTGTATTAAAAATATACGTAGCTTAGTGCTGACTTTATTAATGGTGTTTCAAAGCGGGTTAATCCACAGGTATTGAATTCGTGACGGGCAATGCCGTGCAGGGTCAGCTAGTACACCATGTAAAAACCCAAATAAGATAAGTAACAGTATATATTGTTTAGAGAAGACGATGGTTTAGTTCGATTGTAATCAAAAATAGTTTAGCAAAATGATTCCTTTAGTTTCAAATGTCCCTATATTTTGGTAAATAGTAGTTATACCATATATATATATATATATATATATATATATATATATATATATATATATATATATATATATATATAATATAATAGGGAAGAGAGGCAAAGTATTGGAATTTAAAGTAGTCAAGTATTGTGTGTTGCCTAGCAAAGAATTGACAATATAGTTTGTATGAAAAGAAACAGCTTCTTACAACATACTGTAAGAGAGAGATGTAAAGTACATACCGAATATTTCTTGTTCTAAGTAAAAGTTGTTAATAAGCAGTGTTGCCAGACTTAAAAAAAGCCTTTTATTGGAAGAATGATTTAAATTTTGTATGCATAATTTTTTGCTACTACCTAAAAAGGGACGATAACAGAACTTAAAATTTTAGAATCCTGATTTCTTCATTATTCTCAATCAAACAGATTTAGTAAATTATCTTAAGCATTAAAAAACCTCAAACAAATCTTCTAAGAATTTATTTAAGAAAACAACAAATAAGCACTTTCATCGAAACAAAATTTAAAATGCACAATACTACACAAATAGAACGCAAATTTATGTATTGTATGCGGTGGCGAACATTGGTTTATGTTTTATGTACCTAAAGGTAAATAAAGGTGGGATTTTGTGCCATAAAATAGATTTACCTACATTACCTAATAATGTTGGTAAACTAATAATACTAAAAACTAAAAGGCACTTGAGTTAAAGTATTTAAAATTTGGTGTCCAACGATAGCGCACGTGGTAGCGCACGGCTATTATTTATGGATTTAGTGCTCGAGGATTTGCGATCGTTTTGGAGTTATGCATTTGATTCACAGGTAAGCGGCAAATAAACCAAAAAAGGTTCTAAAAAAAATTATTGAACAGAATCAATTGGAATTTAGAAATGGCAAACGAAATTCGATTGATTATGTGTACACTGCTTTAAAATATAAAAAACAACAAATTTAAAAAATTGCGAAACAAATTAATTAAAAATTTGAAAACTTGTAGGAATTTTTTTTACATTTGTATTAAAAACTAAAAACACTTTTATGCAGGCTCTTATCAGAGGCAGTCACAATCTCGCATGGAAAGGTTTGAAAGAATTTAGTAAAACATCTAAAATAGGTATGCATTTTATTTGCACAATAGCCAATCGAGCCCCGATAATCGCACCAAACCTTCTTATGGCTCTGTACGGGTCTGCTCACTAGAAGTAGGGTGCCTAAAATATGTATTATTAAATATTATTAAAATGTCCAACTTTAATATGACGTCTTTCCTAATTAAGGTGATGGTCGACTGTTAAATTGTAGGACCTTATGACTACCTAAACCAGGGGTGGCCAACCCAAAGGATCTTGCGGGCCACTTTGGAAATGCATCTTAACTCGGCGGGCCGCTTATACATTTATATATCCCCGTATTAGATTTAGACTTACTATAGCCATTTTTTTGGAGTGAAAAATTGAAACATAATGAGTTATTATTATTGTGTTTACTATTATTCATACATGTTAACATAGATAATATAATAATAATGATACTAAACGCGCATTGCAAAGAAATATACTGTGCCCGTATAAAGCCCAACCTATTATGTGAACCATAAAACGGAAATTAATAAAATTTTGGGAAACCGCATTAAGCCACATACAGGGTGAATCTTATCTAATCCGCCAAAATTAAAGGAGTACTAGAACTCATCGTTCTAAGCAAAAAAGTTCATATGCACATGGGTCCGGAAATGCTTCGTTTCCGAGAGACAGAGCGTCAAAGTTGAAAAAAGAAATCGCGTTTTCTTCAATATCTTTCGACTGCTTCGAAATAATTTCATGAAATTTCGTATACGGAGGTTTTTTGGGATGACAAATTCAAATTTGTGGTCCATTTAGTTGTGGTTTCTAGAGAGCGCCAGCGGCAACCATTTCGACCCCTTTAAATCGTTACAATTTTTTTGTACTACACTGTATGCCATTTTGGACTAGAAAAATCAATTCTCCTGTCTTTTCTGCTAAAAAAGGGTGTGTTTTACTGAAGTCGCTAGGAGCAACCCTTTCCGAGAAAAACGCATTTAAAATTCATGATGCATTCACATTTTCGGAAGGTATTTTTTTGACAGGTTTATCAATAGGGATTCTTAATTGTTACTAAGTAGCTTACTTGTTTACTTATGTATCTGTCACTTTGCGTTCATTGATAATAAAAAGTCCATAATTAAATACGATAGAATGCCTAGACATAATTTATTTTCAAATTAAAAAATGCGTGATATGATTTGCGTTTACGCACAAGAAAATTTTGTTGGGCGTAGCCAAGTCGTGAACTTTTTCAACAACTTTTTAATAGACTTGGCGAAACTGGTGGTTTTCGTCCCAAAAGGGATATGGGATCCAAGCGTACCATTACTGTAGATCAGGAAGAAGAAATTGTAACTCGAGTAGCAGAAAATCCAGAAATTAGCAGTAGACAATTGGCTAGAGACACCCGAGTAAGCCAAACAACAGTATTGAGAATCGTCCATAAAGAGAAGTTATATCCCTACCATTTTACACCGGTTCACAATCTCCTAGTAGCAGATCTACCAGCTAGACTACAGTTTGCTAATTTTATGCACACTCAGCAACAACTTGACCATCAATTTTTAAACAATGTGCTATTTACCGATGAAGCCACGTTTACTCGTAGGGGAGTATTTAATTTCAGAAACAAGCACGTTTGGGATGTTCAAAATCCTCATGTTGTTAGTGAGCGTCATTTTCAACAAGAATTTAAGATCAACGTTTGGTGGGTGTGGAATTATAGGGAACTATCTGCTTGATCCATATGAACTTCCTCCGAATTTGAATGGTCAACTGTATTTAGATTTCCTGCAACATCATTTAGTTGATTTCTTGGATGATTTACCTTTAATTTTTCGACAAAACGTGGTATTTATGCAGGATGAAGCTCCAGCCCATTTTACTATTCAAGTGCGCAACTATCTTCATGAAACTTTCCCGAATGGGTGGATAGATCGTGAAAGCCTAAATCCGTGGCGTGCGCATAGTCCTGATTTCAACCCAATGAACTTTTGTTTCTGGAGTGATATTAAATCATCAGTTTACACCGGAGTTATAAACAACCGAGAAGAATTATGGTACAGAATTGTAAATGCTGCCGAATCATTCCGAAATAAGAATATTTTCTTTAAAATAAGGCATTATTTTAATAAACGTATTGATAAATGTATAGAAATTAGAGGCGGGAATTTTGAACAGTTGTTATCAAAATAATTTAATGTTAGATATTTTAGTGCTCCTTACAAAAGTTAATTTTAAATAAATAAACATTGTGAGTTTTAAATGCGTTTTTCACGGGAAGGGTTGGTCCTAGCGACTTCACTAAAATATACCTTTTTTTATAAGAAAAAATAGGAGAATCGATTTTTCTAGTCCAAAATGGCATACAGTGTAACACAAAAAAGTTGCAACGATTTAAAGGAGTCGAAATGATTGCCGCTAGCGCCCTCTAGAAACCACAACTAAATGGACCAAAAATTTGAATTTGTCATCCGAAAAAACCCCCGTATACGAAATTTCATTAAATTATTTCGAAACAGTCGAAAAATATTGAAGAAAATGCGATTTCTTTTTTCAACTTTGACACACTGTATCTCGGAAACGAAGTATTTCCGGATCCATGTACATATGAACTTTTTTGTTTAGAATGATGAATTCTAGTACTCCTTTAATTTTGGTGGATTAGATAAGATTCACCTTGTATACAACATTTCTGATGGTATTAAGTGACATAATGGAGGACAGCCTCCATTTTGTAATGTGATTTTAAAAGAGATCATATGGCAAGTAATACCTCATTTGAAAGCTCGTTTCAAGTCCTTTTCAGCGACATCATTAAAATATTGCTACTCATTTATGAGTTTCAACCCAAAAACCTCAAAACATTAATTAGAGTTTTTGGGTTAAAATTCATGAATCAATAGTAATATTTCAATGTTGATGTCGTTGAAAAGGACTTGGAACGAGCTTTCAAATGAGGTATTACTTGTCATATGATCCCATTTAAAATGGCGGCTGTCCATGGAATAAAAAAAGTGAAATCATTAAAAAATATTTATTTTACTAGTGCCATATTTGTTTCTCCACTCTTTAACTTAGCTGTGATGAATCTCGCGGGCGCCGCATGTGGCCCCGGGTTGGCCACCCCTGAGTCCTAGCCTGTATAATACTCACACATTAAAAATAAAATTAAGAAAAACACTTTTAGTAGATTTACAAATGTTGTAAATGTACTAATTTTTGGGATTTTCTTTCTTTTGAAGGACCTACACTTCTAAGGTCTTGCGAAATCCATTTTAAAGTTTTATTCAATTTACATAATATCAAATGCTGTATAAAAAATAATATATGTTCGTGACATGAAGAATTGATATTTAGCCACTTGGGATTCAGTGCGTTCACTTTTTTTCTACATTATCAATTCAATTTTTTTTAAAGTTATTTTTTTCCTTATTTTGGGAAAAGTCATTTTCAAATGCTTCTAATGCTATTATAGAAGTTACCTGTACGACTAGATTGAAAGGTTTTTTTAAATACTTTCTTTCTAATAGTCCTTTTTTAGTTAAAGTAAATCAGTTTTGTTACGTAAAATATCTTCCATAGATAATTCTTAGCATTGTTTGCAATAAAATTTTTTTGTGTTTTGTAAACAACGTACCCGACGCATTTATTTTTCTATTTATGGAATTAGCGAAAGTATTTATATTTTTGTTAACGCGCTAATGAGGTTTTATATTTATTTCAAAATACCATTTGCAACCAGGTAAAGGCACAACCATGTGTTAACAGGATTGTTAATCCGGGAACAATACAATTTTTCCGTGAAAATAGCTGTAAATAGTAAAGCCTCTTATTCTATTAATAGAACATACAAGTTAAGAAATCGATTTCAGTTGTTTCATATAATAGTATGAATTCCTTGTTCAGTGTAATAATTGAAAAATTTCAACAAAAAGATTACAAGTGTGAAATACAACAACCAATATTTTATTTTAATAATTAAGAGTCATATTGATCTTTCATTAGATTAATTATTCTACGTTAGGGATGAAGAAGTACACTAAAACTTCAAATTCATGTATTGTCTTACTCCATAAAAACAACAAATTAGTAAAGACTTATTTTATATGCTGCTTTTTACAAGAGAAACAATTTTATAAATATCCACACAATGCAATTCTACCTAAGTTACCTATTTTAAAGAGCGATTATGTTGTGTATGAAACAACCAAATTTAATAACAAACGAAAACGACCATTCGTTTGTAGAATTCTAAATGTAATACGTTGCTAAATAAACAAACCTCATAAATCGAAACGGTATCCTTTCCAGCAGGTAATCGCGGAGATTATGTGACAACGCTGTTTCAACAGCAATGAAGAAATTTGTGGAAAACGGTTCGGCTCTGAAATGAATTAGTTTGGTTTTGCCGAGTACTAGCGCCCTAACGCGGTCGACTAACTTTGGCGTATACGATATTTAAGACGGACATTGCCTCTCTTCGCTATTATATACTCTTTGGTTATACGATTAACTCGTTTATAAGAGAAAAACGTGCATGTGAAGAAATAGTAATGCGAGCGGGAAAATAGACTAAATAAGCAATAAAAATGGAAATACCATCGTTTGATGAGACCAACAAAAGTAATAGCTGTCAAGTGTCAAATGAATCGAAAAAAGGTTTGGCACATACATAAAATATGTTTGGTTTGGCATCAAGGCGGATCCAGAATTCGGTTCTGCCAACTTACTGCAACTAAAAAAACAATAACCTAATTCATTTCCTAATAAACAAAACTAGACTATATATATATATATATATATATATATATATATATATATATATATATATATATATATACCGTGTCCAAGATAAGGATGCCCACAATGGGAATTTCGGAAACGGTAAGAGATGGAAGGTCGGTTAAATGGAACAAAAGTTACGCATTTGAGAGGATGTATTTATGGTCTTTGTAGAACTCAAATATCTCTTTTAGTTTTTGAGATATTTGAAAAAAATTGAATTTTCTGATTTTCGTTTTTACTTTTTTCTGACCTTATTTGAAGAGCTATCAAGAAAAGAAGAGCACATTTTCATTGCCACTTTTCTAGCTCTACTTAATGGTGTTATTCAATTTTTGATACAACGTTTCGTTTGTTAGCAACCATCATCAGCTTTATTTTTTTAAATACACGAGAAAATTATTTTTGCCGTATTTAAATTCTCTCCTTGATTCTGAATTCAACGATATATCACACTTTACATTTTTGATACGTTTCGGATGAGAAAATTAATATTCAATGTAAAACATCGAAAACGTACAGTTGAAACTAATACTAGAAACATTAGAAAACTGGGAAATTATTATAAAATAATGTTTTCTCATTTTCTAATTCCTGTTGCGAATAAAATAATTCACAAGTATGTATTTAGTGAAAATACTTTTAATTAAACAGTTACAATACATCTTCCGTCGTACTGCTGCATTTGATAAAAATAAGTTGGCTTTGCATTTTGTTTACCTACCTGTCATAATTGATTGTTGTCCGTATTACGTTTGTTTGGTGGTCTTTGAGTTAATTACATTTTGTGTTTACCTAAAAACAATATGGTAGAAGTACATTTTTCAAATAATGAAAAATTCGATATACTGACGTGTTACATTTTGTGTCAACGTAATTGTTCTGAAGCCGAAATAATGTATTTAAACAAATAGCCAGAAACGCGTCAACCTCACAAAAGAACTTTTCGCACATTAGCAGTTAATCTAAAAGAATATGCTGCGTTCAAAAACCTGTAAAATCTCGCAAAAAACCTTGCAATGAAGAAAAAGCCAATACGATTTTATTAGCTGTAACGGAAAATCCAGAGGTTTCTACTAGGAAAATTGAAGAGGCAACTGGCATAGCCCATTCCACAGCTCATTATGTTTTAAAGAAGGAGAAAGTACATCCATATAAATTTAGCATTTCCCAAGGACTTCGACCAGGTGACCCAGAAAGACGTAGAATATTTTGCGAATACTATACACGTCAATCTCAAGACAATGAATATTTTCCGAATAAAATAATATGGTCCGATGAAAGTATGGTTAATAATAATGGAATTTTTAATCGTAGAAATGCTCATTATTGGGCAAGAGTAAATCCACGTCTGTACAAAATGGCCAAACACCAACACCGTTTCGGATTTAATATGTGGGCTGCTACATTCGGTACTCGAATTATAGGTCCTTTCATTTACCACGAGTCCTTAAATTCTGAACGTTACCAAATTTTACTCCAAAATGAATTAGAGATAGCTTTGAATGATTTGCCTTTCCAGGAAGTTGAAGGTGGTTGGTTTATGCAGAATGGTGCACCAGCACATAATTTCATAGTTGTCAGAGAATACCTGTCAGTTAGATTTCCAGAAAGATGTATTGACACTCATGCAAATGTACTGTGGCCAGCCCGTTCTCCAGATATAACACCTTTGGATTTTTTTCTTTGGGGATACATTAAAAATTACATTTATGGAAACGATATTGAAAACGAAGAAATTTTACAAAGATTAGTTCTCGAAGCGTTTTCTAGTATTACTCCTCAAATGCTGAAGAATGTTTTAGATGCTACAGTTAGAAGATGCTATTTACGTTTAGAGAATAACGGGAATCTTTTTGAACATCTTTTGTGAGTTTATTAACCTTTAAAATAACTTTGTTTTTTATTTGTCTATCATTTAAAATTACAAAACATAACTTTATAATAATTTTACGGTTTTCTAATGTTTCTAGTATTAGTTTTAACTGTACGTTTTCGATGTTTTACATTGAATATGAATTTTCTTATCCGAAACGTATTAAAAATATAAAGTGTGATATATCGTTGAATTCGGAATCAAGGAGAGAATTTAAATATGGCAAAAATATTTTTTTCGTGAATCTAAAACAATAAAGTTGATGATGGTTGCTTCCAACGAAACGTTGTATCAAAAATTGAATAACAGCATTAAGTAGAGCTAGAAAAGTGGCAATGAAAATGTGCTCTTCTTTTCTTGATAGCTCTTCAAATAAGGGCAGAAAAAAATAAGAACGAAAATCAGAAAATTCAATTTTTTTCAAATATCTCAAAAACTAAAAGAGATATTTGAGTTCTACAAAGACCATAAATTCTCCTCTCAAATGCGTACCTTTTGTTCCATTTAACCGACCTTCCATCTCTATATATATATATATATATATATATATATATATATATATATATATATGTACTGCAGGTTTCTCGGTTGTTGATCCGCGTAGCTCTTCTGGTCTCCAAAAGACCGTTTGTTCCAAACCACGTTTCGGCAAAGTCTCATTTGCCATCCTCAGGTTGGTAACTGTCTGCTTCTGCTTCTAGTTACACAAACTGAACTAACTTCCTGTTATGTGTGCTGCTGCTTATGTACCCTATTGCTTTCACTGCTTGCACTGCATTCACTGCTTTCGCTACTTTCACTACCTTCACTCATTTCACTGTTTGCCTCCCTATTTTCACTTCTTTTGTTGATTCTGTTTTAGCTGTTAGTTGTTTAGGATTTTAGTTGTCTAAAGATTAATGATGTTTTCCATATTGATGGTATTCTCAGAGCATCGTCTCTTGTGTTGAGGTTATGTGGGTGTTTCTCAATCTCTATGGCTTCTCTGATAATTCTAGCTGTAAAGTGCTCGCTAAAGTTTTTGCGTCCTCAAATTTAATTTTGTGTCCTGTTGTGGTTACGTGTTGGGCCAAGGCTTTATTAACCGCTTCTAATAGTTCATCATTCAGTGCTGCTCTTAAGCGAGTTTGTACAATTTTTAATTTTGAAAAATCTCGTTCACAGTTTACTTGCGTACACGCCAAAGTTAAAATGTACTTATACGCCACATATAAATTGCAATACCACGGAATGAAAATTGTAATTGTATAAAATTTCAAACGCACAAGTCACGCACGTTTTACACGTATGTCTGGTAGAATTGTATTTGTTAGTACCTATGTATACGTCTATTGCTAAATTCTCGTAATATTTGGCGAAATTTATAAGCTCATCGATCAGATTATCGGAACTGACTTTAGCTCGTTTTGCAATAAAATGGAGATTTTCAGCGTTTGGTAAAAGTTTACCACTTCTAATGTCTTTAAATCGTTGAGGATCAAACAAATACAAACTTTCGAAAACCTCTTTATTGTTCAAAAAACGCTTTTCTACAGAACCCAAAAGTGTATCAATCGTGTATAAAAATACTTCAACTCGAAATTTCTCACAAGATTCCATTTTAACATCTTCATCAACAGCCATTTCACCTGGAATTCTTTTCTTGGAACGTTTTCTTTGTTGTTTGAGTTCTGTTTTGATTTCAACGTTTTCCAATTCTAAATCTGCACTTTTTTCTTCCAGTTCTTTTGCAAAGTTTTGAGCTGAAGTCAAGATAATTTCAAAATGCTCTCTTAAATTTTTACATTGTTTATAAAAACTGTTAATTTTATTCCAGGCGACCAGATAATCTAAACGTATAAATGTTGTGTAATGGTGCCAGGTGTAATGTGGTGTTTCAAAAAATTTAGTTATAAATAAATGTGTAAATGTTCTCAAAAAAAATCGTTAAAATAACCAGGGACCCAAAACACTCAATAAAAGCTAATGCCGTTGTCCCAGTCGGAAGATTAAAGTAGGCCGGTTCAATCTTTTTGATTTGCTTAATTACCACAAATTTCTGCTTAGTTATTTCCACTTAACATAAATATAGTAACTGCAATGTAACAATAATAAAAATTATCTCGGGCACCAAGTTATTTTTTGATTATGCTCGGAATAACTAAACCGAGGATACAATAAAAAAATTCACCAAAATGTCAAAATAAAAGAAATACAAACTATGTTTATTAAATATTTAAATTTAGAATTATATAAAATATATCTTAAAAACTAATTGTAATAGCCTTAAATTACTAAATTATGGATATAAATACCTGTTCGAAAATTTTTGTACACAACTTTGTTGTATACCATACCAAAGTTGAATTTTACTTCTTATGAATTAATCTTCATGATATTTGAACAATCCAGTATTTATTGCATTCTCTTGAAAGTTCAAATAAGAAGGTGTGATCTAAGTTTAGATCTGCATTAATGCAAAACGCAATTATAAAATGAAAGCGTACGTAAAAGTAAAATTAAATGTGCAATTAAAAGTGGTAAAATCAAAGTAAAAGTTCTAAAAGTGTAAAAGTAGTAAAAGTGCCTGCAAAGAGCAAATGTTTTAAATTTTAATATAATACGAATTAAATAGACCTTATCATTAAATCAATGGCACTTTTCACAAAATTTAGGTGGAAACCCAAATATGGCTTCCTGTATGAAACAGCGTACAGCAAGAAATGCTCGAAAGGACGCTTACGAATCAGGTGATATAGCGGTGCGCGAGAAAACGTGCGCAAATTTAATTCCACGATATGGAAGTATATAACCCTTTAAGAAGATATGAACTTAAGTTACACCAAAATGCAAATTAAGTTGCCTACCACATACTTATAATTCATTAATAATTAAAAACTTTTTTCTTATATTTACAACTAAATGAACGAAGAACGTAAATTGCGGTATATTTTAATACAACTCAAAATGGGTTGTTACAAACCTTTGATTTGAAGATATTCTGATAAAGGTGTCGAGATTGTAAAAATATTAACGAACACAAATGCTGTTAAAATCATTTCAAAAGAACTAATTTTTGTTAAAAGATCTCTTGCTTCTTGAGCAGATTTTGCATCTACTGTTTGATCAAATCCCAAAGTATGTAACACGTCAATTAAAGTAATAAACCGATGTCTCTTATAGTGTTTTTAATTTAAGTGATGAAATATAGAGGTTAAAGCCAATGTTTGCTATTCCATCTTGTTTCACCTATTTTTTTAAGCCGTCTCATTTTTTCAGTACCACATTTTTTGATAAAATATCAACCCACAAATTATTCCGTTTATATGACTGCCTGATGAATGTCGAAATATTTTGAAGTAGTGCAAATAAATCTTGCGCGTTAATTGAACAGTTTGTGATGTCTCCAATTATAAGATTAAGAACATGAGCATGGTAGTGAGTGAAAATTGAATCTGGTGAATGTTGTTTTAAACGAGCTTGAAGGCCATTGTATCGACCGCTCATATTAGCGGCTCCATCATATGATTGGCTAATCATATTATTTAAATTAATTTTTAAACTATCCTTTTCCACTTTTATTGCATTATATTGGGCTTTTCCTGAACCCACTTTTATAAGAAACATTTTTATAAAACCCTCTTTTACACTTTCCTTGAAAACGTATCTAACACATAGGCAAAGTTGATCGGAAATACAGACATCTTGCGTAGAATCAACTTCTAGAGAAAAATATCTGGCTTTACTGATTCCTTCTACAATTTTGTTTCTCATTAATTCGGCAGTAATTTTGATTAATTTATTTACAGTCGTTTTTAACAGGAATGTTACTAAACTGCCACGACCTCGTTGGTGTTCTTTAGATTTTTTTGAAGCACATTTTTTACATGAGCATCTAATATTGGATCGTATTTAGCTACTAATTTAACAATGGCCAAAAAAATTACCATGGTTTTTTGAGGATAAATTTTCTTCGAACTCACTGGTGTTTTGTCCACTTGAATTAAATCACTTATCGACTCATATCGATGGGCACGAAATGGCAATAATTGTTTACATAAAATTAATATTATTGAAATAATTCTCTCTAGTATTTCTCTATTTTCTTGTATTTCCAAATCCTTAGACGTATTTAATAAATTATCTATATGTTTCTTAGTTGTTCCACGAAAATAATTTTTAACTGAATTTTTATGTTTTAGCGACTGTTCGTGCTTTTCTAATCTTGAATACACTGTTTTGGTATTTTTTTACAATTGACCCAACTTTATAGTAATTTTGATCATGAGAAAACGACATACACATAGACCAGTATAATTTATGCTCGTTTTGATTGTAAGACAACCAATTTCTCCGAATTTGGTCGTCATTAGGAAGAGTTCGAAAATAAAATCGATTTTCATTTAGAAGAACAGAATTCTGAGCAGTAGGACGCTTTGGTTGAACAAGATGTTGATTTATAAATTCAATGTTGGTTGCTACACTTACATTTTGTTCAGGTGGTATAAACTTCCCAATAAACACTTTTGTCTCTGGCAGAACACTAACTTTTTTCTGATCGTCATCAGTGTCACTATCATCACGCATACTACTGTTTTTACTTATTTCACTATCACTAGATGTGGGAACTTTTTCTTTACACATCCCGGATGAACCTTCCATGGGATCACCAACACTTAAATTTACAACTGTTTTACTGAAATCTTGTAAATTTTTCTCTGTTGAAGTTGAAGGTGGACGTGGCGATGTTTTACAAAAGAAAACAGACTTTGTTGTTTGCGATCCTCAGCAATTGCTCGTAAAGTCAAAAGTTTTTTCTCTTTTCTTTTTTGAGTCCCGGATTTGTACGTAACTAACTAAACAACTAAAGTTTTATTATGCGTAATAACTAATAATAGATATTAGATATTAAAGAGACAAACTCGAGAGCGAAGTGCAAGAGTGTAAGAGAACGCCTGAATAAGACGAAAAACGATAACAGAGAAAGATCATCAGACCGAGATAATATATATATATATATATATATATATATATATATATATATATATATATATATATATATATATAATAATCGTCACTTCGAAATCAATACGAGCACAACTACGACCGTTAGAAAAACTGCAACTGAGGAAAGTTTGTATAAGTCGTCAGACATAATGTTTCTGTGAATTGAATTATTAAATTTCAAAGTCAAACGATAACACTGCTGATTGCTGTTGTATTTTGTAAATACTAAATATGTATGTAATTGAGCCGCCAAGCCAAGATAAAATAGCGTGCAATGCAAGATAAATTAAATGATCATATCGTATATTCGTATATGCATGAAATAAATTATTAGTAGACTGTAGACCTAAACAAACATAAATTAAATTGCAGTTCGTCAATTTTATACATTACCACAGCCACCTGTTAGATTTAGGTGGCTGTGACATTACTGTAGTTATTTTTAACCTGATAAACATAAATAGATTTCTACATAGTGCGTAAAATACGAAAATACGGTAGGATATTCATCAGTTATCCATTATAGTCAAAAGTGTATTTAAAAATAAGATTTTATAATTCATTTCAACCCAACTGTTTTTTTCGAAACTTACGAGGGGCCCAACTGGCCGGGGCCCGGGATGCTGTGGCACTCCGGCACTCCTAGCCAGTCCGCCCCTGCTTTACACCTAGAATTATCAGAGAAGCCATAGATATTGAGAAACGCCCACATAATCTCAAGACAAAAGACGATGCTCTGAGACTACCATCAATACGGAAACATCATTAATCCCTAGACATCTAAAATCCACAACACCTAAAACAGAATCGAAAGAAGAAGTGAAAATAGGGAGGCACAGTGAACACAGTGAAGGTAATGAAATCAGCGAAAGCAGTGAAAGCAGTTAAAGCAGTGAACGCGTGAAAGCTGTGAACGCAGTGCAAGCACTGAAAGCAGTGGGTGAAAACAATAGGGTACGTAAGCAGCAGCACACACAACAGGAAGATAGTTCAGTTCGAGTAACTCGAAGCAAGAGCAGACAGTTACCAACCTGAGGATGGCAAATGAGACTTTGCCGAAACGTCGTTTTGCAACAAACTGTCTTTTGGAGACCAGAAGTGCTACGCGGATCAACACCCGAGAAACCAGCAGTACAGCGAAAACCTAATCAATATATATATATATATATATATATATATATATATATATATATATATATATATATATATATATATATTTTGATTAGGTTTTCGCGGCTGTGAAATTTGTCCAACATATATTACAGCTGGTGAATTTAATTCTGACGTAAAAGACATTTATCAACGCTTTTAACAATTTCAAAGTTAACCACTTGAAATAACTTTTAAATTAGTTATAATTTGCTAGAAATGTAATTATTGTATGTGTATTACTAATAATCAGAATTATGGTTGTAGAGATTTTTTTGTTTCTTTGCAAATGCTGCCGATCCGAATTGTTTTAATCGTTCTAAATCTGGCTTTCTGTTGTTCCACATCTCGTACGGTTTTTTTCTAATATTACGTTGGTGATCGATACACTAAGTAAGCAGCGTCCCTCATGGCTTGTCCGTTTAATTTCGGAGAATATGGCAACTATCACATCCAATGTTATTCTTTTACCTCGATACCACTCTTTTAAATTTAAATTTGTGTACTCCTTCCCGTTGTCTGTGATCTTATTTTACTTGTTTTAATGTTCCATTTAGCTTCGGTTTCGTTTATGAAGTCCAACTGTTTCTTTGCTTCGTGCTTCCAACGTAATACATATAATGCTGTAAATGTGTGAGTCGTCCAAAAAGGTAATTACATATCGTTTACCATCCCAGGATGGTCGATAATATCCGTATGAATTATTTATAACTGTCTTGTTGCTCTTTGTCTTATTTGCACAAAGGGGGTTCTTGTTTGTTTTGCTTTTATGCAGACTTCGCACGATGCACTTTTTAGTTCTGCGGTTTCACTGTCACTTAAGTTCAACGCTATACTCAATGATTTCAGTTTTAACAAGTTTTTTGCACTTAGGTGTCCCAGTTTTACATGCCAGTTTTTAACGTTATCATTTTTTGATAACAATGCAGTTTCTTTTGTTTTATTAAGATTTACTGTGTATAAACCGTTTTCGTTCAATGAACCTTCTAAAATTTTATTTTTATTTTTAAACACGCTGACCGTGTCCTCTTTGAATATTACTTCACAGCCGCTCTTCATGATTTTACTTACAGATAGCAAATTTTTACTCAAGTTCCGCACAAAATCTATGTCATTCAGTATGCATTCATTGACATTGATTTTTCCGTACCCTGTTGAATGTATTGCATCTCCTTTTCTTGCGGTTCCAATTTCAGTAACATTCACTTCAAAATTCTGTAATAAGTGGTTCTTTTTCGTCATGTGTGACGTGCTCCAGAGTCAATAACCCATGCGCTGTTTTCGTCTCCATCTCGGTTTTCAGTATGTGTTAAGAATGACACTTTTTCTGTTTGAGACCTTGTGTTTGCCTTTTTTCTAAAATATCAATTCTCTTCCTGGTGATTTTTTTGCAAATGCCGCATCTTATTTCTGTTTTACATTCTCTTGCGAAGTGACCTTCGGCACCAAAGTTGTTGTTACTCTTCTCCTTAGGTTTTATTGGTTCTTGAATTGATAATTTTTCTTCTTAATTTTCGATGAACTGAACGCGACTTGTTCGCTGCTACTTTCCGTATTTCTTTTTCCTTCAGCTAAAAGCCTGGATGTTAATTGCGTAAGATTACGATTTTCCTTCGGAGTTGATGCCCACGCGCTCACAACGAGTCTGTATGTTTCAGGAAGTGATGACAAGATTTTTGTTATTACCATTGTTTCGTCGAGTTCTTGTTTTAATGTTTTTAATTTGTGTGTTAAACTGTCCAGACCACAGATATACGTTGTCATATCTGTTTCCTTTTTATATTTATAATTGTAAAATTCTTGTAAAAGATTTCATTTTTGTTGCTCGTCGTCTTGTTCACACAATTCTTTTAATTTTTTTCCATTACACTGGAGGATTTACAGTAAATGTAACATCGGTTGTTTTTCAATGGTGGTTATTATTATTTTCTGCATTTTTTTAATTTCATCTGGCCAAAGCGTTTTTCCACTAGCGATATCATAAATTTGTTTGGATTTAAAAAATATGTCGAATTGGAATTGCCATAATCCATAATTTCTTTCATTTTTAGGTGTTCAATGTACGTGTGTTGAGATTTTTTTAAGTTTAAATGTGTAAAGGGCAATATTAATATTTTAATATACAAGTAACCTTTCTTTATTCACCGACCTCACTACTACAAAAAAAAAACGTATTAAAAAGTATTATACGTTTATGTATATGTGTCGCCATCTAGTTGCGAAGTATCTGACTTAATTCTTAAAGGAATCTTTTATTTATTTATCGATTTAACAATCTCAACAATGGTTGAGGTTATGTTCCCGTGAAAATAAATGTCCAGAATAGTTATGAAAAATCTGGCGTCTGACGTCATTATTAATTAGTAACATAATTTAGTATATCATAACGATTTCAATCGTCACCGGTATCACAAACAGGATAAAAACTCAAAATTTCTGAATATATATATATATATATATATATATATATATATATATATATATATATATATATAATTATATATATTCGAAACATACACACACGTAAAGCACAAAACAAAGAATAAGCCAACAAGACCCTAAAATCATCCAACTACATCCATACGAGCATGTTTCTACCTATTTTTGTATATTTCGTGCATGATTGTAGAGTCTGAGTGTGAGTTGGTGCATGCTTACATATTTTTTGGTTAATTTGTTTGTTCGTCGTTTTGTTTTGAGGGTGTACGTTTGGAGTTTATGTGTTTAGGTGTTTATTTCTACGCTGGTTCCATCTACAACAATAAAAATATCTATGGGGAGTATGGTGGGAAGCATGTACCCCATGCCAGTCGGAGAAGCACCATTACTCTTACCATGGGCTCTTTAATGTTGGTTCTCCAATTTTATGAGCTCGTAAAGGGCTGTCGGTCACCCCTTCTGTGTCCTTAATCCATTCTCATCCTATCTCTCCTCTCGCCCTCGCTTATTCCTATCGGATTGAAAGTCCAAAATAAAAAAAAAAGATGACCGTGGTTTCTAAGGCAAAAAATAACTGACACATTATGCTGTCCCTTTGGATGTCTTGGAAGGCATGACTGAAGTGGCCTCGGTTATAGAAATTACCTACTTTCTGATTCATTATTGTAACACCCACGGTATCAGGTCTAATATTAATGCTGTTTACCAACATCTTGAACAATTACAATCTGACATTTATATTACCATATACAGTAACCTTCAATCCTTCTTCGATTACCTTAGTTTGTTTTCTTGCCTCAGTATCCATCTTGGGATATCTCAAATTTGAGATATTTCAATGTTCATAACTCTAATTGATTTTAATATTCATCTACTACTAATCCTGCTGGTCACAGTGCAGAGACCACAAGAATCCCTGATAACACCAACCATACTCTACAAATTTACTAAAAATCAAACAGTATGTCGCCGAGTTTGATTTATCCATATGAATCTGGGATATTTACGTCAGCTCTTACCAAAAAATTTTAACGATAAAGTGGAGGGAAACTTCAAACATGGGATCGTACTAGGTAGGTTTGAAGAGTTCTGGAACCTTTAGGTTCCACTATTCTAATGATACATATTACCAAGGTCACAAAATACATGAATGTACAATTCAAATTTTTACACGCCAAAATAATTACAAACGTTTCAAGGTCAAACACCTCAAAACGTGATCAAGCAGAAAAAAAATGATATTGTCAAATAAAAATCTTAAAACTGAATGACCGCAATTGTGAGTATTGAAGTGTTGAACATTGGTAAAGTTATAATCAATTGTGTTTCTGCTACCATCACTTTGAAAATAGTGGATTAATTCTAAAGGCGGCTTAATATGCTCTATGCTATTAAAATATGTAATATGTCTATTGCGCTTGATGTAAGCAGTCCAGTGTGTTCCCTTGTAAGGTTTTATATATAAGCCTTTTCCTAAGGCGGCAGCTTCCATTGCTTGATTGTGACGTTTGGTTTCTCCTGACGTTGTAGACGCAGTTTTTGCATCAGTAACAGCTTTTGCAACTGCAGCTGCACCTCCACCAAAAGAACGTAAAGCTCCTAACGCTGCAAATAGGGAAATGAGGTATGAATCCCCTACGTTTTGGTTTTGGTAATATTCTGTTCTTGGGTGTCAAGATTTGATTGTGTTTTAGAACGTTTAACGCTTGTATCGTAGATTTTAAACATGATCTAAGTTTACCACCAACACGCCGTCGTGCTAGATGGACTGCTTTGTTAAACGGAATTGGTCTATTTCTCTGAGAACGCCTTGGTCGTGAATTGCTTCCCATTCCCATTGTCCTTTTCCCCTTTCATTACACTGGCTTTGGTTAATACAGCTGCTCTGTCTCCAAAGGTAGCGTTTCAGGAACGAAATCTATTCCAAGCCTTTTCTTGCAAAATCTTGTACGCTATGTAGCAGTCTTAGATCATTTGACTAGGAGTATGCTATATCGTGTTCTTTACACACCTCGTCCAATTCGTTAATACCTCTGTCACGTGAGCCAATCGTTCTCGTAAACGGGTACCTGGTTCACAGTATCTGTACCCAGGTATATGTACCTCCACGGGTAACTTATTTATTAACCGTCATGTGCCCGTATAATTTTTATACGTATTGTGCACAATCAGGTACCGCTGTACCTACATACATTTTGCATGGTATAAGCTTCTTTTTCTTAGGTTTTTTCCATAATATAGTTTACAAAGGCATAGAAATAACATATTTGCTTTACGTTTCAACAGAAAATTTATTTACAATTAGAAAATACCTCGTTAGGCTTATCATAATGATACATTTTTAATCTAATTATCGCTAATGCATAAGTAAGTGCACTTTTGCAAAAGATATTTAGGCATATTAACTTATCTATGATTTCTAATTACCTTTTCATTACTTTCTGGCTAATGAGCTGTGATGAATGTCAATTAAATGGTTTGTAACAATAGTGTAAATGACTAATTTATGTTATTATCCAATTAACTCTTTATCAATCTAAATTAATTTAGTATTTATATGCAATGCGAAATCCAATTTCAAATATTCTAATATTCTTTACTTTGAAGTGTAAAGTGAGTTTCGGTATTTTACTTAGACCAGCTGAAAAAGTTATTTTGAAGAATGGAGGAACTATCTGCGGCAGAATATAAAAGGTATGTTTGCTATATTTTGTAAATGCGATAAATATAGACTAAGACTTTTTTGTTTACTAGGCTTACTTATGAGAAGCAACAAGTTTACTTGGCAGCCCTAACAGCCGACGATTCCTGTTCTAGCGATGGAGAATATGACAATCAAGATTCTGAGGACGAATGGATATCACCACAGCCTACAGTGGACGATGGCTTAGATTTATCTGACGTGGAAGATGTTTTTACCGACAAAGGTAATCAGATAGAACTGGAGGAAAGTTCGTCTGAAGGGGAGAAGGAAGAGGAACAAGACAACTACGATGCTGCGCCGGGATTCTTTGTGGTAGCTAAAGATGGTACGAAATGGAAGAAGACCCCGCCGACAGCGACTCGCGGATACATTCAAATGTATTTTTTCGGAACTTATTGTCGACATAATTGTAAGAGAAACCAATAGGAAAGCCGATCGTGTCTACCAAAAATGGAATACAGATAACGTAGGAAAACGTAGGAAGGAGTGGAAACATTTGAACGAAAGTGAACTTTACGCCTACATGGGGTACTGATAACAATGGGTGTTCATCATTATAATACTGAACATGTCAGTTTTGTGGAAGCCTGACTCATATCCACTTTATAGAGCAGCAATGGGAATGAACAGGTTTCGTGAGATATGCCGGTTTATCCGATTTGACAACGAAAACACAAGAAGTGAGAGGGTGAAATCAGATAAAGCGGCAGCTATTGCAGATATCTGGTTGATGTTCAATGCGAATTTGTCATCAAAATATATTCCCACAGATTGTGTTACTGTAGATGAGCGGTTGTTCCCTTTTAGAGGTAGGACTAGGTTTACGCAATATATTCCGTCCAAACCTGCGAAGTACGGCATCAAGGTTTGGTGGGTTTGTGATGCAGAAACCTCTTATCCAATCACTGGCCAAATTTATACCGGAAAAGGACCTAATGGCCCCGAAAAGGACCAAGGACAACGAGTTGTCAGGGATTTGTACTACCAATTCAAGGGATCAGGAAGGAACGTAACAATAGACAACTTTTTTACAGCGTTACCTTTGGCTCACTTGTTACTCTCTTGGAACCTTTCCATGGTAGGAACACTGAAGCAAGATAAGTCTTGCATCCCAAAAGAGATGAAGAAAAGTAAGGAGAAGGAAGAGCACTCTTCGACATTTGGCTTCAACGAG
Organism: Vesta saturnalis; assembly: GCA_036346205.1. Taxonomy (NCBI): domain Eukaryota; kingdom Metazoa; phylum Arthropoda; class Insecta; order Coleoptera; family Lampyridae; genus Vesta; species Vesta saturnalis. Next base: position 3,414,011 of record JARFJB010001495.1, on the reverse strand, counting down.
GATGGAAAAGTTAGCATTTGTTCCTATGTGCCAAAGAAGGAACGGATAGTGACATTGCTGTCAACTATGCACAACAATACGATCATCACTGGACCGAAACAAAAGCCAGAAATAGTTATGTATTACAATGCGACTAAAAGCGGCGTAGACAACATGGACAAGATGGTTACGCACTATTCCACGAAAAGGAAGACCCTTCGTTGGCCACACGCCATGTTTTTCAACATGATAGATGTAGCAGCCCTCGCTGCCTACATTATATACTCAGAAACCAACCCTGAAACTACCAGGTCAACACATAGTAGGCGGACTTTTCTTGGTGGTCTAGGTAAAGAACTATCTCTGCCTACAATTGAACAGCGTTCAAAAGCTCCCAGGTTTTTGAGGCACATTTCAACAAGGTCGGGGATTGAAGCCATCTTAGGACATCCAATTATACGTTCACAATCAGAACAACTTAAGGAAGAGCTAAGCATGTTGGGAGCTGTTTCATCTGCCGCTCAACTGCTTCATTTCAAAGGAAAAGTAGGAAATCGAGTAAAACCTGCAATCGACCTGTTTGCAACGAGCATTCAGAAAATGTAACAAAATGTATAGAATGTATATAAATGTTTATGTAATAAATAAATTTTCACACCATGCTGGTTACTTAGCAACATTGTTTTCATTAGAAAACATTTCAAACTATATGCAAACTATATGTAGGTACACCGGTACCTGTATGTGCGTTTAAGATATAGACTTCTATTTTAGTGTAAATATAAATTGTTTATACATTTCTGAAGTTGTTTTGGTATACAAACGACTTAAAATATAGCGGTTTAGGATAAATATGAGTCTCAAGCATATAGTTAAACGAAAACTATAAAAAAAACGAAGTTAAAGTCACGAAAGGTACACGGGTACCTGATTGTGCACATAAGGGTTAAAGTGGTAATTAATCCAAAATCTTTTTTCTTCCTATTTCACCGAGAACGATACTTCATAACACACTGACAGTTCACTACTAAACTGCAATATGTATAACATGCATATGTATGAATGTAATACAATATGTACTTCAGCACTATAATGGGTAGGTAATGGAACACGAGCACGGGAACTTTCTTTCTGACAATTGACCCGGGTCAATCTTTTGATGTTTTCCGACACAGAACTTTGGTCCGTAGGCGTGGGAAGAATTTGCGGACCAGACCAGACCTGACCTAACCAAACTAAGGTGACCAGACTTAACCAGACCTGACCTGACCTGACCAGACTAGACCGGGCCATACCATACCAGACCAGACCTGACCTGACCTGACCAGACCAGACCTGACCAGACCAGACCAGAACAGACCAGACCAGACTAGACCTGCCCAGACCTGACCGGACTAAACCTGACCAGATCAGACATGACCTGACCAGACCAGATTAGATCAGATTTGATTTGATCATGAACATATGCATATATATGAGCGCCGTACAATGCGTGGTTCAGTACTATAATTGATGACATCCATTTCAATCCGCAAGATACAGAATTACCTATAAAAAGTTATCACTTTTAGCAAGAAACAATACTCTAAACCGAGTGGTCTACTAAAAGGAGGTTATAAACAAGGTATAATAGGGTATTTCGAATACAGTAATAATGGTGATGTTATATTCCCTAGTGATCCCCTTATAAATTCAATAATAATTTTTGGCGAAGTAGCTTGACATAAACAAAATGAAATTAGAGATCATTACGTGATGATCATACGTGATAATGCGAATTCACTTGCTCAAGATCACATCAATCTAAAGTATGTGTATGATGATCACGTTAATGTGGATATGTCATTTGAGAGATTTAAAGGTGTGTGTTTCTGTTGCTGGCGTGACAAATTTGGATTTCTTGTAATTGATGAAGAAAGTGATGGTAATGCGGGCCGTGTTCGTAAGGGATTTGACTGTTACATTGCATTATAAGCACTGTAATAGTAGTGTAAACATGCAGTAGTAATGGAGGAGCGCTTACTACAAGATATTTTGCGTGCTCGCAAGAGTGCAACAGAATATGCTTAAAAGAAGATACTGCACTTGCTGAACATGCTATGGAGGCACACTTTAAACCTATAACACAACTATTAAAACAATTGATTACTAAACAAGATGGTTTTCTTGTCAAAGCTGAACCCTTTACACCAGAATTCGGAAAATTTAAGCCCATTGTGAATGAAAATGAAGTATTTTTACATCATACACATAAACAGTGGAATACGGAAATCAACACGCACTCTTGTTCCTGGCACCATCCCACGAGATGTAGAAGAAACTGTGATTGCTGATACCACACATGACGACGAGATGGAGATTCCTACTTTACTACAATTAAAATCAGAACTGTTAGTTGCTGGATCTCAGCCGGCCTTCGAAAAGTATCTTAATCAGTATGACGGATTGGCGAAATACTGTCGAAGGTATATTTAAAGATCCCGAAGAGATGACTTAACATACGGCGTGCACTTTATTCCCGAAAAAGAGAATTTTTTCATTGGTGATGCTAAACTAGACTATTTGAGAGAATTTTCGTATCGTTCTTCCTGATGGATCATCCTTAAACTATGATAGAACTCCGGGATTATGTAAACTATTATTTAGAAAAGTACCCACGGGATACAAACAGAGTGATTTACAGCAATACAATGACATTTTGCGTCGTACAAATGCTGCATGATATAATTATAACTCTGATGACCAAATCAAAGGAACTAATAGTAAGAAATACATTGAGGTCATTCAACCTAGACAACGTTCTGCTACATCATGTATTGCACCTTCTGCCGTAAAACATCGAACAACTTCTATCTCCAAAAGAGGAGGTGGAATGCAACTATTGCGATATAATAACAAAGCGATTGAGTTTGTACTTTGGAATAATCCAAATAAACTAGTGGATTGGTTAAGGGAATTATTAGGATCAACTTCAGAAGGAAACAGTAGCAATCACAACGAAATAATATATATATATATATATATATATATATATATATATATATATATATATATATATATATTGTATATATTATATATATATATATATATATATATATATATATAATTGACGAATTACGTAAAGCAAAAGTAATAAAGTAAAATCTATTGTTACATATACTTATGACTAGCTCGTAAAAAGAGAGTTTTTATTCCAACCGGTTTAGATAATAAGTATGTCATTCCCTGTAACGAAGGCATCGTATTACATTGCAAGTGCAGTCATCCAAATCTCGAGCTTCTCATAGATGATACAAAATGTATACTGGTACGCGAACTAATTGGTTACACTGTACAAAATAACGCTGTGATTCATGTGAGCGTTCCTCAGATTGTGGTTTATACTAATCTAACGATTTTCACCGTAGAAATCGTACTAAAATCCAAAGTGATAAAATGAGTAAAGCTGATGTTGTAGAAGAACTGCACAAACCAGCAAGAAAAAATTTTCCGAGACGTTGTGTAGTACTGAAAGGTTTAAATGATTTATTTCAACCTGATTTAGTGGAAATGATTCTTATGCTCGAGTTTCAATACATTTTAGTGATAATAAATGCATTTTCTAAATATGTCTGGACTTTTCCCATCAAACGCAAGGATGGTAAACTAGTCGCAGACGCAATGAATAAACTTTTGTCTGGTTTGCTAAGGATGCCTACACATATACACACTGATACGGGAACGGAGTGTTATAATACAGAATTTAAAAAAAGTAATGAAAAAAATTAATATCAATCAATACAGTAGTTATTCCAACTTGAAAAGTAGCATAGCTGAACGTGTAAATCACACTCTTAAAGCAGTAGTGTGGAAAACATTCCTATAAATGGTTATCAATATTGGCACAAATTGTCGCTGATTATAATTCAAGAAAGCATAGAACAACCGGATACAAACCGATAGATGTAACTGAAAAGAACGTTGCAGCTATTTTGAAACATTTAAAATGCCATAAAGTTTTTGACCGTAAAACACATAAATTTAAAACGGGGGATTATGTACGTATTAGCAAATATAGAATCATATTCTCTAAGAGTTACACACCTAATTGGAGTTACGAAGTCTTTCGGATATCAGCAGTAAAACGTTCAAGCCTAATTACCTACACAAGATATTCAAGGACGTTTCTATGAGCCAGAACTTCAAAGTGTTCAATATCCAGACATTCACTTAGTTGAAAGTGTAATACGACAAGGAAATAAATCTCTCGTTAAGAGGCTGGGTTTTGATAATTCTCACCATTCATGGATTTCTACTAAAGCGTTTCACAAATACTCATGATGTTGAATTTCGAGGATTGGTGAAATTATGTTACTACAGTCTTCTGTTCTTTCTTTTAAGAGTGCAGTTTCTAGCTAATTCTTCCCATTCTTCTTTTCGCGCTTGACTATGTACTAACTCCCATTCTACTATATAGTGGGCTACATTTTTGGATTCATTAATACGCACCTCCTTCACATGGTGAGCTGGATTATAATTCGGTAAATGTCGTTCTATTTCATGTAAAAATTGTTTCAAAGATATTTCTTTAAGGTCTTCCATTAATCGTTTCATACAACAAATATACTCTACACCATCTTCATGCAATTGAAAGTATTTTTCACAAAGACGTATTCCTCCACCCTACTTGTAAACTAGATTATCTAAATACTCATCGCTAAACGTACTCCTTCCATATACTTTTTCATGTTCAGTATCAAATTCTAATGATTGAAATTGACATACTAGTCTTTGCATTGCACTAGCACAATTTACAGCTTTAGGCTGCGACTCTGCACTATAACACAACCACATATTGACTAACCTTTATTATTATCCTTATTCTCTATATGCACGTTACCCCCACTTTTTCTACTTTACAGCTTTGGCAACTCTACATCAATATTTATTTTCTGCTTGGCAAATTCTACAATTTCCATAACACATGCTACATTGACATCATATATATCTTGTAATGGAGCTATTAACTTGTGTATGTCAACATCAGATATTGTAAAATGCCGGAAATTCCATAGTAGGTACTAGATGCAATCGATAACTTATTATGATAAGAAGTCTCCATAACTGTTATATTGACTGCCATCCTAAATAGATTTCTGATTCTTGACAATCATAGATACGTATAACTTTCTTCTTGTTAATAGTTTCATACGATACAGTTTTCAAACCTATCTTTGTAGGTAGCCATGACCCTTCAGGTGTGTAGAAATAATTTGTAATTATTCCTTGTTGTCTACAAGTATGTGCCATTCCTGCTTATTAAATACCACACCATTACTCCTGGCTCCACCAAGTTTCACGACTGGTTCAAAATTGAATTGGGTTGACAGACCTACACTAACATCCTTCCATTTACTTTTATTTAGAAAATATTGCACATTGTTAATTAAAATATCACGACACCCACTTAAATGTATAGCACTTACAAGCTTCGCTTTTTCTACAGCTGGACGTAATATGTTCTCCATTGTACACGTCACTGGCTTCACATGTACCGCATCTTTATTTATATCCCACCTCTCCCTCTATTTTTCATTCAAGGTTAATAACGTGATGTAGCCCAACAACACCTACGAAGGTTGTTGGCGTGGTCTCGGCGGCACGCCGTTTCAAGGTTATCTTTCGACACTCAGCCCAAGATTACTTATCTCTGTTCCGGTTCGCTGCAAACTTGCAAGGTCATTAACTAATTTCACAAGGTTATCCATTATTATGCCTTTACAAGGTGATGCTCATTTTAAAAGGAGGGATAACTACACACATATAGCAACGCGCAATTTCAAACAGTTTCAGTATGTCGGATACCTCATTATAAACCAATGGGGAGTCTAGTGCGTGCTACCAACCATTATCACTGTTAATCTTAGTGCGCGGCTAATATGTGAACTAATACCAAACTGGGTTCACTTTGAAAAAAAGGGGCTACTAATTTCGACAACAGAAGCGCGCAGGAATATATATGAAGATGTGCAGTGGGATACTGAATGGTTCCCTAACTTGGATAAACGAATTCGATACTTCCACCGTCATGCCTCCATGCGTAATTTGAGCTATTATTCACTCACTTCTGCCCTTCCCACTCGTGATCATCTTGTTGGCCATGTGCATCTATGCTACGACTGCTACAAAGCATTGCAATTAAGTGAATACCGAATTATTGACCACCATACACATCTGGAGAGATGGGTTGCACTGTACCACATGTCACACCAAGAATACCGGTGCTCATCGTGTAGAGCACCCCTAATAATGTTGTACGAAGTATGTGAGGACGATTCATGCATACTTTGTGGTGAAGTATACTATCTGGACAATTAATATGTTTTTATAATGTATATATTGTAACGGGTGTGTATTAATGATTGAAACTGACGTCATGTAGCAAATTTTGGTTTGGTTGGTAACACTATACTTCATTTCGGTCGCAACGATAGACATTAGCGTCCCGTGGGGTAATCACCTTTGATGTGATTATAAACATTGTTAAAATTAGATTAGGATGAATTCGTCTTGCTCAGAGGTAGGCACCATTGCAAAATCGTTAATCAAATTTGAAATGCATGGTATTTTTAAACATAACCTGGAAGTTTATATCAAATATTACTTACGCAAATTTCAAAAACTTATTTTAGGAGTTATGAAAATAACTGATTGTCAATATACCGAAAAATTAATACAGGAATAAAGAATGAACGGAAAAATTATAATAAAAGCTAATGAAAAACAGGCACGTGCGACTATGGCAAAAAAGGTAGAAACCGATTGATTTTACAATATAATTCTCAGTGTTGCAAATACTAAGGGAAGAAATTTCCTAGAGTTGACATGACGTCAGCTTAAATCATTAATAGACACGTGTTATACATTGTGTATAATAAATTATTTCATGTTAGTAGATTACTGTATTCTACGGTGATAACATGTGTGACATGCCACGAAACTTTTATTATTCTTTTGGATTACAATTGTTTCGATAAACGTTTACTAACGTATCAAACATGGTCTGAATTTCACGCACCTTCGTTTCTTGCTGCAGCAGGGTTCATTTCCACATCCACCGACGATACAGTTGAATGCTTCATGTGCGGAGTTAGAATACACCGATGATGGTCATCTGACAATCCGGTACAGGAACATCTACGATGGGCACCTCGCTGCACGTACGCTCAATTACTTGCACCACAAGTGTAATGAAACAGAAGTGAAAAGGACATTTTGCACTTGTACTAAATCAAAATGTTCTATTCCTAAAAAAATTATATATCTGAATAATAAACTTATCACATTTGCACAAATCCAGCTGTCTTTCTTTATAGCGCGAATAAATACATATCACATCACTTTCTTTTTTTTTGTGTTTAGTGTTAGCGATAAAAATTTGTGTGTGGTATCAGACGATCGTATATTTTTTGAAATGACCTTGCATACGTGAAATACCTATGTGACTTTCAGTATGTAGGGTGCGCGAATGACCTTGATAGTGCAGGGCTTCGAGAATGGACGACCTATACGAATGGCCTTGCTATTGTGTAATCTTGGGAATGTGAGACCTTCAGAATGTGGAACCTTGATGTGGAGGAGGGTGCATTCATGGTATTTTGTGACATTGGTACTGTGTGACGTTGGAATTGTGGGACCTTGAGCATGTGGAGACCTTGATTTGGTGGGTATAATTGGTATAATTATAACAAGTTATAATTATACAATAAATATAACATATAACATGTGCAATGTTATTGTGCGCAGTTTAAGAGCCTTTCCCTCTTTCAGCACTTGGATGTTGAATTGTTGTGGATTATAGATGTTCTATGATGCCAGTTGACACCATTATTGTGCATGCTGTTGTTGTAGCTATGGGTGATAAATAGTTGTGGGTTGTGAGTTGGATGGATTCGTCCTGTAGTCGGATGTTGTGATGGTGTGCCTGTTGTGCATGTTGATGTTCAAGTGGACTGTAAAAAAACAAGAACTAGTTAGATGCATAAGAAGTCGTATTGCAGTAAGTTGGTTGCTAGAGTACGGTTGTCGTGTTAGTATTTCAAAGCGTGAACCGCTGTTGGCGAAACGGAATGGTTAAACAGAACGTATGAGAATCGATACTACATACTTAATTTTGGACACCTATCTTCGCGCGGGCCTTTGTATGATTACCCGAAAAGTGAAACCACCTCTTAGTGTGTGTGAGTATCACTCCCCACAGGTCACACGCAATTCTGGCCTGAGCGGGCGCCACTGCCACCTTACGGATGACAGATAGGGCTTTTTCCATATTGTGCCCTCCGAGGAAGCCCAATACGGCGTCGAACCCTAACGCGGATTCAGCAGACGGGTTATCGATATAGACGGGAGCCGCTTTCGGTATTTCTGCCTTCTCAACTTCGCCTGCGTGGATCTGGCGTAACTAACGAGTGTTTGGGTTGAAGCAGACGCCGTAGTCGGCGATGTAGGGCTTCCGTTTGCTTCCGCTGTGGAGTTCGGGGAAACTTCGGACATCCCCTGTAGCTAACGGGGTGGTCCCCATCACAGTTAACGCACTTGACCCCGTAGGTCCGAGGTTTCGTGCATTGACTGGAGGAGTGATCTCCGGCGCACTTGACACAGCAACCACCTCCCTGCACCAACGCTGTGCGTGGCAAAAACCCTGACACCTGTGACACTGCCCGATGTCAGTTTTCCACCGCAAGTCTTCTACGGTCACGGGCGACATACTCCACCTCCCGAATCTTCCTGTTGTCCTGTTTTGTCGGTAGCTGTACCAGCACAAGGGGATCAGGCATCCTCGCCGCTGTGTCCTGAAACAAGAGAGAACATTAATACCTTTCGGTGTCAGCTTTCAACTAACGTCAGCCTTGGAAAATTCTACGAGCAAGCCACGTATTGTTACCTTACTTATGCTCGCTTAAGATAGGTTGGTATCCCGTACAATATACCTCTCGGTCCTAGAGTGAAACAGGCTGTATCCAGATTCCATCGTTGATTGCCTTGGCCCTCCTGAAAGCTATCCGTTGTCAGTCGAGTTCTCAGGAGAAAGCGACCCAGTCCTCCTTCTGACGAAGGATTGCGGGCGGCACTTTCACCCTAGTGTCTGCTACGGTTTGAGTCGTCATCTGGCTCATTGCTTCTGTGTTCTCCATGAACTCCTTCAGTGGCTGCAACGTGTCGTCTGTCGGAGGCGGTGTTAGCGACGGACGCTTGGGGTTTTGTTTGACCTCTTCTTCTGCTTGACGAAGTGGTCGGTGCTGGTGGAACCGGGGAGGGCATCTTCTTCATTTCTTCCATCAAGTGCGTCGGTCTTCTGTGCGGTGGCGACCGGTTATGCGTTGTTGCTCGCTCAGTAGAACGGTAAGTCAAACAGCGACGGTATCGCGTTATGCGGAGTTGACAGCGACGACGGATTTTTTAAGATTAACAAGTTGTCTTATATTCTATTAAAAGTTACTTTCAGTTCGAGATGCAAACCTCCATTAATTTTCTGCTGATTTCGGTGTGCTATTTATTTCCGTTCGTGGCGTGATCCCAGGCGTAATCGTGATCAGGGAGGCTAGCGAATCACCCACTATATCCCACGGTAGTGTATTATTAATTAAATGATTATAAGTAAGAAGAAGTATTGAATAGGTGCGTTTCTTGTAACTGTACTGTTAGTTTTAATACTACATAAGTAAATTTTGTACTGTATACGGATCAATTAAGTAATTTTTAAAAATAAAACGTAAACGCAAGCTTATAAGGCAATTTTTATTTGGTTTGCAAAAGAAGCGTAGTTTAACGAATATTTGAAAACACACAGCAAGTCTTCAGCGAGCTTGCAAAATACCTTTTGAGAGGCTTGCATTCTGTTATATGCAGATGCAAGCTTTCTTAATCTCTGAAGTAAGAAAGTGATATGCATCAGGCTGTTTGCAAGTGTAAATTCAAGCTTGCAAAATCTCTAAAGTAAGCTTGCAAAGTTTTGACTAGGAAGGTTACATTAAGCTTGCATTAAGCCTACTACTTTGCATACATAAGCGTATTTTACACTGCCAGACTTGCAATTACGAACGTGTGAAGTTTAAAACAAGTTTATTGTGCTATCTGCACTGATAGGTATAGATTTCGCGGACTCTACCCGATGGGAAAAAAGGTTAGATATATATTTTAATCTATGCAATATTTGTAGCGATGCATTTTGAATTAGTGTATCAAATTAAATGTAGCATAGTTGATTATGGTTTTACGGCACTTTGTGGCGAGAAACGGTGGGCCGAGTTTTATTTACCAAATTTTTAGGGCTCCATAACGAGTTAAAACGTATAAACTGTGAAAGTTAAGTAGCACAGTTGCTTTACAACAGATAAAATGGCACTTTAATCCATATACCGCATCCTGATGGGGGGAGAGAGAGAGAGAAAGTCATTGAAAAAGTTATTACTCTAAAAAAGGAATATAAAAATGAACATGATAGTGAGTATGAGTTCTGACCATTAGCTCCACTGGATTTTTTGCAAGAGACAAAGGAAATCGGTGCGTTAGATTTAGATCATATCAAAAATTGTAAATTAAGCAAGTGTTACACATATTCACAAAGAAATAAAAATGACTTAAAACGTTAGTTTAGAACTAATATTTAGGAATATTTCTTAAACAATGGTTTAGCTTCAAAGCAGATAGTGTTGATATTGTATTAATCAGATGTGGTATGCAAAAAAGGTTAATTGGCCTTTAGTAGGATAATTAATTTTTACTGGGAAGGGATGGTGTAGTGCGGGTCGTAAGATTGACCGCGGTTACACGTTAACTTGTTAGACCCGTTCAACACATTTTTTCGTCGAAAAGTGGCCATGTCGATTTAAGTTTGAAAAAATCCGTTGTCTATAAAGGTAACTTGATAAAAAATCAAAATCAACGATTTCCCAAGGGGTTTTAATGTAGAGTTAGCTAGTTAGCTATTAATGCTTATAGTGATGTTTCTTTATTGTAAACTGCTCAATAGTTTTCTTCCTCTTCGTCCTTGGTATTTTGAGTGTTTGTCTAGAGGTAATGTTGTGGTTGTGGTGTCCTGTTGTCGGATGTATAGACGATTGGTGTCAAAAGAAGATCTGTAAAAAAAAAGAAACAAGTATTAGTTGGGTGCAATAACACAGTCGTACTGCAGTAACCAGGTCACTACAGTACAGTTGTCATATTATTCAGTCTTAGCAGTGAAGCACTGTAGGTGAGCAGTAGTTGTATTTGCATTGTTTGGAAAGTACGGTATACGCCCAAATAAACAGTACCGAAATATGAAGGGCCACGGAATAGCTTGGGCGATGTCTGTTTGTTATGTTTGGCATGTTTGTCATTAACTGTCATAATAATATTATGCTCGTGTTAAAATCGTTCTGAAAATGGTTCTGAAAACTGAGGAAAAGGTATTTATAGTAGAACATTATTTCCGTTCATACGGAAATGGACGGGCAATGACCCAAGTTTGAAATAAGTTTTCGAAAAATATCGGGAGCAATTTAATAAAGCTGCACCCAGTAAAAGCGTAGTGTTAGCAATTGTTGAGAAATTTCATCGCACTAGTAGTGTGTTGTGTCAGAGGAAGGGTTCTTCAGGTCGTCGAAGAACAGTTTGTATCAATGATAATAAAGAAGTTCTTGGGCAGGTTTTCAGTCTCCACAAAGAAGTCTTTGACGAACTGCGTATAAATTAAACATCCGTGTGGAGACACGTAAAGTATTAAAATCATTGGTGGTTATCCATATCGTATTCAAATTGAACAACGGCTAAACGCTGTGGGCAAACGTTCAAGAGAAGTTTATTGTGGACGCGTGTTGAGCCTAGTATACGAACATACCGATTTCTTGAAAAATGTATGGTTTTCGTCATGTTCACCTAATTGTAGAAAAACCACTTCACAGTGTTCGAATTACGATTTGGTGTGCTGTATCGGGGCACGGTATAATAGGTCTTTACTTGTTGAGGACGGGATCAACACAGTTATTGTTAATCCAGAGGGTTACAGGCAGAACACCATCATACCGTTTGTAAGAGATTTAAGGAATTATTGCAGCGCACGAAATTTACAGTTGAACAGGCAATGGTTTCAACAGGATGGCGCCACATGCCATTCAGCCAGACGCTTATTAGAACTTCTCCGCGAGCATTTTGGAAACAGAATAATTTCTAGGGGAACGGACTTCGATTACCCTTCACATTCACTTGACCTTATGCCACCTGATGAATACATATGGGATGTCATGAAGGAGCCAGTATTCCGCTCTGATGATGCACCAATGGATGTTGCAGAGCTACGGCAAACAATAATAACTTATTTCCAACAACTGCGTCAACCATTATTTATGCATATGCCCAATAATCTGCAAAATCGCTATGAAGCTTGTTTACGCCGTAAAGGTGCTCATTTTGAACATGTAAATTACAAAAATTAAAAAAATTAATAAAGTTTTTCTCGGTACTGTTTATTTTGGCGAATACTGTATATGTATTTTTGTTTGTTTCGGTGGTACAATGACAGTTTTGTGCACCTGTTTTTATTAAAAGCAGTGTTAAGAATGAAACAATTTGTGACACAGAAAATTGCAACTTATGATGCGATCTAGTTGGCAATATCTGTTATCCTAACGTAGATGTAGGTTGTATTACAGTAACATGTTATAAAACGACATATGAATAATATAGATATTGCTTAACACTCCGCAATTGAAGTTATACGTTTCCAGTTGAGTTCAACCTTGTAATCAGTGGCGTGTACAAATATTATTCCTAAACTAGTAAGTTATACATCTCAAGTTGAATTCAACCTTGTAATCAGTGGCGTGTACAAATATTATTCCTAAACTAGTAATTTACAAACGCATTTCCTTCAAACTGTTTTGTTAATACATAGTGCTTTCTAGAAAGGATCAAAAATGCGTATTAAATGTTACCTTTAACTTTACACTGCATTAAATAATTTGAATATTGCAAAAGGATATATTAATACTATGTCAATAGCGGTTATTAAAGACTCAACGGATGGTTGCCAACGAAGTCATTACACTATTCAACAATTATAAACATACTTTCACGTTTTTTACAATCCTGTAATGAAAATATAAATCTTTCACACCTAATATCAAGAGGTACATATATCAAGGTTTTAAAATAGACCACAATTTAAAAGAAAATGGTTAGCGTTTGATTTTAAATTACAAATTAATACCATTAAGTTTTTTTGGTTAAATATTTACTTATAAAAACACAGTCAGACAGTCAGACAGTCGGACGGTCAGACAGTCAGAAAGTCAGACAGTCAGGCAGTCAGACAAAAAAGGGATATTTTTCAGTGTTTTTGTTAGAAGAACTGTTGCAGGCATATGCAATTATTAAAAATAGTATGAAATACATAAGCTACACTTCCCTATTATAATATTCGTATTTTGTGGACACTCGAAGCTTCGCCACTCATGCCACAAGTTACTCATATTACAATAAGGTTTAATGTATTACTTTAAAACTGCAATCTTTTATTTTTGTCTAATAACGAAATACAAACTATAGTACTCTGCAGGATATTTATTAAATGCAATTATTTATGTTCTACTTGTTATTAACAGTTCAGTGTTAAAGCCACAATATTGAACATAAACAGCACATATCAAGTGACAACAATTTATACAAAATTGTTTAAATACAGGTATGCAAAATATTTCAAGAATTAAATCCAATGTTTGCTAAAAAACCTAAAAATGGATTTTTTCAAAACCGCCATTAAAATGCATATATGTCGCCTCTAATACAGTTAATACAGCGTAATTGAAGTCGTATCTTTATTATTCCTATATCGTTTATTTTATATACGATTTTTTACAATGCTGCCAACCATTGCAATCACAAAGACTATTTCAAATTTGCGCAACAAAAATTAAATTTAAGCTACAAAATTTAAAAAAATAGTATGAAATTAGCATACCACAATCAAATATTGTAATATTCTTTCAGACACTCGAGGCTTCGTCACTTGTGTCACAAGATACTCATATTGTTTCTTCGCGAGGTTACAATAAGGTTCAATGTATTATTTTAAAACTGTAACGTAAATATATTTGTATTTTTTTCTAATAACAAAACACAAACTACAGAACACAGTGGGATATTATTTATCTTCCATGTATTATTAACAGTTCAGTGGAAAGCCACAGTATTTAACATAAACAGCACATATCAAGTGACAACAGTTTGTACAATATTGTTTAAATATAGGGATCCAAAATATTCCAAGAATAAATTCCAACATTTGTTAAAAAATCTAAAAATGGATTTTTCCGAAACCGCCATAAAAATGCAAAAATTTCCTCCCTAATACAATTAAATTAGCAGGAGAACACCCTCTTTATTATCCTACCTTTCTGACCCTTTTAGAAAAAAATACTATTATTCAGGTAATCTTACTTTAAAAACTGGAATGATAATATCAAATTCTTTTCTTTAATCAGATTAAATTTCAATGGGACATTGACAATGTAATAAAACGAGATAACTACAATAATAATAACACAAACAATACATAACATTCTCCCCAGGTTTATTATTTGGTGTAATCTTTTAAATATTGGAGTAGTCGTTTAATACGCGTGGAGCATCGAATTTCAGATCCTTTATTTTCAACATTTGAGGTTTCCAAGTTTGTCCTTCCTTCATCTGCGCTTTCAAAATAATGATCAGCTGCTTCAGGCATGCCATTATCTTTTTGTGTAATGTCATCTATCATTTCATGATTTTCATTGTTGTCAATAGTGTATTCTTTCTCTAGAGGTGAATTGTTTTGTTCGCTCTTTGAAACCGTTTTTGAAAAAAAAGGCCACAGGTCTAACAGATTGACTTAATGTAGCTGCAAAGAGAATACCTTCTTGAATGCACTGGATCGAAGATCTGCTCTTTAATGTTTTCAAAATCAATTGCAGCTTGATTATCCAAAGGGAAGTGATTACATTTTATAAGATTTTTTGAAAGAGAAATGTAGAATAATGAGCAACCATACCAAGAGTTCGCTTTGTAGAAGCAGTATTAATTAATAAAGGCATCTTAAGCAAAGCTTCCATTCTATATGGTTCAGGTTTTAACATCGAATTCTCAATAAGATATCCCCGAATCTTGATTTATTTTTGATTGAATAAACTTTTTTCCTTATTGATTGTTAAATTGTATTTCTTTACCAATTCCAAAAACTTGTTAAGAGTGACTTTATGTTCCTCTTCAGATTTTCCGCAAATTATCATGTCATCAAGATACGCCTAAACACCTTCCAAGTTTTCAACACTGTAATTTCATCCAAAACTCTTTGACAAGCTGCAACTCTATTTCTAACACCAAATGGCATTCTGCAAAATTGTTATAGTTGGCCATTTGCTTCAAACGCAGTATAATGTTTCTTAATAGTTTGAGAATAGTCAAACACCATTCTCATTCTCATCTTGTCGTTTTCATTCGTAAGGACAATAACTTGTTCTTTCCATGGTGAATTGCTAGTTTCAACTATTCCCTATCTAAACAGTCTTTTAATTCAGTACCTAATGAAGTCAGAATCTTCTTGGCTAAATGTTCTGGATTTCATTGTAATTGGTTTACAATCACTAGATAAGTTTGTAAATAATGTGGGTGGTTCAACCATTGCAATTGCTAGACTACATACAGTTAATGCTTCTCTTGATTCTCCAAATTCCACATTGTCCACCAAGTTTATCCGTACATAGGCTGTCTAGAACGTCTACTTTAATATTATCATAAACATTATCCTTTATTTGCATTTTTATATTACAATAGCACGTGATATTGTTCATTTGTGCAAAATCTTTATCGATATATGATTGTGAACTCCCTATATCTATTAAAGCATTAGCATTCAGATTGTCATTAATTTTCATTTTGATTGATGTTTTTGTCCTATTTTATATCCTATGTTCGTACACTTCTTGAAAACGGTTTCTTTAGATGGGCATAAATTCGTTGAAAAGGTCTGTTATTTCCACATAAGTAACACATATCTATCCGGTAATGCTCACAATACTTCGTCTTCAGATGTTTCAAGTTCTGGTGACTTGGTATTCGTAGACCCAACAATATTACTAGATTGTTACAGATCCTGCCACAGTTCCAGCGTTCCAGATTTTTCAGTTTGAACATAGTTTTCAGCATGATGTTGAGCAGATTCTAGAGATTGCGCAAGACAAATCGCCTCTTCAAGCTTTAAAGTAGTGTTTTCCAACAATAGTTGACGAATAAGGCTCATGTTTAAACCAGTTATTAAAGCATCTCGGATAAATAGTCTTCTTTGTTATTTTTCCATTAGTGATAGCAGTAATGTTGATTAAATTGAAATGATAATAACTAACTCATTTCTAAAGTCTTTAGTACAGTAAAGCGAGATAACTATGATAATTAACAATAATGAATAAATAATAGTACCACTAACAATACATAAAAAAAACATTGTAGATTAAATACAAGCTCTATTTTTATTATTTTGAAGGATATATCATGTAGGTATTTTCCTTAGATTAGGTAAAAAAAGAGGATTACGCACATGTATATTAGACAGTGCTTCGCGTTTGTTACCACAGTTGATTCATCCGCCATTGATTATGTGGTAAACAAACTGATTAACACGGTTAAGTTTTTAGTGTTTTTTTTTACCGAAAAGTTTTGTTAATGAAGTGTATTGTGAATTCTTAATAATGGTGAACTGTTGTTGTGCTTTTGGCTGTAAAAGTTACACCGATAAAAAAGAGCCAGGAATATCTTTTCATAGATAATAATTAAAAATGCATAGTCACACTGTCAGTAAACAACTGGAATTTACTATTGTTTGAAAGTGATTTGAACTGTGTCCCATTGATATGTTGTACATACTAAATATGAGCAAGTTAAAACCTAATTTCATTTCATATTTCAATCATTTTCATTGAAATATCTATTATTATGTTACTTTATTTTGTAGCATTATGCCAATATATGCTACGTTTCATACTTGTCTGTGGTATTGTGTTCGAAGTACTAGTTTCAAATTTTAAGTAAAAGGAGATAATTGACACCATATAAAATTGCATAATCAATATACATTTAAAATGAGATGGAATGGCATTACTACTAGTCATATCCTTATACGTCACTGTGCTACACAATTATGTGCCAAGGCGTCCTCTCTCTTTCCTTGTCTAAGGTATTTTCCAATAATTATCTTTGAATCACCCTGTACATTGTTCAAAACTCGTGAAAGTTCGGAGTACGATAAAAGACGAGAAATAAAGTTTAGGAACAATTATAACCTATAAACCTAATAATAAAATAATCCTGCAAGTTTAAAATGAAAAGTTTAAATATTATTAAAAAGTTTTGTAAAATAGTATATTACGGTTACACCAAACCTTTTTCCGTAAATGCTTCAAGCCATTCTCATCGACATATTAAAATTGAAAAGGAACACAAATTTGTAACTCAAGAGTTCGTGCCTAATTTAATATTACAAAATAAAATTGAAACCCATAATGATTGGAATAAAATCAGACAAGAACTTTTAAATTCTAGCAAACAAATAACTCTGAAAACAATTGATTCTATAATTTTAAGCATATGTATATCATCACACAATTATAAACTTGGTTTTTCATATATGGACTTTGTAAAACACCAAAACATTAATTTAGGATTAGCAGCTCTTGGGAAATATTTAAAATTATTTTATTTAGATAATTGTAATAAGACAACAATCAATTGTGAAAGGGAAATTTTTAATTTGTAAGTTATTTGTTTATGTTGCTGTTAAATAGTTAAAGATAATTTATAGATATCAAGAATTAAGAGTACGCCATAAAGTTTTTGATGCTTCTACATGTGAAAATATTATTCATGCTCTGTCTATAACGTCGTATTGGAAAGAATGTTTATCTCTTTTAAAAGAACTTAAAATCTCTGATGAAGCAAGTAGCGCAACTTATAGTGTTATTGCAGCTGCATGTTTTAAAAATAAAGACCTCGATCTAGGCTGGGAATTATTGAATGAATGTGCAAGTAAGTAAATGTATTTATACATTCTACTTTAAAAATGGATAGTATTCAGATTTTATTCAATGTCTAAAGTTATCAATACCAGGTTTATACTGTTCTCATATTGATACTATAAAAAGGGATGCAAGTTGTAATGGTCAATTTATACTGGGTGGATACTTTTACTGAGGAAAATTAGTGATAATATTGAAAAACAGGTTTGCAAATTAATTTAATATTGAATATTGTGTCAATCGAAACAAAGTTTTTTTTGCATCTAGTGACACCAATTGTTTAATTTTATTGAATAAAATTTCAAAAGTTAAAATTGTGATTTTGGTAATTCTAAGCAGTGTCATGGAATACGTTCTCTAAAACAACAGTAATATATGGACTGGCAGCCACTATTTTGTAAATCATAGACATATTTCTACCCTATTGAAATAGTATTTTACATTATTAACATCGTAAATAGGTTTTTACTGTTGAGAGGAGTTTATTAGCGAGCCTATAGTCTCCTTGAGCCAGTAAAAACTGTTACCTTGCATATAATGTAATATATTCCGTTTGTTATCCATGCATACATTTTATTAAAAATGTGAATGTATGATATAAATTTAATTTATAATTATATTTTTAAATATCTCGTCAGCCGTGGCTTCAAGTATTACTTACAACAGGTTACTAATTGCCAAATTACGATCACACGTATACACATGCTACTAATGACAGTTGACTTGTAAAATTTGTTACAAATTAGTAACTTGTAATAGTATATTATATAATAAGAGTTGTAATATAAATGAGTGAGTAATAGGCATTTTTCTACTCCTATAGAGTATAAGAGGAGTGACCTATGAGTAATAGAAAACCAGCACTTAGTATGTTTTTTTATTACCTTTGAATGTTTTATACACGTACCTAATTTTATAATGAACGATCCTATAAAAAATAAATTACTCTATCAATGTGTTATAGGATTTTATGGTTCATTTCAATTCCCAAATAAAAAATTAGATTTAAAATTCGTACTAAAATAAATGGAACTAGTAATGCCGTTAGTTTTGTTAGTTACCTTAAAATTAAACACATTAACCTCACTTTATTTATGGATAATGATGATCCCCTTGTTTAATGTAAACAAGGTTATTGCTTATAGCATTGAGTATATAATATGTACTCAATGCTTATAGGAAATAAAGATTAACAATCAGTCACGAGTTGTCATGTGCGAAACCTTAGCGAATTGCGGGCTCATGTGACATACACAAAAGTTGACTGTGATCCTTCATTGTATATAGAAATTATAATACATCGTAACTAGGGAAGTACATACAGTTTATGTTTGAATCGATTGTGACTTGCCTTCTTGATAGCTCAGTTGGAAGAGCACCACTCTAGCAAAGTGGAGGTTGTGGGTTCAAGTCTCACTAGAGTTAATCCTTTACCGTATGTACTTTAAAAGTTAATTTTAATATAAATACAGTTAATTATTATTATTACGTTGAACTTCTGTTCATTACTGTGTCCAAAAAATAAGATGATATTTGGATTTAACCCGTAACTACAGATGTATCATATGAGAAACTATATAACAGATGTGCAGTCATAATGACCCCTTTAATTTTTAACCTTCATCAAACCAAGGGGGGGTGCAGCTGCACCCCAGAAGTCGCTTTTTTGTCATACTAAAGTATTTTATTTTCTTTTAGTTTTGATACTCTCAGACTTTGTTAATTAAAGCTTTCTCAAAACGAGGTGTCACTTAGTAATTGTTAGATTAAATCGCATAAACACCAAAAGAAAAAATAAGCATTGGGGTGCGCTTGCACCCTCCGTTGGTACTTAGAGCCACAACTTAAGAAAATTACAATTTTTATTAGTTTTTACTATTCATTGGCAGAGGGCGTTACAAATTAATTTCTAAAGTGATGTGAGTTCGCGTTGACAACAGATATTTCTAATTATCATTTGAAAACATTATAAAAATTGTTTTTGTCGGCTTTTAGGTAAGAAATATTTTGAATTGCTGTAAGTTATTGCGTTATTGGCTCAATCTATTGCATGTGTGAATTATAACGTTAAATATTCTATAAACTAGGTGTTCAAAGCTTATAACCTTAAATATTCTATAAACTAGGTGTTCACAGCTTATTATATTAAAGCTATGGACTCCCAATCTTCTACATCACGACATCGATTCTATGCCGAGAACATTGATGATGATGAAGAATTTTTGAAGGAAATGTGCTCAGACTCTGAAGACGATGATCAAGTTGAGGAAGAAGACGGAGAAAATGATGAAATTTCAGCAGAAGAATATGAAGAATTAAATACCAGCGATGAAGAAACTGTGGATGATGCTTTGCACAGTTATATGGTTGCAAAATCTGGTATGAAATGGTCTACTACGCCACTGAAAACATCTCGTAGACGACTTGCTAATATTTTGGCGAATAAGCCTCGCTTGACGTAATATAGTACCAACATTTCGAGTATCGAGTCAGCTTTTATATTGTTTTTTACTGCTGAAATGATTGATATTATTGCTACAGAAACAAATCGAAAAGCAAATTTGATGCACGAGGAAAGGAATGAAAAACACCCACAAAAATTACGTTACTGGAAACCAACAGACAGCATTGAAATATACGCTTATATCGGTTTACTTTTTACCCAAGGGGCACTAAAGGCCCATAAAGAATCAATTCGATCGCTGTGGGAATCTAATGAATTATATTGCAGGCCAATATTTCCTGCCACAATGTCAAGAAATCGGTTTGCCTTTTTGACTAGATTTTTTAGATTCGATAATTTTCAAACAAGAGCAGAACGCAGATCAACTGATAAATTAGCTGCAATAAGAGATATTGCAGATATGTTTGTTGATAAATGCAAAATTGCTATGAATCCATCTTCACACCTATGCATAGACGAACAACTTGTTGGTTTCCGAGGAAAGGCGCCATTCAGGGTATATATGAAAAGTAAGTCCGATAAGTATGGCATAAAACACTGGCTACTTGCCAATACTGAAATTGCTTATGTCCACAATTTGCAAGTGTATTTAGGAAAAATTGGACAACAGCCTGAAAAGCAACAAGGGAAAAGAGTTGTTCTTGACTTAGTGAACCATTTGCCTAAAGGTCATGGGATAACAACAGACAACTTTTTTACTAGTTTGCCATTAGCAAACTGTTTGTTGGAAAAGCAACTCACTCTTTGCGGAACGTTACGCAAGAACAAAGCTTACATTCCTCATCAGTTATTACCAACGGCACAGAAAGAAAAGTTTTCCAGTCAGTTTTGCTTCACATTTATTTTCAATTAGTTTCGTACATGCCAGAAAAAAGAAGAGCTGTCATACTTTTATCTATGGAACACCATGACAATAAAATAGCTGTCGAAGAAGAACATAAAAAGCCGCACATTATTTTACATTACAATGCTACCAAAGGAGGTGTAGACACGATTGATAAGATGGCCAAGGAATATACAACCAAAAGGAAGTGTAACCGATGGCCTATGGTTACCTTTGCAAACTTCTTGAACATTGGAGGCTTAAATGCGTTTGCATTATGGACAACTAAGTTTCCAGGCTGGCAGAAACAAGGATCAGATGGCAGAAAGATCTTTTTGCTTGAATTGGGAAAATCACTCATTATTTCTTATGTAAAAAGGAGGAGTGAAAACACTGCAGGGTTAAGTACAAGAGTAGTGAGTTATATGACAATGTTGGTTCCAGATTTAGAGCAAAAAGAAAACCGCCGGGCTACTGCAATTGAAGATTTAGGAGAGCGCAAGCAAGGAAGGTGCTTCTCTTGTGCACGTAAACGAGACAGAAAAGTTCGTACCACTTGCAGCATATGCAAAAGGTTGGTCTGTACAGAACATAGCACCGCTATTACAAAGAAAATATGCAACCCATGTACAGAGGAACAATAGGAAAACAATTCCCTACACAATATCATTCATTAGTTTTTTATAAAAAGTTATGTTATTTTTATTTTGTATTTTATGCAAACATTAAATTGTTTTAAATATTCACACTGTCTTTACTAACAACAGATAACATTATGCCAAAAGATTTTGCCCAAATTTGTTAAGGAAAATTGTTTTTTATGAGGGGTGCATGTGCACCCCGTCTTGGGTTTCTACGTAACAAATTGACCCTTGGTTCGAAGAAGGTTACTGTATAATTATTTGATAAACAATTAACTTCATTAATATAACTTTATTAAATTATTTTCACAACCTTTTTAAAACATGTTTAGTAAAAAAATATCCATTTGGTACAGGAAAATACATTCAAGGGCTTAATAATATTCATATATTTTTTCGCATAAATCTGTAACAACCATATATTTATTAAAATTAGTAAAATAAAAAATAAACTTAGGACGTTGGAGCATATAAATGTTTCAAGACAAACTGAAAGGAACACAAAAAGACATTCAAAATACATTATTCTAAAAAACGTGCATATGCCTTGCAGGTGTTTTTTTATTCTGGACAATCCCTTCTGACTCATCTAGTGCCCTCCATACATATGGCAATTTTGCAAATAAGTGGTATGTTTTTCTTCTTTTACTTGAAGGACTGCAGGCTTTTCTTGTTTCAAATTTTTCAGATTCTGTATTTTGTTCTTCCTTAATTTTTTGGACTCTTCCGATACACAATCTTACTTCTCGGCTGAGATGAAGATCTAATAAAAGCTTCGTTTCATTTCTGGAGTTACTAAAATCATTGCCAGTTGTTTCACAAAATCAAAACGTTCAATTTTAGGATTGTCCTGGTAAGATTGATGAAGCATAAAAGAATTGACAGAGGAGATAACTAGCATCCTAAAGAAAATGGCCATTGATGCGACTAATATTACTGCTTTATTTTGTTTTGGTACATGAGAAATTATGGTTATATTGGCAAATCCGTATATACTGGAGCTGACAGGTTTTGTCCTTTTTGGTAGACACTCAGGTGGAATCTCTGATTTATTTTTTCTTACAGTACCAACATACGTTAATTTTTGGGTTTTCCATAACTGTACTAACTCTATTGAGGAGAACCAATTATCTGCAGTATCGGCCTCGAAAAGAAACGAGCATTTTGTCTATACACACACTCAAATCGTAAACATAAAAGAATTGTTGCACACCGGTTTGAGTGTGTAACACATCTAAATATGTCTCTGCCTGTGTCATATGTGGCAAAAATTGATCTTATATTTTCGTGATTGGATTTATAAATAGATGTCAGCAATAGCAGTCCCAAAAAATCTTTTAATTCTATCAGATCTAAGTCACGAGTATCACTTCTACTTGCATTTTTATATTTTGATCTAATTTTCGCCATGTGTATATTAGACCACTGTAGGATAGGTGTGAGGACTTTGTCATCAAACAAGAGATTTCATGTTTCTTCAGGATCAGCTTTTATAGTAGTAATTTTCTTCAACCCGGGATACTTATTACAATATTGTGCTGTAATGTTCGTGTGTTCCTTCCATACGGTGGCTCTTTAGACCACTTAAAGCGGTTTTTTCCATAAAAGTGGTTTCTTTCGCTGGCTCCTTCTGATTCATTTTTTCCTCATTATTTCTTCGTTCGTCTTGTTCCATACTTTCTTCTAATTCAATTTCCGACTCGCAGTTGTGGTCACTTGGAATGTAGTCATCATCAGAATCTATGTCACTCTCGCCAGAATCAACCTCTTCTGCCCATTTTAGCAGCGTTTCTTTATAGTCTTTGTCTCCATATTTTACCGTTTTTGGGGGCCACATTAATTATTAGAAGCCATGATATGTTCTGGAATAATTAAATAAAATTGTTAAAAATATACATAATAAATTAATAACGTGAATGCAGACCTGACGCCGTTTTGACCTCGCAAATTCTATGAAGTTCGATTATAACGCTAAAACTGCCAACACCAACACAACACTTACACTGGTGCTTTAACACTGAAAGACGGTAGGAGGGGCTAAAAACGGACTAATTAGAATGACCGGTGGGTCTGTAGTTACGGGTTAAACGTCGCGCGCAAAATGAATCGGTAAAATTCTTTTGTTCTTGACATCTCTGCGAAATCTTACGTCAAAATATTCGTTAGTGTTTGAGTTACGCTTGGTTATTCACATGAAAAAAGTGCATTCGGCGATTTTAACAATGTCTGAATTTGTTGAGCAAAGAATTTGCATTAAATTTTGTTTGCTCTGCCGATTTGAGAATGGTGCAGAAGGCTTTTGGTGACAAAGCTATGTCAAAAAAAAAATGTTAGGTGGTACAAGGAGTTTCAAGAAGACCGAGAACGTGTCGAAGACGAAGAGCGACCAGGACGGCCATCAACGTCTTCCGATGAAGCTCACGTGAATAAAATCAAGGATTTCGTACTCCCATCGATTAACTTGTAGAGACCTTGCTGATATCGTAGACATCTCGAAAACGGTCAATACCATTGTAAAAGATGTTTTGCGCCTCAAACGCGTCAAATCTCGATTGGTACCAAAAACGCTCAATGTGTTCGAAAAAGAGCGTCGTGTTAGCATCTGTGCAACAATGATTTCTGACTATCAGGACGTAATGAAACGCATGATAACTGGAGATGAGACTTGCATTTATGCATACGACCTGGAAACAACCGATCAATCAAGCGAATATCGTGCGGAAGGTGAGACAACACCAAAAAAAACCGCGCCAAAGTTTGTTTGTTTTCTTCGATTATCGTGGTGCATTATGTGAGTTCCTTCCGCCGGGTTAAACTGTCAATAAGGAATATTATTTGAGTGTTATGCGTCGTTTGCGTGAAGCTATTCGCCGGATTTATGGAAAGATGGTTTTTGCATCACGAAAATCTCACACTGCATTGCTTCTTCGTGACTTTTATCAAAAACCACCCTTATCGTTCCACAACCACCGTATTCTCCTGATTTGGCATCGTGTGACTTCTGGCTATTCGATAAACTAAAAAGACCACTCCGGGGACACCGTTTTGAGTCGAGTGAAGACATGCAACCTGAATCGCTACGCGTTCTGAAGGCATACCGGAAGGTGACTATTTTTCATGCTTCGAGGATTGTAAAAAACGTTGGCATAAGTGCGTTGTGTCAGGAGGGGATTACTTTGAAGGCAATGAATTGGATTTGAAAGGATAAATAAAGATTTTTTGAAATA
Source organism: Vesta saturnalis (assembly GCA_036346205.1). NCBI lineage: Eukaryota > Metazoa > Arthropoda > Insecta > Coleoptera > Lampyridae > Vesta > Vesta saturnalis. The sequence continues at coordinate 3,388,815 of JARFJB010001495.1, read as the reverse complement.
AATGCAATGTCACCTTATTTTTTGGACTAGATTATATATATATATATATATATATATATATATATATATATATATATATATATATATATATATACATATACATATACATATACATATACATATACATATACATATACATATATACACAGGGTGTCAATTTGATAACTGCCAGACCTCATATCTTCGAAACTGTAATGAGGAAGTAAAATTTCTCGAAAACGTTTCTAGAACATAGAGAAGGAACTAATATGACTGAATATTAGAAATCTTCTGCAACTCACCCCTTAGGCTCCAGCCACCCCACCGCTATTTTTTTAAATTGCATTATCCCATGTGGAAAGCTCTTTAAAAATGCTATTCATCAGTCAGTACAAAATGTTAATTAATCGATTATTTTTTAATTAATACTAAAAGTAGTATTTAAATCAATTTATTCAAATTTATTGTTTTAAATGTCAAATTAGGTACTATTTTCCAAAAGCAGCTTATCTTTACAAATTACATTCGTCGCTAAAACAAATATTTTTTACTAATTCAGGCTCATCTATAATCTTATTGGTCATAATTCCCCAAAACTCAATTCGCCTATCTAGATCATCATCGCGAAGCTCTTGAGTAGTATGTATCTTATAGGGATGAAATTTGTGTATTTTCAACACTTTGCGAACAGATCCATGATAAAACCCCGTTAATTTAGATATCCGACGAAGTGAGGAAGTGGGATCCATTGTAGTTTGACCAAGAACTTCAATTTGAGCTTCATGTAAGATTCGAGATTTTATTGATAACCGATCCGGTTTGTTCAAATTTTAAAATATACTGATGACTTACATTTTTTTGAAGATTTAATGCAGTAAATTAAATAGGTTTTGGCATCTTACAATACAAAAAAAAAACATAATGATACGTCTTGATTTTGATTTTAAGTTTTGACTTTTGGTATGTCTAGGTTTTTTGCTCTGTTTTTCCTAGACTTTGAAGCAAATGCTTTACCTATTATATGTTAAATTACCACAAATTACATAAAACGTTCTGCATTATGCTTTTCATTGTTAATAACACTTGCAATTATTAACAAAGCTATTTCTTTGTTAGATTTAACTGGATTATTTTAATTGATGTCATGTTTATATTTGTGAATGCTTCTATCATTTTCAAATTGAAGTTTTTTCACAACTTTACACATATATCATAACGTGACTAATTTTGTTAAATGTTATTTGGCTGACATTTTTCATTGTTAGCCTACGATCGCTAGAGGGTGTTCTGATTTGTTTAAGACATTTCAACAATATTTAATTTTAAATGATCTAGTTATTCTTTACTAAAATTTAATTCTATAGTTGGTTTATACGTTTCTTAAACTGTTATATTACTAGCAGGCTGATGTTTATGTTTTAATTTTTCAATTTTCACAAAATTGTTTGAACACCTTTAACAATTTTAATGGGTATTACTACTGACGAAGATAACTGTAAGTGTTATCGAAACGTTTATATTGTATAATATAAAAATACACCATTAAAAAAACCGAAAAAAGATAAGTATTTTATTTTGTGTAATAATGGTGAAAGTTTACATTTTCAAACATACAATAACGTTCTGCATTATGCTTTTCATTGTTAATAACACTTGCAATTATTAACAAAGCTACTTCTTTGTTAGATTTAACCGGATTATTTTAATTGATGTCATGTTTATATTTGTGAATGCTTCTATCATTTTCAAATTGAAGTTTTTTCACAACTTTACACATATATCATAACGTGACTAATTTTGTTAAATGTTTTTTGGCTGACATTTTTCATTGTTAGCCTTCGATCGCTAGAGGATGTTCTGATTTGTTTAAGACATTTCAACAATATTTAATTTTAAATGATCTAGTTATTCTTTACTAAAATTTAATTCTATAGTTGGTTTATACGTTTCTTAAACTGTTATATTACTAGCAGGCTGATGTTTATGTTTTAATTTTTCAATTTTCACAAAATTGTTTCAACACCTTTAACAATTTTAATGGGTATTACTACTGACGAAGATAACTGTAAGTGTTATCGAAACGTTTATATTGTATAATATAAAAATACACCATTAAAAAAACCGAAAAAAGATAAGTATTTTATTTTGTGTAATAATGGTGAAAGTTTACATTTTCAAACATACAATAAAGTTACTGAAACTTTTTTTGTTTTTTTAACAAAATAATCTATTAATTAACATTTTGTTTAGTACTGATGAATAGCATTTTTTTTCAATGGTATGTCACACATGGAGTAGTTCAATTGAAAAAATATGGGTTACATGCCTGGAACCTAAGGGATGGGTTGCAGAAGATTGCCCTGCGAGTCATGCTGGTTCCCCCTCCATGTTCTAGAAACGGTTTCGACAAATTTTACTTATCTGTTTATTACCATTTCTCAATTTTTATTTAAAATTATAATTAAAAAAAAAGGGAACAAAAGAACGGGAAAAGAAAAGTAACGGGAACTTACCTTTTCTACTTAAACGGGAGCTACGGATAACGACGGTACTCACGAAGGTCGACGAACTTCTGCGGAGAAGAGTTAGTAAAGAAGAAAATAAAGAGACTATACGGAGCACGCCAGCGAAAATGTATCCCTTTGTTGAGTAAAAAAAAAACATAATATCTGTTTATACTTCCGCGATATAATCAGCTACGGTAGCTTCAGAAGATGTTAAAATAATTGCTCTCGAATTCCCAGCACACAAAACAAATCGTATTTAAAGAGATAGAGATCAAAGAAAAATACAAAACAGATAACAATATACACACATTCTTAATCCTGATTTATGTACAATATTGTCGTTAATAACAATTTTGACTAAAGTGCAAATTAAAATGACAAAGGTACGATGATATCGTATCAAAGGTAATGGAGTATTAAAATAAATTCAATTACCTGCTTAACAATCAAATATATTGTAAAATGACAATTCCTATGGCAGATAAACAATTGCTAATTTCGTAAAATAATCTACTTTACACAAAGCCAAAATCTTAGTATAGAAAGTTTAAAAGTAGTACCCGGGCACCATCCCCTCCACTTTTTTACGTCACAAGCCCCGGCTTCTGGGCCACCTTTCCCACCACTTTTTATATGTGCCCACGTGGGGATTGTATTTTTTTTTCACCTGAGAATAAAAAGATTTTATTTAATCTGTTATTAATATTTATTAGGGCCCGTTTTTATCAAAGAAGATTGCATAATTGTTATTAAAATTATTATTACATATCTTTTAATTCCTATCTACAGATTGTGACCTAATTTATTTATACATTGGGGGTTGTATTCTAATAAGGGGTTCTAGTCTTGTAAGACGGTAACTTGTTCGCGGGCTTCGCCTCTGTCTTAAAATTTGTATTCTAATAATGGGGAAGAATTAATAGATGACATGTAAAGATGACAAGTGTCTTTTTCATAATAAAAAGATTTTATTTAATCTGGTATTAATATTTATTAGGGTTGTTTTGATTTTTATCAAGAATATAAAACCTAGTCCATAAACGATTCTGTTCTATGCAATCTTTAAGGCTGCATTTAAGAGCTAGCTCAAATTTTTTCAATAGCTGAATAACGACATCGAAATTATAACCTTCAACATTATACATATAAATGAGTAATTAAGTTACATAATTAGTTTGCTTTACAAATTTTACTATTTTCACCTTGAGAATGTTAAATTATATGCTCAAGGTTTAAGTGGAAAATAAAAATTGCATTAATACGAGAAATGGTAACACATATGTATTATAGGCTGTTCTACGTTTCATTGTGTTTTAGTTTAGGGATGACTTTTTAAAATCAATTGCATTACTTTTAGTACCCAGCTTAAATTACGTAAAATACTTTCTTTAAAAAACAGTAAAATATATTCATAGTCATAAAGCTTTTAATACAGATTAAGTACTCTTTATTTATATAGAGCAGGGTCGCAAAAAGGTGCTACAGTAAATTATCGAAATCTAAGTAATCCATAATCTCCTATGTTAAATATTAGTGTGAAGACATTTTTGGCAGACAAGACTTTTGGATTGGGTGCAGTTCCCCTTATGTTCAAAATTAAGGGCAGCGTAATTTAACCTATCTGGATCTTCATAGAGAACATCCCTATCAGCATCAACTTCACCGTTTTCATCTTGAGCGATTATATTGTAATAGCTTATTAGCAAATAAAAACAGCCACTACCCCTGATATTGCTTCATAATAATACTCATTCGATTGTAATTATGCTTTAAAAATAAATGCAGCGGATAATATACAATCTTTATTTGCCGCTATTATTATTACACGGATATGGAATTATTCTTAAATTTAGCTATTTTCCCCACACTACCTTGAAATACTACATAGGCTTTCAATTATTCTTCATCCCTGACGCTATACCGCATATATCTTTCTTGAGATTGTAAATCAACAACAAGGAGGTAAATACGGTAGCCACTCGATGGAAATTTGCCGGTAGTGGTAAGCTTACAATCAGTAGCCCATGAATAGATGACTGCGATAACAAACACGGACCTACTAATACGACTCATTAGATAATCTAAATTTTCTTACCAAAGATGACAGATAGCAGGTAGTAAAGAACAGAAATCAATAATTTAATGTTAATCCGCAAATTACGAGATAACTTTAGCGCGAACAACCGGTATTCTCACTTTAATTATCTAGAACGCCGTAGCTTAATCCCCAAACTAAGGAGGTATTCAACAATTTGTCAAAATTCAGCGTTCGCAGAATGAATAAACGTTTTAAACGTACGTTATACAAGTGACCAAAGAGCGATATTAATTGCTAGAAATTTGCAATACGAACGAAAATGTGTGTTTCAGATAAAATAAATATATATATATATATATATATATATATATATATATATATATATATATATATATAATTTTTATTATCTATACAAATACATCATAAAATGTACAAAGAGAAAGAAAGAAATACATACTTTAGTCAGAAATCAATGTGCACAAATAATAAACAACAGAAGATGAATATAATTGTATAGAATAATTGGGGAAGTTCAAAAGTATTAGGGTACTTCTGTTCTTCCACTTCCTCAACTACGTCTATTGTTCATTGTGTATTAGTGCTTAGTGCAATTCACACAATCTGGATAAATGAATACATGCTATTAAAACGATATGTCAAACAGACTTACTTTATTTTGCAAACCTAAACACTTTTCCCCAACAGCTCCCGCTTATACATTAGTGTAAAAGATCCAACAGAAAGTTCTTTATATTTACTGCTTATATTGTAAGTAAATCCTCTTCAAAAAATGGCTGTATTATGAATCGGAATTGTAATTTATTTATGGGATCGAGTATAAGATATGGTTTTTGCAACCGGACCCAGTACGCTGGATAACATGGGACAAATAAGGGACTCCAACTTGAAGAACTTGAACAGAAGTAATCTTTATTTTTTAAATAAATCCAGAGAAAAATGATTTCTAAATTTTCATTTTTTTTTATATTTCCTGGCGTGTTCGTAATATTTATATTTTTTAAACAGTATAGTGCACTCAATTGCTCTACTTTATTCTCATTTACCTGTTATTCTATCTTGCAACGTTTCCGAGCTCCCTGTAGTGACTTTCCTTATCTTAAACGCATTCACGTATGTACTTATGTTTTAAATCTTTAAGACAATTTTGCAGTGAGAATATAATTCGCATGTCACATGGTACATTTTTTATTACTTTTATTGGTTAAAATACAAAAACAAAATTGTAAAATAGGCTATCAAATCGGTGATAATTTTATCACCACATGTTGACTGTCAAAGTGACAAATCGTTTAAAATTGTAGACTTTAAAAAGATATATTTTATATTAACGTTCATTATATTCTCTTACCAAATATAACACGTGTTATGATTAATAATCGACTTTAAAAAATAATGGATGATACCACACGTTAAAACCTTTTCATTTACATACATTTGTAAGAGAGTAGTTAGTTTTCACTAAAAACATTGATCATGCTAGGTTACGCAAATAACTATATTATATACAATTTGTTTTAGACAGAAATCGTCTTCCACATACCATTTCATACATAGCATATATTAACATGTGTGAGCAAGCGAATAAACCTTTAGACAAGATGGAGAAACTCTATGAATTCTTTAGGATTCATGACATACAATGTGAAAATGACGTGGCCAACGGAATTGTATGCTTATATCATAAATTGGAACAAACTGCTAAATGTGTTGAATTTCACAATAAGAGGTTAAATAATTTATATTTTTATTTGAATAGTACTGTCACAAATTTTTAGGGCAATTTGTACACATTGTGACAATTCACTTCAGAAATTAGAATTAACAAATGACCAATTTAAAGAATTAAAAGATGCCGTTTTTAAAAATGTAATTGTGGGATCAAACGTTTTTTACAAATCTACACCCGCAGAATTAGAAAAATTTAAAAAATTTACCACTAAGATGAAGAAATATGATGTTGTCATAGATGGATTAAACGTGGCTTATTCAGTTGGTACAAATCAATCTACAAGCGTTTTATCTTTCTTTGTAAGTGTTGTGACTAGTAAATGTAATAGTAATTTATTAAAGAAATTTTTCAGGTAAAATCTGTAGTAAAGCATTTTGTGGATAAAAATTTAAAGGTTTTATTATTTGGAAGAACACACATGCAAAAATGGCCTGGTTGGTCGTATGTATCTGAAAATGCTGACTGTTTTTTAGCTCAATCACTCTCCCATGATGATCCTTATCTGTTATACTCTGCTCTACACTGTGGCATAAACACCATTATTGTGTCAAGAGATCTTATGCGTAGTCACATATTCAAACTTTCTAATATAAGGCTGAAAATTATATTTAATCAATGGTTATTACAAAACCAGTACCAAGTATTGCATATTACGAAATCTGGAAAAGTGAATTTTAAGGTAATTTCATTGCACAAATATTTTGTTTTATTTATTGTTTTTTTAAGGATCCACTTCCTTATGCAAGAACTGCTCAAAAATCAGGTAACATTTGGCACATTCCATGTAGTGCTTCAATTGAAAACACAGTTAATACATGGTTGTGTTTAAATAATCAATCAATAAAAAGTGTTTTTGAGTAAACATGTATCATTTATTTTAATAAAATTCATAGAGAATCTACCACAAAATAAAGATTACAACATCCAAGTCTCATGATAGCAGGTCATATCTATACTGAGCTTATGCATTGTGACAAAGCGTAACTAATTTAACTTTAGCCCCTGAACTAATTTCGTAAACAAATTCGCGCATCCAATCATAACGCTATAATATCGCATTGTACACACCTCGGTAAAACAATTTCAGCCATTGTTCTTTTACACGCCGCTGTTTTGCTTTATACGGGGACACGGGGTTACTCATTAATGCGCATAGTGTGATATCTCAGTAAAGATGAGTTTTAGAAGGAAATGTTACCTATCAAAGTTTTTGATGCTTAAGAGGTGAGTATTTTAAAATTATTTTCCAACATAAGCGGTGCGTCATAAAAGTGTGGTAGTAACAAATTGTTTTTTTTTTCATAGTCGGATTTATCGGCAAATTTTAATGTCAATTCATGTAAGATGTTTTATCTTAAAAATTTACCGTTTTCGAATTATTTGGAAAAATACGAAAATTTTGACAGTTGCAGGGTTCCACAAAAATCCCGACCTCTGCGATTTTCGGAATCGGTATTCCGGATCTCTAAGAAAACCGAATAAGCAACGTTTTGACGTATTTTAATTAAAAAAAGTCCTCTACAACCCCCGATATATTCCCCCGAAGTTACATGATTTCAAACCTCAATAACTTGCTTATTTCAAATGGAATACCCTAATTTTTATACCGTTTTCGGATTTATCGTCAAATTTTAAGTGAGTTTATGTAAGGTGCCTTATCTTTAAACTATCGTTACCGAATTATCCGGCAAAATTAAAAAACTTATTTAATGGTTAAGCCGATATACTCCGATCTACCGTTAGTATAATTTTAAATAGGAAGTATCATGACTACAGTATATCCTTCCATCAAGAACTGTTCGGTCCTGATTTGAGGATTAGGAGAACATTTTGCTCATGGGGGGTAGGAAATGGAAAGAATAACACCTAATTTTTTTTAAAATGTATTATTCTCCGACGAGTCAACTTTCACGTAGAGTGGTAGCCCAAACCGTCATAACCTTCACTATCATGCAACGGAAAACCCAAAATTAGTAAGATTAGTTAATTCGCAGCGACAGTGGACTGTAAATGTTTGGGGTGGTATTATGGGTGATTTTTTAGTTGGGCCACATTTCTTTAACGGAGATTTCAATGGTGCTGAATATTTGTATTCTTTGCAAAATAATTTGCCCTAACTTTTGCAAAAATATTCCTGTTATTTTAAGGCAAAAAAAAATCGAAAATTTGCAGGTAGATGGATAGGCCGTGGCTCTCCCGTGTCTTGGCCGCCTAGATCGCCAGATTTAACAAAATTAAATTTTTTTCTATGGGGGTCACATATAAAACGCCATATATCAATCTGCTCCGACTACTGCAGAAGATATGAGACAACGCATAATTCATGCTTTTAGAAATAGCGTAAGCATTGAGGTGTTACGAGAAGTAAGTAGATCTTTTCTGGCAAGACTACAATTATGTTATGATCGAAGTGGGGGATAGTTTGATAATTGTTGTGAACACATCATTTGTCTAAAAATAATTATCTGCAGTTTAATGCATTTTTGGATTGTCAACATGTAGCCAGTTGACTTGATGAAAATAAAAATTAAATAATTTTTTTAATTTTGCCGAATAATTTGGAAACGGTTAATTTCAAATACATAAACTGAAATACCCCGTAGGTTGGAAAATTATTTTAAAATACGCACCTCTTAAACACAAATAATTCCTCCTAAAACTCACATTTACTGATATATCGAACTTTGACGCACTAATGAGCAACCTTGTATATTGCCTTTCTCAATTTCATCCCGTTTTACTGCCTCTTTATTACCAAATTGCCTGTTTCAAGACGCGCATAGCGTGATAAAGAAACATTTTTGGTAACTTCTGTCGCCTGTAGCAAAAACCCGCCAACTAAAATGTTGTCGGTTTTCAGCTTTAATCATTATTTGGTTGGTATGATTGTTTTCTGCCTATATACGGAGTTTAAGAGCGGTAAAAGCAGTTTCAATAAATAAAGAATATAGTAATTTTCATGAGTCAGAGCAGTTGCTTTAATAATGTCAGAGGACGCCGATGTTAGATTGTGAAAAATAACAGTCAAACTGTCAAATCTCAGCTTCAGGGGTTATGTTTATTTTATCAACAGTAAAAGCCCAAGAGCTTTTATTTTACCGGATAAATTTCTCTTTATAACGAAATAATTTTGCCAATCAGTAATTTTACGAGAAACACTGACGTGGTAAGATCATGAGACCGAAGGTCGAACGATTTTGCTAAATGTTAGTTTTTCGAGCAAAAATACTGATGGAAAAATTTTGAGTTCAAAAGAGATTTATCCTTAAAATAAAAGCTCAAGTGCTTTTTGGTAAGATAAATTAACGACAGAATATATGAATGGATTTTGTATATTTCAATACCAACAAAACTTTATAATTATAACTGACAGAACAAACATTAAAGTGACGTAGCGACGCAACTGACGACTACTAGATGTAGTTTGATTATGAGGAACTGGCGTTTTTATCGGTGATAAAAAAGGATGCACCTTTTCTATAGCTGTAAAACTGACAAAAACGTCATCATTAAATGGCACATTTTATATTAGAGTGAATTTATCACAATAAAATTTATATTATGTTATGTCAAAAGTTTAATGTCAGAATTGTTTGACAACACCGGACAGAACTGTCAACGTAAATCAGTTCTATCTGCATCCGCTCGTGCACAAATAGGCGAGTTCTAAAGGTGGTAATGAAACAATGTTAGTTATGACGCAACTGCTCTGACTCGTGAAAATTGGTATACTAATTAAACTGGCCGTAAGTACGCAACGTCATCATTTCAGGAAGAAAGAAAGCAGTAAGCAGTAAATGGTTAGTGAGAAAGTGGTAACTGCAAGAAATTTAGCATTTACCATCTTTTTTTTCAAGAAGTATTTGATCGGTATGCCGCATTATATGACTGTGTTTTTCTGTCAGATTTCGATGCGTGTTAATATCATTGCAGTGTTACACAACTACAGGTATCTGTCAGTTAGTTAATATTTGTGCCTAGTAAAAATATGATTAGCAACATAGGTAACTGCTCCAATCTGTTCTTAAGTTAAAATGATTATAGCAGCAAATTCTTTTTTTTCATTTCATCTGTGATACCATATTGCTTAAACAGTACTTCACTATCATGTAGACAAATAGAGCTCGTCTTCTAGTGGTCATAGCTAGAAACCAAACTGTAATGTCTAACATTGTAAAGTCTAAGTCAATAAAGAAATTACAAAATGACGATTCTACGTTTTTTTCTCCTGAAAAATCTTTTTACCAAGGTAATTATGGTAGTAGCTTTCACTCTTGAAATGTTCCTAAGTGTACCAGAAAGGAGCTGTGAGAACTACAGAACACTCCTGACAGTATTATTGACAATAATATTAATAGAAACAGTTGATATGCAGAGAGTTGACTTAGGTGAAACCATGATGTAAAAAGACCAGGTGTAGCATTGCGCATAATGGCCGACCGAAGAATAGCCGACAGCCAATCAAATTTTTATCCCGAGTGTGACCAAAACATGCAAACAAAATTAAAAAATGTGTAATATATAATACAAAATTATAATTATAAACTAATAAAAATATATAATTTTTAATAAATTGACGAAAAAAAAATCAATTTCTATATCGATTAATCAGTTGTAAAGGAAAATGTCATGTTGCTTTTTGTATTTTGGATAAATTTCTGATTGGTCGGGGAAAATGACTACTGCGCATCTTTGGGATTGTTACACCTGGTCTTTTTAAATCATGGGTAAAACCTTTTTCCACATTGTAAAGTAGATGTTCAAAGTTATACTTATTATTTTAGATGTTGAATCAGTTAGGATAAAGATTTTAAAGGAAATGTTGAAAGTGATAAAGTTGCATCTGCAAAAACAACTGCATCTACTCACCTAGTTTTACTTAATGATCACATAACTCCAACTGATTTTAATGGTAAGTTTTTTAGATATTATTTTTGGTTCGAGAGTTGTCATTTTATACAATCTAAAAAAGCAAAAAAAGATGAAAAGAGAAAAGAATATTACGTTAAACCTCCATCTTCAGTTAATTGTAGATGCCAATGCAAATGTGCAGTTGGGATGAACAACGTCAATTTATGTTGAATAATACTCAAATGTTAGACGTAAAAAGCAATACAACAAAGATGACGGTTCTGCTAGAAAAAATATCTTTACATATCGCATGAAGAATGACGATTTCCCAACAGACGACAGCCACATCATAATATTTTTTTAAACGTGCATATTCAATTCGTCAATCAAGGGTTGAAGGCTATACCTAGGAATCCTAATCGTCTGAATTTTAATACGGTAAGGAGAAACAATAACGTACTTCGTGCAGTTAATAGAGATTCGAGGGCTAGACAAAGAAGAGTCAGTCGAACCACTGGAACTTCTAAAAGCACTGTTGTAAGAATATTAAAACAGGACCACAGACGTCCTTTTCATCGTCCATGGTTTCCACCCAGGAGACGAAGAACGCAGAGTTGCATTTTGTAGGTGGCTTCTGAATTCCGTTCAAAACAATGAGGATTTTTTAGGCAATATTCTATGGACCGATGAGTCATACCGACGAGGTATTGTGAATTTTCATAATCAACATGTATGGGTGCATGAAAATCCTCATGATATCAGACCGCGAAAATTTCAACATGGATTTAGTGTTAATACTTGGATAGGCATTTACAATGGAAATCTGTTTGGCCCTGATACTTCCACAGCGTGTGAATTCTGGAGACGGAGAATCACTATGTGGGACGACGTTCCACTTAATATGCGAAGACAAGCCTGGTTGCAACTCGCTGGTTGTCCCGCGCATTATGGCATAAACGTTCGTAATTGGCTGAATACAAATTTTGGAGGCCGGTGGATTGGTCGTGGTGGTCCAGTTGCATGGCCTCCCCGACCTCCAGACCTAACCCCCATGGATTTCTACCTATGTGGTCATCTGACAGAAATTGTTTATTCAACGCCAGTGAGAACTTGTAGGTAGCGGACCACGAAAATGTTATTATTGTAATAAACGTTTGTCAAATTGCCATTGTTACCACGATAGCAAAGATAATTAGTGGATTTTTAATATCTTGATAATACGTCGTAATTTGCTAATGTTTTCAAAATATTTTAATGTATATATTTTTATCTAAGGAATGTAGGATTGTTTGTAACTAATATGTACGTTAACACATGTTAGGGGGTGAGTGGCAGGTGCAGGCTTAAAAATGCTTTACTGAAGAGGGTTAACAAATCATTGAAATTTTTCTTGTGCGCGCCCTTGATGTAAAAATGTCATTGCTCTAATGATTGATTACGGCTGGGCAGACCGCGATTTGTTATTGGGAAGCTCGAGAGACGTAAATATAAGGTTGCTACAGACGAATGCATATTTTTAAAATTAAGATGTCAATAATTAATATGAAACTGTTCCAACATAAATTAATGTTTCTTGTTTTTTTATTACTTTTGAAAGACGAGGGTTGATTTTTGGGGAGTAGACATAGTTAGTTTGAAATCGGGGGAAAGGCAGTGACAGTTAGCGTGTCAATCGAGCCGGATCGATTTTTGGGTTAATTAAATACCTTCATTGTAAACAGTTTGTGTTTAAAATAATTCTTGCGTGTATATTTTTCTTTTGAATTCGCCAACACTAAGTTGTTTTTTTCTTTCGGGGTTAAACCACGTATGTTAACGATTTGTGTCTGTGATCAATTAAGGGAATATTTATTCTAGTGTAAGTATGTATTTTGATATAAATGCAAGCTCGCAGAAAATTATTTTTACCAGTCTAGATAACATATTAAATACCAAACATTCTCTTGCAAAGGTATCTTATTCGTACGCGGACTCATTAAGCTGAAATCTGCTAAACTAAAGACAGTACAGGGCCCTTTCCTCTGGTATTCGTGCGAATGAGCACTGTTGGTTATATTTATAATTGTGTAGAGGTGGCTGGTGAATGGGTACAGGATGCCGCTGGTTATTAATTGTAAAAGCCAATTTCCAGTTGGTACACACTCCCAAGTCAGACCATTAAACACCTTGAATTTTTATTTCTATTATTTTTATTTGTTGTATAGATGAGTGTGTAACCGGAGAAGGGAGCGGGGTATTTTTCTAACGCACTCAAACTTATATATCGGTCACGATGTTAGTGATCTAATTATAACTTACCCATGTAAGGCTTTGTTTTAATGAGTTTTGATTTGTCAGTTCGTTGAAGTAGAATTATTTGCCTGCGACCTGATTTCTCTTTGTATGTGCTTTATTACAATGTGACATGTATTTTGTTGTCACTAAACAATTGGGTACTTATAAATTCCTTGTGTATTTTCTTTTGTCCTTGCCTTTACCTTATTATCACCTGTGAAATTTTAGTGTTGCATTTTATATGTACCTTAATTTGCTTTATTATTTTATGTGCTTATTTACTTAAAGACCGGCATGATTGCAACACGTACCTCATGCCGACTATCTCATTTAGATAGCACAACGTATCTAACACTAGACGGCCACTTCGTTTGACCAGATTTGATGTTTGGGAGTAATTAAATATCACACTTGTAAATAAATTCTAATGTTTTAATTATTACCCGGAAAGTCAAAGTAAGGAAGGCAACCAATTTGAGTAATAGTGACATTATTGTCAGTCAAGTCAAGATAAATCACGTAGCGATTGTTTTGTTCTTGAAGTTGTATTATTGTAAACAAGTTCAGATTACGCTTTTCAAGATAGGGCACCTGGGGGAGGCTACAAACTACAGAAGATCTTTTGCACAGAATTCAAAATGCGTGTGCAGAAGTTAATCATGATGTGCTAGTTAGCCTAAACCATTCTATTAGAAAACGCTGCCTGTTGTGCATTCAACAGAATGGTTTTTATTTTGAACAACTACTACAGTAGCCATTCATTTTTTATTTTGTCATTGAAACGTTTTGTTTAATATTTATTTGTATGGATTTTCGGTTCGTAAACATTAATTGAACAACCATTTTCTTCAGTGCCTAATTTGAAGCAAAGTGGCTATTTCATTAATTTTTACGAACCGATAACCCCAGAACATAATTAATAAATAGATACATTAGTTATTTATCAGTTTATGAGTTGCATTTACTGGTTTTATTAAAAGTTATTTAGTTACAATTTGTAGGTACTCCTAAATGTTGTTCATACTAGTTAATGACATTACCTGACAAAACCTGAAATATCTCGAAAACGGTGCGCCGTACGTGTACTATGGTACCACACTTTTTTGTTCCGAAAAGCATAAGCAATCGGGAGACGTTATTGAATTTGCAATAAAGTCAGTGGCGTAGGAGATTTTTTTGAAAAGGGACAATGGTACATCCATATCTCCGCCACTGATTTTCGTATTTTATCATAAATAATGAGGGACTGTGTACCAAATTTAAAATTATTCAAATATGCCGTTTTAGAAATATTCAAAATATTCTATTTACTTTACAAAATTTCAACAATGTATCTCGAAAACGAAGCTCTCCAGCATATATGTTTATATAAAAAACTGACATTATTTTTACGTTAACTCCCCTTTGGTAGTCCAGCCGTTATAAACTGTTCCACCCTATATATATATATATATATATATATATATATATATATATATATATATATATATATAGACATAAATTAGGGGTTCCCAAACACATAGTGAACTGCAAATAAATGAATATAAAGATAAAAGTGGCTGGAAAAACAATGGTTAAAGTATGCAAACCATTTTTTTTAACTACTCTTGGTTTTAAGCCAAACCACGACAAAGTTCTTCAGAATACTCTCTCAACATGTCTGTTATTCACGTTAAGTTTAAGAGCGATATGAGAGGTTTGCATCATTTTAGGGTTAAATACTATTTATTTAAGTGGTGATATTTTTCAGCTAAAAAGCCTTCTATCAAAAAACTGGACAAATCTAAAATACGGCTCCATATTGAATTACTTCACCCCTCAATCACACATTACTGTAGGGAACATGCTCCTAACAGGTGGTACCCACCTTGCTACTTGTCTTTAACATATATGTGGAAAGAATTTAATAAGGATAATCCAAATCTTCAATGTTCTTACAATGTATATAGGAATAAATGTTCTGAGCGAACTTAATGTTTGCTTTGCCAGGTTTGTGAATATTTGACCAGCATGAACACAGAAAAGACAATTTGCAAGCAAATTGTACCACCTGCACTTTGTACACCTGCTATAAGGATAGAGCTAATAAATTCCAAGAGCAGTATTGAAAAGATTTTAAACAGGCACAGACGTGTCTTTCTCCGCGGACCCGCAGAAAGTCGTAATGCAACTCCGCATGGCCCAATATAAAATTGTCTTATTTGTCCCGAGAATTGTTTTATTTAATGAAAGCTTTGCTCCTGTAGGTGTTAATGAACGTCAATTAATACCAAATGCAACCCTATGGCATAATGGAATGTATGTATACATTCTCTTTTAGGAGCAGAGATGCAACTAAGATATCCCTCTGCTTAAACAACTGTTAGGCACAGAACAAAAATTGGTGTTTTCACTTTTCTGGTCTAGATGGTTAATTGTTTGAGATTAGTGCAACACAATACAATGCTAATTGAGGCCATGGTAGATTTAAATTTTGTTCAAGTGTTTAATAAAGAATGATTCGAGTTTCTTGTATTCTGCCACCATAACTATTTGATTCAGAAATTAAAATCTATAATTTTTGTACTTGCTACCTTTATGCTACGTATCCCGCTACGTTCCAAACTGCATCTACGTAGTTAAAACTGTTTTTGTGGTATAATTTTTCAGACAATGGAAAAAATGAAATGAAATATATCCTAAGCATAAATACAGGGTTATTACAAATGATGTTCATGATTTCAAGTGTACATAAATCTGGTTTTATTTATCATATAAAAAAATAAAATGGTTACATTTCAAGAAAAACTCAAAAAGTTTCATCCCAGGTGTCAAGAATTAAAAAATGTTCGATATGGAACCCTTATGATACAACAGATATCAAGGCTATATTCAAACTCTTGCCATACTTTGTTAAGAGTGTCTTGGTCGATTGTTACGTTGGCTCTGGTAATCCGTTGTTGGCTCAGGTATTCTTTCTGGTAACGGTATCTATCTTTGATGTATCCCCACAAGAACAAGTCACAGAGGATGATGTCCGGAGATCTTGAAGGCCAGTTCAAGAGTGCACCATCATTTGGACCAGCACGACCGATCCACCTGTCAGGCCACCGATTTCGAAGTTCAGTCCTAACATCGAAATAGTAATGTGGACGTGCGCCGTCTAATTGCAGAATGAAATTTGGGTATTCTTGTTCTAACTGCAGTAGAAGCCATTCCGTCATCATGTACAAGAAAATTATTACATTTATTGTTTGTCCAACAAAGAAAAAAGGCCCGTACACTTTGATGTACTTGATAGCACAAAACACATTAACTTTCAAAGAATCGCACATGTGATCGATATAGGTGTGTGGGTTCTCCGAGCCCCATATTCTGACATTATGTCTGTTCACTTTACCACACAAGTGGAATGTGGCTTCACCACTAAAGACTAACCATTTTACAAAGTTTCCATTTTCCATCAAGGCCTGCATGTTCTTACAAAATGAAAGTCTTAAAACTTTTTTTATTTGGTTTTAAATGCTTAAACAAGCTGAATTTTGTAAGGCTTGATATTTACACTGTTGGCTGTGGTATACCAAGCTCTCTGCTGCATTTAACAGTAGATTTCTGTCGACTACGCGTAAAACTTTACCTTACCTGCTCTACCACTTTCGAATAGTGATTGCTAGGGGGATCTTCATTAAATTTGGTTCTAAAGTGTCGTTGCACACTAATAAATGATTTATTGATGCGGTAATCCAACACAAAATGCTTTCCTGTCTTCAAACGCAGCCATTACACAATTGACTTTAACAAACAGCAGAGACGTACCTAAACCAGTGTAAACGAAACTTTATGAGTTTTCCTTTCCAGTGTTACCAAGTGAAATGGTCTTAAAACAGATTAATCCAGTAATATTTATAATTGAAGTCGGGAACAGCATTTGTAATAACCCTGTACTTAAATATTGCGCAATAATAAATAAAAATCTTGTCTATGAAGCGCAAGAAGGTTTTTTGCCATTTTCCAAAAAATGTACATGCTGCAGTGCCGCCTTTTTGCTACTGATGGCAGTTTTATAACAAGGTTATGTTTTTGCTTAGATCTCAAAATATGTGTTACTTAATAATTAGATATCACTCCGTTAGTATACTGACTTGTATAAAAATCGTCACTTGGAAATTGTGACCAATTTTAATGTCATCTTCAAAATATACATATTTTAATGAAACAAAGTAATGATTAAATTTAAATAAAATCTATACATAATTTGTGTGTAATGTAAATATCTAAAAATCCGTAAATTAATTATTTAATTATCCGCCTGCTTTGTTAAAAACATTCCTGTTCATTTCAATAATTAATTATTTCCCCTTCTTACGTAGTCAGGAAATCGGTATAGACTTCGACGCAAGAACCCCACCAACGCGTCATCTCTATTATCTAATCCAATGACGTTAGACCCTATTCCCTCCTGAGTTGTCTCGGAAAATGCTTTGAGCAGATTCTAGCCAGGCGACTCAGGGAGCACCTAGAATCCAACGACCTTCCCAACAGTCAATTGGGCTTCCGTCCCAACCGAACGTGTCACGATCCCTTCTTGAAACTGCTTACGGAAACCACCAGAACATTCCATCACAAGCAATACAATCTGGCTGTGTTTCTGGACATTAAGCAAGCATTTGACAGGGTCTCCGAATCCGCTCTCCTACACAAAATCCGAAACCTCAACATACCCGACCCATTCTCCAAACTCCTGCTCTCGTACCTGACCAATCGGTCAGTTCGAGTCAAAGTAGGGAAAACCTCCTCCGATCCTTTTCTACCTACAGCAGGCGTACCGCACGGTTCTACCTTAGCCCCGATCCTTTACACTATCACCGCATCCGATATTCCCGAAGTTACACAACCCGTAATAGTCGTTGTGAAGTTTACGGATGACACCGCCTTCTGGACGGTTAATCGGAACAGCGAAACGGCCTCCCGCCTCATATCCAAAACCCTCCGAACTTCTTCGACTGGGTGAACTGATGGAGTTTCCGCCCATCCTACCAAAACTCAAACAATCCTCTTCCGACATCCTAACTTCGCCGAAGATAAATTCCCAAAGCTAGCCTCCAGAAATGTTTCCCTCGCCCTAAACCAAAAAAGATTCCCACTCCAACAAGAAGTCACCTACCTAGGAATCCTCTTCACTAGAACCATCAATTGGCTCCTAGATGTACAAAGAACACTTACCAGGATAAGAAATCGCGCAAACCTACTGGGCGCCCTTCGGGGTAGAATCAGAGGTTGCGACCCGAAAACACTACAACACACTTACAAAAAGTACATTCGCCCTGTTATGGATTTCCGAGCACCCACATACACTAACATAAACCCCAATCACCTTTCCACTATCGCTTCCTGTGAACGCCGAATACTCAGACGCATACACAGGTTACTTCTCAGGTACCCTAGCGACCTCACAACACAACACGCAAGTATACCACCCACAGAATCCAAACAGTACAGAAAAACTTTGCACGTAAAAGAATTTTCGGCGACACTATCCCCAATTCCCACGAAGAAAACCTAAATTAAAATTCACCCCGCGATCCTTACACAACTCCTTGACGACATCCCCGAGGCGATAGAAGAAACCCTAGATAATATACCATATGCCCTCCGCACACCACCGTCTATTCGATGACGACCTAGCATGTTACCGGCATAACCATACTAAGCACGTTACACTCCACTAAACAACACGCACACTTAAACCAATTAACACAATATTAAATATTCAAATCAATCTAAATCTTTTTTTACACCAAAAATAACCACATCTCATGATTGTAAACTATGCAATAACACAAAACATCGCATTACCAACAAGCATGGATTGACCAGAGCTGAAGAGGAGAAGGACTCCTAAACAGTCTAGACTAAGTATATATATATATATATATATATATATATATATATATATATGTATGTATATATACAAACATACATACATGATGCGGCATTAGTACGTCGAAGTACGATATATCCGTTATTAAAGCAGATATCAAAAGAAGTTATTTACAAAAATTATAGGAAACTTCAAACTTCACATTATAAAATTATTTTCGTATTTACAGGGTGTTACATATTACCAGGGTGAACCAAACATGCTGTTTTTTAATGGGACACCCTATATATTATTTCAAATTTAGATTAAGCTCATCTCCCCCATACTTCCAATATAGAGTTGCATTAAGTTATACAAGGTATTTCAAAAGTTATGGTCAATTGTACACGAAAATCATTCTCATTTCAACGTCCTGTATACCCTAGACAGAACAACCTAACAATATTTTTTTCCAGGCATAACTTTTTGGCATTGGTACAGTGTTACGAGAAAGTGCTATTTCTTCAATTCAATATAGAGCGAGCCAAAACGCCAACACATGATTTTGTTAATTTTTTTAAATGAATCGCCTTGTTTTTATTTTAAAAAGTAAAAATACACATATACACAATGTTCTTTCAATTTTATTAAGCTCAAATCGTTAATTTCTGAGATATTTTCAATTTAATAACAGAAAGAGATTTTTTTTTAAGTTTCTATTATAACAAGTTAGCCGTGAACAAATAAAGGTGTGACAAATTATTATAAAAAATTCAAAAAACATCGGTTATTAAGACAAAATTTTTATAAAATTAATTAATTTCATAATAAATGTTCAAAATGTCCACCGAAACATCACTACAGCATTGCAGTTGAGCTTCAAGTTATCAACTGACATTTCTACATTAATACTCTGAAATGCTTCTCGTATTCTATTCTTCATATCATCTTGTGTGGTTGGAGGTATTTGATACACACGGTTTTTCACATAATCCCACTTGAAGAAGTCAATTTTACTTAACTCTGGCGAACGAGCTGGCCATGCAATGGGTCTTCCGCTTCCCACCAATCTTCCAGGAAAATGGGTATTAAGATGATTATGAATTAATCTAGTGTGATGTACCGGAGCTCCATCGTGTAACAACCACATTTTTTGACGAACGTTAAGAGGAACGTTTGCCAACAGTAATGGTAAATGATTGTCCAAATAAACCTGACCATTCACTGTTGAAAAAATGTGGCCCAATTACGTGATCTCCAACTATACCACCTCAAACATTCAAAGACCACCTAGTTTGACTATGAGTTGCTATAAGATGGGGATTACTTGTCGAATAATAATGGAAATTGTGTCTATTCACAGTTCCAGTTTTTATGAAACGTGGCTTAGTCTCCAAAGAGGACAAAATCAAAGAAATCTGCCAGCTTGTTGATTTGTTGTTGAGCCTATTTACAAAAACCAACCCTTCTGGGATAGATAGTCATCTTCGAGTAACTATTGATGCAACTGGATATGGTATGGATGCATCTCATTTTTACGCAGTATTCTTCGGACGGACCTGTCACTAATATGCTGATGCGAGATTTCAGGTGTACGTACATGTGGATTATGCGTAACTTCAAGCATCACGTTAAATTCATTTTCCTCATTAAGTACAGGTTTTGTCCTTTCCTTTTTTTCATAAACTACGGAACCCGTGCGATTAAAACGATCTACTAACCTTTCCAACGTTATTTTCTCTGGTTGTCTTCGTGCGGGATATCTCTCTTTGTAAATTCTTTGTGCTAATAATCAATTTTTCATACATTTTCCCAGTACCCATATCTTGTCTGTTAATTCCTCAACAGGAAAGTTCAACCGTATTTAAGTGTTTACAAATTAATAAACACTACACAATCTCAAAGAAGTTTGTTAAATGACAAGCTACTAATTATTACTGAATAATATCTATCTGTTATTTATTTACGACTAACTTGTTATAGAAGTTGTTAAAAAAATCCCTTTCTGTTATTCAACTGGAAATATCTCAGAAATTAACAATTTTAGCTATAGGGAGTGGTTAATAAAAATGAAAGAACATAAAGTGTATTTTCACTTTTTAAAGCAAAATACAGGGTGATTCATTTGAAAAAAATTGACAAAATCGTATGTTCGAGTTTTGCCTCGCTCTATATTCAGTTGGTGTAATAATAAAGAGGTAGTACTTTCTCGTAACACTGTACCAATGTCAAAAAGTTATACCTCGAAAAAAATATTGTTAGGTTGTTCTGTCTAGGGTATACAGGACGTTGAAATGAGAATGATTTTCGTGTACAATTGACCATAACTTTTGAAATACCCTGTATAACGTAATGAAATCCTATTTTGGATGTATAGGGGAGATGAGCTGAATCTAAATTTGAAATAATATATAGGGTGTCCCATTTAAAAAATATGTTTGGTTCACCCTGGTAAAATGTAACACCCTGTAAATACGAAAATAATTTTATAATGTGAAGTTTGAAGTTGCCTATAATTTTTGTAAGTAACTTTTTGTGATATCTCCTTTAATAACGGATATATCGTACTTCGACGCACCAATGCCGCACCCTATATATATATATATATATATATATATATATATATATATATATATAAACAGGGACCGCCATAAAGTTGGACACATATAATACAAATTTTTATTATTGAAATTTCTGCATGTCTGACAACCAAAAAATCCATTATGACATTTGTCGCGTGACCATAGATTTGGCGGGAATTTTGAAAAATGTTGACCGTGCTGCCGAAAAATGGGTCAAATTGACAAGACATCGAAAAATTGTATTAAGAAAATGTATTTTGAATGCAACAAAAAAAAACCACATATACCAATTTTCAACCAAATTAGAAAAAAAATTAAAAATACCATTTATTCCCCTCTGCTTTTATTACGAAACATCATAAAATCTTGTTTTACCTGGAAATAGTTTGAATAACATAAATTACATCATTTTAGGTCAAAATGAATCAAATACTTGTAGAATAGACAATTTGTGAGAGGAAAATATAGAAAATACGATTTAGCCTGGTCACTGTTGTGTTCATGCCCTATATATTGAAGCGCATGAGCTGATCTAATATTTTTAACCGGTAAATAAGATGTAAACGAACTAATATTTGTAATTAAAACTTAAAAACACATTTATCCTTATGAAATTTAATATTGATTAGTACATTTGAAATTAGCCATATTTTTGAATTTTTGTAATTTATGTTATTAAAACTATTTCCAGGCAAAACAAGATTTTATGATGTTCCGTAATGAAAGCAGAGGATAATAAATGGTATTATTATTTTTTTTCTGATTTTATTGAAAATTGGTATATATATATATATATATATATATATATATATATATATATATATATATATATAAATCAGCTCTACCAAGCAAACAAAAACCCCGGAAAATGTGTGAACTAAATTTAAAAATGTATAGCGGTAAAACGTTCGTCCAGTTACCATTAAGAAGTCTCCGACCATACATTCCCAAACTCAAACAACTGACATTGGTCATGCGCATTTTGCATTGGCAGGTTATTTTCGTGTTTATTGAGTATTTATTGTCGATTAGTCTTTATAAAAAGACTTTTTCAAGGCTCTTTTTACTGATTTGTGAGAGAAACGGTATGTATTGTCCACATGTATCTTTTAGTATAAAGCTTTAAATAATAAAACGATTATAGAGTTCATAACCTTAAAACAATAAGCATGTTTTTTTAAATATCGATTTACATCGATTTTCAATATTTAGAGTAGTGTACGATTTTGAAATACGTAGCTGCACTTAAATTAAATGAGCATGACAAGTTTTAAAATATCAAATCATGTTGATTTTCAATATTTCGAATTTTTAATTTTGTAGTTACAAGTTATGAATCAATAATAATAAACGATATGTGCTTATTTTTCCATAAAATCTTGGACATTATTTTAAATTTTAATTATGCATGTGTGTTTTGTTTCTATTGTGAATAACATTACACTTCATTTATGTGAATGTTTTAAATGCTATTATATTATTTACACTTATGATGAAACTGTAGAAAGGTTGTCATTTCAAGTAAATACAAGTTAATCAGATAAAGAGGAAGAAAGTTCTGTAGAAGAATCATTGTAATTTATTAGTCACTTTATATTCAAATGTGATCAGAATGATGTTTTTTCAAGTATTTTACAAATGTTTACAAAACTAAAAATTGTGTAAATTATTTGTAGAAAATGTTATAACTTCAAAACCATCTTATTTGTACTTAAATAATAAATACTTAAAAGTTTTTGGTAATTAATTCAATAACATTTGATGTACCTATCATAAAATAAATAAATTTGTTCACAGAATTTTGAATAAGCAATCCATACATTTGATTTAAATTTGCCACCTTAATACTTTTTGTATTGAATGTACCTGTTGAAAAACAGCTCCCTCAGCTACGCCCTCTCAAGGCTTTTGTTTGCTTGGTTGAACTATATATATATATATATATATATATATATATATATATATATATATATATATATATATATATATATATATATATATATATATATAAGCTATGAATAAGTAAATACTAACCATAAGCATGAGCATACTAAGAAAAAGCAATACCTATTAATTATTAAAATCTCCCAGATCTGGGAACCAATCGAGTAGCATCGTACTTAGCATAACCGAATTGAATTTCAAAAAAGAACAGCGTTTTCACGCTTAACGGTCCGGGCATCGTGGTCTTCACCGCTTCGAAGTTAGATCTGTCACTTCTTGCGTACCGATAATACGAAGAAGCGGCCATCAAAAAGGAGAGCTACAGTCTTAGCGGCAAGCCGGAGCCGCAGGTCAACAAGAAGAGCACAAAAGGATACAAGAAACAAATAAGAATCCAGGACACCGCCAACACTAGGATAGACGTCGGGCAGCAGTAGCAGTTAATAAACATTTTATTTTAATTCCTAAATTTATTGATTTATTTTACATTTGTTTTCCTGCCTTTGTGTTTGGGTCTTTCACTACCAAGCCTTTTTTCCTCGATATGTGAGGCTGCACTTCGGCGGAGACCCGTCCTTCCGCTAACACAAACTAATTTTTATTTCCATTCTGTTTCACAACCCGACTAACAACACTTGTGGTGTTGAAGCACTGTCCTCACGGTTGTATCCCCAAGACAGGATTCTTACAAAACTAGTGGTGCAGTGAATCATTCCGGAGTTGAGTGTAAGTGTAATAACAATAGGGTTATTTATGACTGTAATATCGAGTACCTACCTGCGTTTAAATTTAAAGAAAACAAAATATACAAAGGGTTTGATTTGTAAAAAAAAACACGAATGTGTGTAAATTGAATATTTACTTTAAAAAGTGTAATTTAAAAAAAATCGTCGACCACTTTGCGCAAGAATGTTTACATCAACATTTAATTACCTACCTAAACAACATGTAAACAAGTTTATAACGGCCTCCACTTTATTTTCTTATACGCATAATGTAAAAACAAAAATGCGAAAATATAGACATGTGCACTAATCAAATACATTTATATACAGTCTACGTATTAAATAAAATATTTAATTTTCTACTATTAGATGATTTTTTTACAATATTTAAATGTTTCTCTTTGAAACTAGCAGTCTCCCATTTCACAGTTTGATGTAAGTTTACTTTCAAAAATAAATCTATTAAGAACATTTTGTGCAAATAGCAAGAATCAGTTTCTACTGTCCAATTAGGATATTTCTTTTTTATGAAATTGTTTGTGTTTGATTTTTGGATAATTGATATTAACAGCCTTAACTGAAATAGAAACAATATTTACGATAGTATCAGGTGGACGTTGTAGAAAAGAAATAGTTGGCGTGTCGCCATAGTTCTTAAAAAGTACCTCGTGTTTTACTAAACACCGGTCGCTACACGAATGAGATTCTTTACCTGAAGTAGATCTATTGCCGATGAGACCATAACGTGTTTGTGTTTTTGTTGTTTCAAGGACGACTAGATCGGCCGGAAGGTGTATTTCTATATTTTCCCGCAAAACGTTAAAGGCAGCATTTTATAACTTCTATTTTAGTGGTAAGGGGTGGGGGGATAGGACTGAAATTTTAACATTAAGGTTGCACTTCTTCAACGGTATTAGTCCGAAATTATGGTATTAGTCACACATTTTATATACTTTTATTTATGGTGTTAGTTATTCAATGATTTAAGTTTAACGTTACTTTAGAACAATAACTTCTGTTAATAAAATAGTTTCATTTCAACGTAACTAACAAAATGAGTGGGTTTAAATTTTAATGTGGGAATTGAAATGAACTAATAAGTAGCGTAATACAGTTATACAGCAATTTATTTTTTGTAGGATCGTTCGTTGCAAAATTGGGTACGTGTATAAAACGATCAAAGGTGAAAAAAAACTTACTAAGTGATAGTTTCGTTTGACTCATAGGTCACGCCTCTTATACTCTATACCAGTAGAAAAAGCACAGTTGTGCACTGTGCTTTTTCTACTGGAGTGGTAATGTCTATTACGCACTCTCGTGATCTTAATAATGCACTCGTGCGTAAGAGGCTACTTACCACCGTTATTATGTAATATACTATTACAGGTTAATAGCTTGTAAAAGTGCTTTTACATATCTTAAGTTTAGTTAGGTTAGTGCATGTTTACTATTGAGTAACAAATAAAAGTATTAAATTGTTTATTTTTCCTTATTTATAATAAATTACTTGAATAAAAATAATCCATTAAAAAAACATCCGACGTGATTGAATGTGAGATGAACAAATGTTGTGATGTTCTTAACTATCATCGTTGTCAATTATATTTTAGCTAGACCTTAAATTTTCCTATAACTGTTACGTTCTATATGTATACCGTATGGATCGTTTCGAGACGCATCATAGGCAACCCCCATGTAAAATTTTAAATTGTAGCTTCTATCTCTTATGCGTTTTAGTAAGCGACTTTTTTTAAATAAAAGCTGTTCGGAATTTAATTCTGAATATTTTAAGCGCAACATTTGGTACGAAACGTAATTTTTTATTTACAAAAAAATAAAATCACTTAGAACCCTTTATCTTCAAAAAAAGTGTCATGAACAAACAAAAATGAAGCGTTGCGTGAACTGAAACATAATTAGAAGGGTCGAAAATGAATCTCTCATTATCAAAATGCAATTATTGCGGGAAATCTACAAGACATATTTGCGAATTATTTCGAATACATTTTGAAAATAGACCTGTTCCAAATCAAACAATCATTTGGAGGAGAAAAGCTATTACGCACAGATGTTATGCATTTCCACATATTCCCCATCTGAAAAGGACATCTTGAGATCACTGCCAATGAGTAAATGAACCAAACCCACTAAAAAAACCGGTATCCAAACAACACATAACATATGTGCCTGATACCTCATCTCATTATAAGGTGGGCTATAATAATTAACTGTAACCGTATGTTATAGCTATAATAATAAAAATGTCTTTTGAAAGC
The DNA here is from genome assembly GCA_036346205.1 of Vesta saturnalis. Lineage (NCBI taxonomy): Eukaryota > Metazoa > Arthropoda > Insecta > Coleoptera > Lampyridae > Vesta > Vesta saturnalis. The sequence goes on along the minus strand of JARFJB010001495.1, from coordinate 3,362,050 downwards.
TTAGATTTTGAAGCAGTTTTTATAGCGTTTGCTACTGTGTCTAGCAATTTTTTTAAAGAAATGTGTATGTGTATAAACTTTTTCTTTTTTTTTTAAGTAAATGACAACTTACAGTTCCAATCAATTTAATTAGTGGTTGTGTAGATTCAAGCTATCATAAGCCATCCATCCTTACTTGAAATTTAATTTAGAATACTATAGTGGTGTTAAAGTTCCAGGAATGTATCAAAATATCCCAGAATTTCTAAATTTTTGGGTAAATGTACAGTTTTTTTGGAAAAAATCAAAATAATTTTTCTTTAAGTGGGTATGTGAGATGGAATTTTTTTAATGGTGTATTTGAGTCACATTTATGTTGTTCTATCATCCAAAAAAAATTTTAACTCTTAAGTCTAGACAACTCTGTATATTTTAGATATAAGAAAGCACCTGAAAACTATAGTTTCCCCAAGCAAACGTTGATATATTTAAAAAAAACGTTTTTTGACAGTTCTAGAAGAAAATTTGTTTTTAATGCAAGCGATTGGTTAAAAATTGGCAGTTATCAAAACAGCAACAATAGCAATATATTTCCAAATTTTTTGTGATATATATGTGAAATTATATAAGGATAATAAACATGCGTAAGAGCCTATATTTGTTCTTTATTAATTTTTTATTATCACAATCTTAGAAAAAAAACCAGCTTGCAACGCAAGAATCGATGAACTAGCTAAGCCAAATAAAAGGCTAGTTCTTGATATATGGCAGAATCATTCACATAATTTCAGTGAGAACAGAAAAGAAACTATACGTTTACTTCTACAAGAAATGTATGCAATGACACCCGAGTAAGTCAATTTTGGGAATTATTTAACAACAAATGCGTATATGACAATTTAAAAAAAGAAACAATACTAAACTCTTTTAGTTGACTAAAAACTAATCAGATATTGATTTATTAGAGAAACTCAAAAATATTTTGAAGAAATCGGTGCAATCATGAAAAGGATGGCCGCCAGAGATAAAATGAAGAAAAGACTTATAAGAAGATATCAGACTAAATTAAGACAGATAGAAAGAAAACGAGCTCTAAAAAAGTTTCGATGTATATTTGTTCAAGCTTTAACCTACGCTAGCAAAAATCCAGTACCACCTCTTGTTTCTCCTAGGTTGAGAAATATGTCTGACTTAATTTTAAATCAACTTTGCGAGTTACGTTGCATTAATGTACCGGAACGCACTAACAATGGTATGCTTGTTTACTATTTTTTATTCAGTATGAGAACGTACCTGTTCATGTTTACCTTGTGTTTTTTTTTTGCTGTCCGTCTAAATTTTTATATCTTTCATTTACTAAATTTACGTGTCGTACCATACATGTATTTGTGGAATAATTCAGTATAAAAGTAACCATCACTTATGCGGAAAGTGAAACAATACGACAAAGGTAACATATTCACTATAGAAACATATGTGTTTGAGACGAGAGTGGCATCATTAATGAAAATGTGGAATAGTAACATTTCCAATTCAATGATAATGAGAGTTTTTCATTCATTAGAAAATGTGTAGAATAATAGAGGAAAAACGACCGACAAATTTTAGGTTGTCATTTCAATAGTCATGTAAATGTTAATCTTAAACCACATATGAACAAAGAATGGAAATTCTAGAAGCCCTATGCGGCCGGAAATTATTTAACGAAAAACGTAAATAGAAACTTAAAAATCTGGAGTGCCTCCACTCAACATTCCCGTATACACACATATATATCTACCATAAAAGTACTAGGGAATTTATATAATTACGTAACAAAACTACGCAAAATGCAAAAATGAAACTGAAATTTACTGATTCAATGTTCTACTCTGTAACAAAAATTACAAGTTTATATATTATAGTTTAATACATATTTTAATAGCTTTTTAACTGCACTTTCAAATATTAATGTAGGTATTCAATGCTTTGTATTTAAAACAAAAAGCCAAAATACATTCATAAGTAGTTAACACTTGTACATTTTGAATAAGTACGGCATTTTAGAGTGTAAATGCATATTAAAATAAAATTTAAAAACAATTTAAATGAAAAAAAAATATTTCCTTCCCGGGGAATAGAACTCTTCCTTCCTTGCATTACCACTATGTATTTAATTTATATTGTTAGTTTATTATTAAATTATTACATATTTTTAATTTTTACCATTTTTGTTAATTCTTAGTCCGATAATCAAGCTGAAACTACGTATATATGCGTTTCTCGCGATTTTTATTGATTCTGGAGCAATCCCAGCTGTCGAAAATCTTGGTTAAAAGTCTCAATTTATATAAGAATAATTTTTTATTTATAATACCATTTTTAGTGTCCCAATCAGCTTGAGATTTCATATCTAATAGTTTTTCGGTGCCTTTCATGCGTGTAAGAAGTTTCAAATTGATATATCCATTTTAACGATTAATTTACTTGAAAAAATTTGAAACTGTGTAGGTTAACAGGTACATCCAGTGGTCCTATATGTTCCACGGATCTACGATTTGATTAAAACGTAAGGATACGTAAAAATCTCGAGGTCATTTTTTTTCATGATCGCAATACCTTCCTTCGTATGGTATACGAGAATGAAAAAAAAAAGTAAAAATATTAAAAAATACTAAACTCGTTTGCGAGAACATTTCACCTCCTCTTAATCTCCTCCTCTAAATAAAAACAGAAAAGTTTAATTATTTGTCTAAAAAAAAAATTATTTTTATTTTAAAGGCCATCAAATTTAAACAACTTGTGTACGAGACGAAATTAAAATTCTAGAACGAAATACTGCCACTTATTGTCTGCCAAAGTATTTATCAATCTTACGAACGGTAACGATGATGGAGCTAAATAGTGAAATTATTATAACAATGAAACAGTTCATTAAATCAAAAATTGCAATGATACACTACTACAAGATTTAAACCACTCAAAGCATGTGACAGTAAGTGTTTTTCATAGTGAACTATTCATCAGACATAATAATTATTAACGATCATTTTTACAGGCGATATATTCGCGGTTAAAATTGATTTAGAAGAGAATTGTATTGGTTATTTACTCCTTGAGGATTGCAAAAATAATAAAAAATAATGCTATAATGATGATACTGATAATGACAGAGTTAACAATTAATTAATAAAGTGGAATATTTCCCTCATGTATAATTTACTCCTATACAGCAATGCAACTTCGTTAGGATTACAGCGATAATCCCATTGAACGTTATGAATTTCAGCGGTAATTCAACTGCAATGACGTCATACTCAACACCATAATAACAGAGCTATTCTTGTCATGAACAAGACGCATTTGTCAAACACTGACAGCGACGTTAAAAAAGTTAAGTTTATTGTAAAAATGAAACGATTTCGTAAAATTTCGTGAGAAACCATTGATAGCAATATTGAAAAGCGTGTTGCGGAGAATACAGTGAAAAATCTGGCATTTATTTAGACGCAAGTATTGTTCGTTTTCTAAATTTTGTTACATGCTTAGTAATTAAACAGTTTTGTCGTTTTTTAAATTTAAACTTTTACTTAATTAAATAAAGATTTTAAAAATGATTATAAATTTTATTAAATACATAAATAAAAAGTTTACCTCGAGTAGGATTTGAACCTACGACCTGTACTTTGCTAGAGTACCGCGCTAACCATCTGCACCATCGAGATTCAAGCCCCAATCGATACAAATTTTGTCTTTATGTATGTAGAAGTGATGTAAATTCTAAATATAATGAGATTACAATCAAATTACTTATATCAATGGAATGTGAGCCTGCAATATCGCAAGGATTCATACACACCAAATCAACTATAAAAAATAAGTAAAGGTTTTGTTCATTTATTAAATGTTGTAACCTTTTTACATAATTAACTAAAATTATGTTCGTTTGCTTATTTATATCTGGACCTGAGTATTAAAAGGGTCAATATCCATTTTTACTGTTTTGAGATATTAGTGTTTAAGTGATCAGCAAGTAATAAATCTATTTTGAATATGTTTGAATATTTGCCTATTTCAATGAAAATCAGGGAAATGCCTGAAAAGAAAGTAGTCTTCATTATAATTTTGTTGATGGGACAAAATTTTTGATAAATTATGATTTAGATGGAGATTGGCCCTTTAGTTATTTTGTTCAGGGGAGATAGTACCCCTTCTTCTAATTTTTGTAAGCTGGATAAAGGAGTAACTTGAATAATATTCAAACGAACTTCGGCTCAGATTATTATATTTTATTTGTTTCTGTGAATATGAATGTAAACTAGACAGTAACTTTCCGTAAATATAGATAATAATAGTTATTATCATGATTAATATGTAGGTGAATGTGATAACATAGGAAATATGACAAATGATCAGCTATAAAAGTACTTATGCAAAAAAAAAATAACTTTCACTGGTATATCCCAAGACAGGCATAAACAATGAAATGTACTAACATTTCGATTGCCGAAAGGTTAAACTATGATATACTATCAAAATATAAACCTATAGTAAAAAAATGAAAATAACGAATTCGATTAGGAACTATAACAAACAAGAACATTTCTAAACATTCAGTTACATATTACTCCTTAGCAAAAAAAATTTAAAGTTCTTCTTCCATGGCCGGAAAATCCTCAGGATTAAGATCAGATGACCGTTTAAGATTTTGAAAAAATGGTTTATTGTAGTCACTGACATAAGGTAAAAGTTCCATTAAGTGATCGTGTTTCACATCAGCTATCGGTAATGGTTGGTTATGAAGGGGTACTAACTTGAAATCAGTATGATTTTGTCGATTTCTCAAAGACCCTCGTCTCAAATCAACTTTTTTAAAATCGCCATCGTTAAAGTCTGTTTTATAAAAAAATTGAAGTTCTTGGTCTCTCTGGAATTTCATCCATTTTATTTGCAGCCATGGGATTGAGTTTCCGTCATCATCTTTTTTCCTATGAACTAAAGAAGATTTAAGAAAAGTTCCAAAATTTATAAATTCATTTTGAGACATTTCAATCACGTTCATAGGTTTCTTCCTATAAACAGACGTATTGATAAAAGTGCTCCAGTCATGTGGAACTTCAATATCCATCGATGTTTTTTTCTTAGCGCGCTCAATTGCAGCCTGGATTGTGTCGGCCTCCATGTGAGTGTGTCCTGGCTCCATAAACTTATGGTTTATTTCTCTTATGGGGCTGGTTGTCGGAAGCTCCTTTAAAATGTAGCAAAACATTATGGTCATATAAATATTTCGATTCTGGCCTGAACAAGAATCACTGTAAAATTTAATGTATCACAATTTCCGGAATCTAATGAGAGTATAAATTTTCTTATGCAAGAAGCGATCTCTTGACCACCACGGCCTCCTACTGTCTCATTCCACAAAAGACAAGTTGCCTCATTGCCACTCGTATCTGTTTTATAAAGGGTAATATTAAACACCCATAGTTGCCGTTTGTAGAATTACACACCATTTCGTAAGTATGGTGTCGGTAGACACTTTTCCAAATCAAATGAAATTGTAACACAACTTGGATTTTGTTTACTTTTCTGTTTATCTTCATCTTTACTTTTGTATGCTTTTTCAGCTAAATCTAAATGTTTTTCTAAATCTTCTTGTATTTTCTCTTTATTTTCCTTTTGTTCTTCTGTTAGGCTAGGAGAGGTATCCATAGTCTTCAGACCTAAGTTAAAGCGATCACACTTCGCACACGTGTCATTAGCCGGATGGTGAAAGGATAAATTGAATTCTTGACTAAATATTTTACGATACTGGAATTCTTTAACTGGAATCAAATCAGAGTTCTTACATTGTATGCAGTAAAGTCTGTACATTTGTGAAATAGACAAATCAGGACTTAAGTATTTCTTATCTGTCTTTTCACGTGAATAATGACTTGTGTAGGCTGGAAAATCAGTAATATGTTTACGCACATTATCTTTAACAAATTCACTTATTTTATGTTGCTTCCCATGCTTTCCTCTACCATCCACTGGACAAATGCCATTATTTCTTCTTTTTTTCTCCGAAATAATCCTTACTTTCTTAATGGAGAGGTCAAACGTATCCAAATACATTTTCTGACATACCCGCATTCTGTCACCGCCTTTACATTTCAAATAATATTTTTTAGAAAACTGTCGCCTGCTAGTGTGTCTTCCTTCTGCTAATCTCTCCCTCTCCTTTACGCCTTCTTCAATACTTTCGGATAAAAGTTGATCTTGAGCATGTCTATCCATCGCGTAGAATGCATTTGGTTTCCATGGTGACCACGAACAAGGAATACTAGATTTAAATATGTAGCTCATTTTTATCACAAATTTTAAAATTGGGACTTTTTTGATAATAAGTATGAAACTGTTACGTTTAGGCAAATAAAGTTTTAAACAAACTCACCTTAATTTTTGACGCTAATCGATCTGAGTAATAAAAAATAGGGGTTTCCATTTGATTTTTTTGAGTAACTTGCATTTTTTTATTGTCAAGTTTAGACATTGTTAATTTTATTTTTATGATAAATACAAATGTCATTTTTGGCAGACTGTTGCAATAAGCCTTTGCCTGCAACACCTCAAAGTTTTATTCAAATTGTTTGACAGGAACAGAACAATTAACGAGTTATTACTAAGACCGCATCTGTCAATTTTTTTAGAAAAATGTTTTTTTAAAACGACTGAAATTTCGTATCTAGTTTATTTAACAAACTTACCTTAAAATTCGACATAGAATCCAAAAATGTATGAATATACGGGGTGTTCCATTTAAAATAAGCGACTAAGTACCGACTTCCGGTATAACCGGAAGTGGTACGAACGTGAAAATATTTTAGATGAGTTAGCCCTAAAATCATTACCCTGTCACCAAATTTTCAAAATTATAGTAAGTTTGGTTTAGCAGATACTCATAGGATCAGCTTCCAAAGGCGAACCCTGTATATACATATATATATATATATATATATATATATATATATATATATATATATATATATATTCTCGTGTAACTTTCATTGTAAAAGCTAAATTTTGTCGGAAAAAATCAGACCACTAGTTCTATAATATTTGAAATAGTAACACTATCAAAATTTCAAGGCTTGTTGATTTGAATAAATTGAATGTTATTATAGTAACAAGGAAAATAGGGGACATGAACGCATTACCTGAACAGTCTGAGGGGTACCAAAAACTCGTCAGTAAGGGGAAGGAGAGGGAGAAATTTAAATTAGATACAAAATTATGAGTTTTTATTTTCTCTAGTCTAAGTGACAAATGTAGTGGTTGTTTATAGTATGTTTTTAAGCATCCCATGTCATAATGCAATAGTGTCCAAAAAACCTATTTAATTCTGTATTTTACTTCGGTTTTTAAAAGTACATAGTTAATAAAATGGCGAGCGAAACGTTACTCATTTGTACATTTTTCTTTTGAATGCACCATTCGTAAAATATCTGGACGGTCTTGGAGAAATTCATTTTAAAATTATGTTTTGTCGTTAAAACTCCTTTTAAAGTTCTTACAGTTAGGCTCGTTTTTTGGCTGGTCCAAATTTGATTCATTTCAGAAAAAAAATCATTTCCGTGGCGGCGTTGGTTCCCGATAAAAACATGCATATTTCAACAATTTTATGTAGTATATCTTTACACTAGAAGTGGTTAAAAAGCTCGACCCATTGTTTGTCATTAGAACAAAAGGCTTGTTTCCATTTTGTTATTTTTTGACTAGTTTCATCAAAAAGTTCCGAATCATCTATATGAATATTAGGGTGTTGTTTCTGAAAAACAGTTAATGAGTTTCCAACATCTAACCACAGAGGTTCTTTTTTTAGCAATACCCAACGAAACGCTTACGAATCTTCAAAATGTTGCGTCCATTTATCCAAATAGGATTTACAAGTAGTGTAAATCATGGTCACTGACGTTTTAAATTGAGTTACGGCTATGTCTTCTCCTTCATTTACCAAAGCTACTAACACAGTGTTAACTTGATTTGGCAAAAACACTGATTTCATTTTCCCGTTCTATTAATTGTTGCTTTAAATTTGATAGAACCATGTACACTTCTACCATTGAAGATATCTCAGATTCCACTTGCAGCCCATATTTATGAAATATAGAAGCTTGTAAGTGAAGAAACCATAGCCAAACTTCAAAAAAATTGTTTTTAGAACTATTGAGAATCAATGTGGGATATTTTTCTTGAGAGAGAAAGTAACTCTGTAACAGTTTAATATTCTTTCAATTGAAGGTAACAACGCTAACCATCTGGTTTTACTGTATCCCAACAGATTTTAGTATTGAACACTAACAAATTCTGAAAATTCTTTTAACTTGGACAGTATAAATGTAGAAACAGCTATAGATTTGCACAATAATGGCTTCAATGTCAATAAGCAAGCAGTCCGCTGATGTTTGAATACAGTTAAGAAGGATCTAAGAAGCACAGTTCACCCCAACGTAAGGCTTTTTAAGTAACTGCTGAACTTTATGAAAGATGTTATTGCTGCGCCTCCAAAATTGCAATTTGTGTTGTCAGCGCACATTGCCATTACTTTTGTTGTTAATTCGTATGTCAACCATTTTTGTAATATATATTAATAATATATTCGGAATGTCTGAAGTTTCACCTGGAAGATCTTGAACTTCCAACAGTTTTACTGGAATGACCTTGTCTTTTATAAAATATCTTACGAGTATAGGAGAAATTTTTATGCTCCCGTAATTTGAACAATTGGTATAGATTGTTACAAAATTGACCGTTCCAAGATCATTTTATACAGAGCTTAATGATTCTTTTTGTAAAATGTTACACACAACACTTTCAGATTTGGTTCTAGCACATGTAAATTTGTGTAGGAAGCAACTCTTTGTTAGCTGACTAGTGCAATCTATAGAGCGAAAGTAGTGATTGTGAATCACGTTGTGGTATGACCAAGTACATTCAATGGGAGCTAGCTTTCGTTCTTTATTTTCAAACGTGTGCTTACGAAAAAAAGACGACACTTTGCTACTACTAGAAGCAATATCTGTCTATATGCTTATGTGTCGATATGTGTTGAACAATTTACGCCTTTCCACCATGTGCAAGTGAGAACTGTGCATAACATTTTAAGCAGTTTACACGACTATCTGAAGTTGTCTTAATAATTGGATAGGTATTCACTTTCCAAATCTCTATTAAATGTACACTTTTTTTGGCATTATCTGATTTTCTGCCGTCCTACATACACACTACACTATACGGATTATTTATTTAAAAACAGTTACTTATTAACACTGAACCTTAACTAATGAATTATTTACACTATATTTATTTACACGTACCGGTACATATATGTTCCACACGTACAAGACACTGTTGCGTCGGAAGCAAATTCTTTTCGCACTAGGCTTGATACTTAATACTGCCTCAGAAGCGGGATCGTGCGCTGTTTATTTAAGTGGACAAAAGTCCTAAGAAAGTCTTGTAAATTGTAGGACTTGTGACGTCATACAGTTGTGTCTTATCTGAAGGTCACGTTATCTTTTTCGTACTTTCTAGACTTTGATTAATTCATTCTTTCTAATCATTGAAACCTCAGAAACGGGACCAAAAAGGGACTTGTTCCTGCCGCTGAGGATTGGCAGAATTGCCATTTATCGCTCAGTAGGCATAGGAGATTTAAAAATCACACTTTCATTACGAAATGACAACCTACAATCAGTCGCTGCCTCTTGGTCCATAAGGAAATTGAGAATTCAATTGTATACTAGAAAATTGTTACAAAATATGTTTGTGGTATAGGTACATACAATGTGTAAATTTAAAAACTTACAATAGACTATATCTCATGAATAAATGATGATATCAAAAAATTCTCTAATCTGTTTCTAGGGTAGAAAGGGGGAACCAAAATGACATAGGAGACAACTCACCCCAATCAACCCCCTACGCCCCACCTACCCCAACTAGAAACATTTAAATAGCGAACCCCTACTTGTAATACATCATTTGAAAACCTGTAGTGGTATAAATAAAAATTATACAGGGTGTATTATATTATTTCAGTCATTTTTATAAATGAACACAAATCTCCTTTCAGAAATAACTCTATAATATTTTATTTTAAAAAAGTACATCAATATTCACTAAAAGGATTTGTTGAACTACAAATTTGGTAAAAATATTAAAACATCAAATTAGGTTCCGTTGTTTTGTAAACAATAATACAACCGTTTTCAAATTCTTCACGAACCTTGGTAAATGTTGTTCGGGTAATAGCCCGACATGCTTGAGTAACTCTTTCCCGCAAAGCCTGAAGTGGCGCAGGTTGGGTTTTGTAAACAACTGAGTGTTTTTGTTTTTAAAATATTTAAATGGGTTAATATTAATACACCCTGTATAATATTTATTTATACCACTGGATAGCATTTTTTACAGGCTTTCCAATGATGTATTACAAGTAGGGGTTCGCTATTTAAATTTTTTGTTAGGGTAGGTGAATATCATCATTTATTCATGAGATATAGTCTAGTGTAAGAAACCATAGAACGGTGTGATGTAATTTCTAAAATCTATTTTTTAGATAAACAAGCACAATTTTTTTGCAATTTAGCTGATTGGATATCTATTGCTATTGAACATGTATATTACGAAATTCATGTACAGAAGAACAAAGAGTTTGCACTAATAGAAGCAAAATTAAAGGAAGAAGAAGAGGTAAAAGCTGCTTTGAAGAACGAGTCTCTTTGAAGAACAGACGAAATAATAAATATGCACTTACAATATTTGTGGGTTTATTGATTTTAAAAAAAGCGATTAAGTATTTTTAATGCTGTGTACGACAAGGTTTTCTTTTAATCTAATTTGTAATCGTGAAAGCACTCCAGTTTTCCGTTGTGTGTTACGTGTATTGTATCGTTTTATTAAAAACAAAAAAGTAACAAGGTAAGATTCTTAATAAACTAATACATGAATTTCATTAAAATATAGTTCGTACGTTTTCATTTTTTTTTAGCAAATTGGGACATACAGTGCGTTTTTTATTATTTCCCAACATATAAGGTTAAGTTCACTATGTTCCGTATGAACATTGATTCAATGATCAATGGTTTGAAATAAGCAAGTCAATTCATAACCAAAATCCTTATAATTAGGTAACCTATATTACATTAAATTACGGCTTGTATGCGAAATATCAATATCTTGTTAAAAGATAGACAGAGAAAGAGAATCGGTATGTCTCACCAACTTGTTAATTTAATTAGTTAATCTTATAGGAAAATTTAAAACGGTAAAATTTAGTAATATAGTAGCGCCGGGGAGAGGTGTCTCATGGCGGAATCGAGAATGAGGATATAATTATTACTGTGAAATGCATCTGTTTCCCTTTATCTTAGTGCGAAGTTCCCACTTAAAGAAAGACGGGTTATAATAAATACGTCTGCTATATATATATGTTAAACGCAGGACTTAAAACCGTATGTCGATTCTAAAGTCAAAGCGCATGACGCTGTCAGATGTCTTCCTGGTTATTTAACCTCAAATTATTCTTCGTATTTCGTTTCGTATAATCGCATCGTGTTTTGTAGTTATAATAATTTATCTTTCGCTTCGTAATTTATTAGTTTCCATTGCATTTGTAAACAACAGTTTTTTTCAAAACTATTATTATTAATATTCACTATTACGAGGTAAGTTTATAATGCAAAATGTATTTCCAATTGATTGAATGCATTTATTTATTTTGCAGCAAATAATGATGTCATTAAAATGCAAATCTTTGAAAAGCCAAACTCAAATAATATTAATGAATATACTGCATTATTTCGAGATGGAACGCGATAACGTGGGGCCAAGTTTACCTTTAACTTCCATTATCCAGGTACGCTAATAATGTTCACTATTTAAATTTATATTTATGTAATATTATGTTGCAGCGAACTGCTCTCGCATGCGGCATTTCCGAGAAAACCGTAACTCGTACAAAGGCAAGAATGGCTCTCGCTTTAGAATATGGGAAATCGGCGCCGGATTCACCGCAAAAATATAGGCATGCAACTGGTAAATAATTCAGAAATTATTGTTGAAATGGAGTTAATCACTGTTTAACTTTAGACTCACATATTACTATCGAAAAATCTCCAAACTGATCTTAAAGAAGATAAAATAGTTACCTTCAGTAAAACGAGTTTGAAATAATTGTTACACAAAATTGGTTTTGAATTCAAAGTTGACGATGGAAGAAGGCGTTTAATGCTGGTGCTCGAGCAACATTTTTGCGAAAATATTTTAAAAGTTGTGAAAATGGTTTCAAGAACAGCTTTTACCAAATTTAGAAAAACCAAGTTTGATCATTCTTGACAATGCCAGTTATCATTCTACATTAGTAGAAAAATTACCTTCAAGTAGTTTGAAGAAAGAAGATCTTCAATTTTTAAGAAAACATAACATTCCTCATTCGAATGATATGCTGAAAGTGTATTTACAAGTTCCAAAAATATATACAATAGATGAAATCGCTCATCAATGGGGACATCAAATTTTACGTTTACCTCCATATCACTGCCAATTCAACCCTATCGAGTTAATATGGGCAAATTGTAAACAGTATTACAACAAAAACGTTAGAAGACAGGACTTCAGAGACGAGAATGTTTTATCGCTATGGAAGCATTCATTAAACCACGTAACTGGAGAACTGTGGCAGAAGTGTATTTTACATGCTGAAAAGGAAATGAGGCAGTGGTGGGACGTTCAAAAAAGAGCTGAAGAAATGGTAAAACCTCTAGTAATCAATGTCGGAGAGTCGAGTGAAGATGATAGTGAAAGTGAAGGTGATGACTTTTAATTATAAGATGTGTAATATATGAATTTAAAGCAAAAATTAGAATTTTAGTTACTTTATAACATTGTAAAGAATTATTATATTTAACATATACTTCTGTAGCTGTACATATATATGTATATATGTATATGTGTATATATATATATATATATATATATATATATATATATATATATATATATATTGACAAACTGTAAACTGAGATTTTTTAAATCGGTTATATTATTAACTATTAATAAATCTCATTTTTAACATCCAATACAGTGTATTTATTTATGACAAAATTAATTATTTATAAGTGGCTTCGATAACCAAATTACAGTCTTGCCTCTTTTGACGCAGTGAGATCTGTGGCCAAAAACGATCCTCCGCAATTAACCTAACTTTTCGCGCCTAAAGTTTTTGTTTCTTGTTCGCTTTTAATGTAGAACTGTTCGGCACTTTCTGAATCGTGATTAAAAATAGTTGGTTCGTTAGATAACCATTTTCGCAGATGGAAACCAGAATTATGCATAATGGTTGTTAACTGATTTTTTAATTCGATTACAGATTCTATATCTGTTCCACCGGTTATCAAATCATCCATGTAAAAATCATTAATAGCTGTACTTAGGTTTACATTCGTTATATATATATATATATATATATATATATATATATATATATATATATATATATATATTGACAAACTGTAAACTGAGATTTTTAAAATCGGTTATATTATTAACTAATAATAAATCTCATTTTTAACATCCAATACAGTGTATTTATTTATGACAAAATCAGTTATTTATAAGTGGCTTCGATAACCAAATTACAGTCTTGACTCTTTTGACGCGGTGAGATCTGTCGGCTAAAAACAATCCTCCGCAATTACCAAACTTTTCGCACTTCATTCGGGCACTGCCTACTGCTAGCTAATTCGTTTCTTATTAAAATTATTGATATAATTAATTTGTAAAGCAGATCCAAAATGAAATTTTGTTGACACGGTCTCGGTTCTGATAATCGTTTACAGTTGTACAATATATTTTTATCATATGACTACCCACACTCGTTGGACTTTACATGTCAGAATAAGTGCGAACAGACCTTAAACGAAATTTGACTTTATTTATACGAGTGGATAGGGGTTTTTAAGACCTTTAGGATGCTAAATCTCGAGATATTCGAACAATAATTTTATTTAAATTTGACAGCGCGAAAATAACCTAGAAACATTGACGATTTTTTATTGGTATTCAAAATTATATGAACCAATAACGGCATACATGGTTTACTAAAAGATGAGTCATAAGACACCTCTCTCCGGCCCGACTATAGCTTGTATTTTGTGCTTATTAAACTACGCCGTCTAAAATGAAAAGACAACACATTTAAGAACAAGAATTGTTTGGAAATGCCCCACTTTACAAATTAAAAATATTCTCTGGATTAAAATATACCGATTTAAGCCAACTTACCTTTGTACCAAGTTGCTCCCTTAAGGGCATACGAGCCTTTAAAGATTTGTTTTCTATTTTTTTACGCTAACTCATTTATTTTTTGAGTTATTTAATTGAAATTTGGTTTTTATAGGTTTTTGCCTTAGCTGAACATGTCTGTGAAATCATTTTGTGTGTATATATATATATATATATATATATATATATATATATATATATATATATATATATATATATATATATATATATATATATATATATATATATATATATATATATATATATATATATATATATATATATATATATATATATATATATATATATATATATATATGCGTTTCACAAGAAAGTATTTACAAATACTCTATTAAGTGCTTGGTTTAGATAATTTTTTAAGCTTCCGGTTTGACCGGAAGCGCACATAATTTTATTTTTTTAAATCACACTGTATATATATTTTTGCATTTTAGCATTGCTTATTCTTTTCTCAATATATACGTATATTCTTATAGGGTTTTATAAAAAAAAATTAGAGAAAAATGCCATCGAAAGTTTTTCAATTTTATTATACGATTAGGAGAATCAAACAAAACCGTAGGCAGCGTACGTCAACAAAATCGCATCGCAATTGTTTTTTCGTTTATTGCAATTGACAATCAGATAAAAGTTTAATTTGATTTCAATCGAAATAATTGTTTAAAATGAATAACAGTGAAAAAGTTGACCTGTTGTTAATTTTCGGTGAATGTAAACGTAATTCTCGACGAGCGGTAGAATTATACGCACAAAGATATCCCAATAGATACCATCCTTCCGAAAGTTACATACGAAAAATTGAACAATCGCTTAGAATGCGTGGAACATTACCAGGAGTAAATTATCAGAATTTAGAACAAAGAAATGTTTTGACCGAAGATATTGAAGTACAAATATTGGGTTATTTTAGAGTAAATCCACGGTCATCTATTAGACATGTAGCGCAACAAGTAGGTGTATCAGTTGGCTCAATTCACAGGACATTAAAAAAATTCAAAATGCTGCCGTATAAAGTCGATTTGGTTCAACACTTGCGGCCTCTAGATTCTGATCGGAGATTAACTTTGATTGCATGGATAGTTGAGCAATGTGATCACAATCCATTATTTTTAGATCATATTTTATGGACAGATGAATCCAAGTTTACAAATAATGGAGTTATTAATAAACAAAACAACCGTTATTGGTCTTACGAAAATCTTCATTGGTCAATGGAAACTAACCATCAAAACGGATGGGGTACTAATGTTTGGTGCGGTTTAACTGGGAACTAATTACTAGGGCCTTATTTCAATGATGGTAATCTAAACGCCAATAGGTATCTTGAATTTTTAGATAACGTGCTACCAACAATGTTCGATGAGTTTCCTCTGCTTCTGCGACAACAATTGTATTTCCAGCAAGATGGAGCTCCAGCTTACAACGCGTTGATAGTAAAAGAATATCTTAACCAAACGTTCAATGAACGATGGATAGGAACTAACGGCCCGGTAGAATGGCCTGCGAGATCACCGGTTCTTATACTGTTAGACTTTTTCTTGTGGGGTCATTCAAAAACAGTGGTGTCTACCGATCCACCTTTAAATATTATAGACTTCAAGAATAAAATTACAGCTGCATGTGTTAATTTAACTACGCAGCAAATCAAAAAAGCAACTAACCATGAACTCCGCGACGATTAGAAGCATGTCTAGAACAGAATGGTGGCAACTTTGAACAATTTATTCGCTAATTATAACTGATTTTGTTTAATTTTTCTAATCATATAATAAAATTGAAAAACTTTCGATGGCATTTTTCTCTAATTTTTTTTATAAAACCTTATAAGAATTTTATACGTATGTATTGAGAAAAAATAGGCTATGCAAAAATATATATAGTGTGAATTAAAAAAATAAAATTATCTAAACCAAGCACTTAATAGAGTATTTGTAAATGAATAAAAAACTATTTAAACACTTTCTTGTGAAACGCAATACAGAAGAGTTATTGAGTGCGTCCGATTACATTGAACGCACTGATATATATATATATATATATATATATATATATATATATATATATATATATATATATATATCATAATTTTATAAAAGGTACACTTGTCGCAAGTCGCTAAACTGCACCATTTCCAAGAAAAATGTATTTAAAATTAGCACTACAGAAAGCTAACAAATTAGTATCCCAACTCAAAAATGACAAAATGTAAAGTGATGAAGTAGCCAAAACATTTACTATATACAGACGCAGTAAATCCACGATTTTACGCCCTCCCTAAAATTCATAAACAGATCTTGAGCGACCAACAGTTTCTTCCGTTAATGCACCGAACAGTAAGTTTTTTAAATGAAGTTTTAGCTAAGTCTTAGAATTCTGACAATCAACTTATTATTAAAGACTTATATAGTGGTGAGCTTGGACTTTTCAATAACCTGCAGGTTATATATTATCCTAAAAAGTATTACCAGACAATGGGATGACATTTTGAACAATTTGAGTTTAACGCTAAATTTTAAAATTAATTTTTGAATCCAATACGTTACAATTTGGAGATTGTTTTTATAAAAGGGTTTTCGGCACCCCAATAGGTTCTACTATTTCACCTATTCTCTGTAATTTTGTATTGGATGACTTAGTGAGCGAATGTTTAAGTAAGATACAATTTCATATTCCTTTCGTTAAAACGTTGTGTCGACGACTTGATTTTGGCGGTACCAGAAAACATGGTAGAAATAGTGCAAGGGATTTTCAACAGCATTGATGCCAATATTCAATTCACTGTAGAAAAGGAGTATAATAATAAAATCCCGTTTCTAGATATGATGGTACATCGTGACCATAAGAACCAATTAAGCACTGAATGGGATTATAAACCCATGAGCAGTAATACGTAGTAATAGTTATCTTTCGTAGCACCCTATTAGGATAAAAACTAACCTAGTACTTGCTCTAAAAAATCACATACTCGAGTTTTCATGTTCTCAAAAACGTTGTACTCGAAAATTCGTATCCCGCTAAGGTTGTTAATAAATTACTATTTAGTAGTCCCATCACTGCAGCGACGTTAGATAATGGTGTGTCTAACAAGAGCCAACAGCTACCTTAAAGCACCCAAACTATAGTTTATTCTTTACCTTTCATCCCGTCAGTCACACCAAAGCTAATCAACATATTTAAAGAAATCGATAATATAAAAATAGTTATTAGAAATATAAAAGCGGTGTCCAACCTTTACACTAAATTAAAGTCACCGCTCACCACCATGGAATCATCCAATGTTGTTTATTCTATTAAATGTATTAACTGTGCTAAAATTACATAGGCCAAATGGCAAGAAATTTATTAGGCAGAGTAACATCACATAAAAGTGATATCTATAGAAACGTCCATGCACGCCTCCAAACTACAGTTTGTTCTTTACCTTTCATCCCGTCAGTCACACCAAAGCTAATTATCATATTTAAAGAACTCGATAATATAAAAATAGTTATTAGATATATAAAAGCGGTGTCCAACCTTTACACGAAACTAAAGTCACTGTTCACCACTATGGAATCATCCAATGTTGTTTATTCTATTAAATGTATTAACTGTGCTAAAATTACATAGGCCAAATGGCAAGATATTTATTAGGCAGACTAACATCAGATAAAAGTGATATCAATAGAAACGTCCATGCATTTGCTCTCACAGAACATGTACTTGATCAATATCATTAACTAAGAGATCTCACTGACATCAACAAATTAAGTAATATTTACAGCTACATTTTATCATTCAAAAGATAGATTCTATATTTACCTTTCATCCCGTCAGTCACGCCAAAGCTAATTATCATATTTAAAGAACTCGATAATATAAAAATAATTATTAGAAATACAAAAGCGGTGTCGAACCTTTACACGAAACTAAAGTCACTGTTCACCACTATGGAATCATCCAATGTTGTTTATTCTATTAAATGTATTAACTGTGCTAAAATTACATAGGCCAAATGGCAAGATATTTATTAGGCAGACTAACATCAGATAAAAGTGATATCAATAGAAACGTCCATGCATTTACTCTCACAGAACATGTACTTGATGAATATCATTAACTAAGAGATCTCACTGACATCAGCAAATTAAGTAATATTTACAGCTACATTTTATCATTCAATATATAATATATATATATATATATATATATATATATATATATATATAATATATATATATATATATATATATATATATATATATATATATATATATATATATATATATATATATATAAATAATAGTTGATGTACAAATATTGAATCTTTTAAACTATGATTTGAAATTTATGTGATATTATTTAAATCTTATGAAAATGTTTTGATGTCTCAAATTTTAACATTCAGACAATATTGATGACAAATATTCTCCAAATATTTTTTAATGTTTTATAAATATTCCCCAGATATTTTTATGTATTATCCAATATTTTATAAATATGGCCCACATATTTCTGTAATATTCCACGACGAAATTGTTAAAACTAGTATTTTTTTAAGCCAACCTGACGTTAACGTTACTTTGCCAACCATTGATTTTTATAGTGAATCTGAATATATTATAAAAGTAAAGCCTCACATATTGAACACCTACGACAGTTGTCAGATGTTATACTAGATTAAGTAAAAATGTAGTTATATTCAATTCACATTGATTAGAAAAGTGTTTGGTTGATTAACTGAAACGTTTCATCAGCTAGACTGCAAAAAGAAAATGCATAGATATTACAAAATATATCCTTCATAAAAAGTTTATTCTTCACCTTTATAGTCAGAAACAATAAAAATATTTATCAGTCCTTCCACAATAAAAAATATAAACTATTCTAATGAAATAAAAGAACAACACTAAATTAACATGTTTTATATGATATTGAGTTGCTTACGCTGCAGATGTGGTTATGGGGGTATTGCATTTCCCTTTAATCAAAATTTTGCTTGTGCCAACCAGTTCTTAATTTGAAGTATGATTTCTTTCTCAGTAGCTTCTGAAGTGTTTTTATTTAGTCAATGACAAAATGTTTAACTGTATGTAATAGAAATTGAAATTAAGTACGCACTTAATACAAGTTTATAGAGCTCCAAATTTTTGAAAATCTTTTTTTTTAACCCCTCAAAACTAAACAGTGATCCTAATTCATTAGTGTTAATTCTATACATTATTCCTCGGGTAATTTCTTTGACTGCATCACCACCTACTCTTGAAAATTTTTGCCTAAATTAGCAATAATATTGATAATGATTATGCAATTATTCCCCCAAAAAATTTTTTTGGAACTTATGAATTAGCTCATAACATTGGCATCTTTTCGATTTAGTTCGATTTTATTTAACTGACACTCATTTTGTATTGAAAACGATTGCACCAATTGTAGGAATTCATCATCTGGTTCATTATGTTCATCTATATTCTTTTGAGGACGATTCATTAAAATCTCTAAATTCTCATTCAGCTCTTTCAATCTATTTCCAATAAGTGAAAAATTTCTGATGCATTGTTTTTGAAATTCTACAAGTAAAATAACATAACACAACTATATCATTACTTAAGCACCTACCTTTGTTTTTTTCAAGCATAAAATCCATTTTTTCTGATAAACGTGTTATTTCACACATGATTTCTAAACATTAAATTATATAAGAAACTATTATTAATAATTAAAAATGATTTACCATTATCCATATTAGTTGGAGATACATTTTTAATTAGTGTGTTCATCTACAATATATATATATATATATATATATATATATATATATATATATATATATATATATATATATATATATATATATATATATATATATACTGATTAATATACATAAATTTATAAATGTCTTAAAATTTACCCTCTTTATTCCTATGGCATACTAGAAAAAGTCTTTACAACTTCTACTGCATTATCAGCTCTATCTTCTTCACTTTCATAGTTGCTCCTCATATCAAGTTTTGGACAATTATGATTACCTGAAAAGAAAAACAAAGTAAGAACATATTTCCATTTATACAATTATGTTCAATACCTGTTTTTTCCAATCGATACAATACAATAACTATTATTAGTTATTACACAAATAAGTGCCTAACATTTACCATATTTATTAGTAGATCGCACTGGAAAAGGGCTTCTTGGAAATTTAATTGCAGCATTCGCTTCTTCTTCATCATCATTTTCACTATTACTCATTAGGTACTTATACTCAGGCAAATTCTTTTGAGTTAATTTTCTGCAGCCTTTGCCAAATGAAACAGCAGTGGACTATGATAAAGAAATTGTTTCAGAACAGGACAATGATTGCTGTTCTTTGCCAATTCACATTTTTTTGAGGCCACCTTAAAATCATCTAAAAATAATGATTCAGTGCTTGGGTATCAAATTAGAACAATTCTTATATTTTTAATAGATAAAGAATATATACATATCTACACGTTACGAATGTTGTACTTAATTCTTAATATTAAAAATGTTTTAATTTGTAGATATACTGTAACACTTTAACAATCTAATTTTGTATTTTTCATACTAGGTTCTATAGTTACAAAAATATTATTAACATCAACAATTTCATTAGTATCAGAATCGAATGTCATGTTAATAGGAAATTTATCACTTTCATCACTATCAGTTAAAATTGCATTTGTCGAAACCAGAATACTTGTAGCATCTTCTAATGTATTAGGTGTAATACGCAAGCCATTATTTACATTAATTTCAGTAACATCAGTTTTACAACATCAGTCAGCAGAGTTACTATCGACCAAGTTATTGATTACAGTTAATTTATTATGCCCTAATAAATTTGTTCGCCATAAATAAGAGACATATGATAATTCATTTCATTGTATGCAAGGTGATTAACGTGTTGTTTGCTCCCATACTTTGACATGTTGTCCTATAGAGTGACAAAAAATTAATAAATATGCTTTCTTTTGTTCCTAAACACTGTAGAAGCTACAACCGAAAGAATTGAATCCTTAACAATTAATTCCCAAATATAAACTCACGTAGGGTATAAAAAGTGAAATGACAGTCAAGTCTTCCTCATATTAAGTTTTGTTTCACTCAGGAACCCTTCACCTCTAGGAGGTAAAGGGTTCCTTTGCCGAAACTATAATCGTAACAAAGCAAAAGCAGAATCCATAATACAAGAACGACTCTCAATTAATAGCAAAACGCCAGTACTTATGGTGGAATTCAAATACAATTCTCAAGTCAATACGTAACTATACTTAACAGCTATAATTTATTTCTGATAGTATAAATTGATTTCTATTTAATGGAAGATATAAAACATTTGATTTATAGAAATATTTTTAAAATACTCTTTTAATGAGACCAGTAAACTTCCTTAAATAACTGGGGTATTATATAGGAATTTAATTCAAGGATTATTTCCATTATAATCAAAGCCCGATTATTCATTCTGTGAAATGCTTATAGAACACAAAATATTGGTTATCTTTCTTGAAAGATAGAACCAGTAATAAAACTTAATCAGATTAACGAAAAAATTTGTTACCATCCATATTCCAATATCCATCTCTATATTCAGTGATAGATAACATTCGATTCATACAATTATTCTATGCAATCCGAATCATACCTGTTTCATATACTCTTTTTAATGAGACAAGAAAACTTTCTGAAATAAACGGTGTGATATGAATCGAATTTGAGCATTATTCCATTACAATTGACTGGATGGATACACAACATAATATATTGATCTTGTTTTTTGAATGATAGAACCAATTAAGAATAAAAAAGGATTTATTTTCACCCACATTCTAAGATTTAAACAGTTGAAATTATTACTAAGAGGGCAATATATCACTCGATTACTAAGTATAAAACAATAATCAACAGTATGTACAGATATAGACTTTGTTAATTTATAAATATGTTTTTCTTGCTATACGAATGATCTGAAAAATCATGACTAAGAATTTTGTGCTTGAGCATCCTCCTTTCTTCGGTACTTGGTTTTTTTATCACTCTTGACTCATTGTTCACACATAAACGTTTCTTCTTAGTGGATGTGAATCTAATTTGTGGGGTTATCTTTTTATTTGAAGGTTCCTTCAATCCTTCCTCCTTCTGGGTATAACTTGTAGAGCTATTCTTGCAAAGGCTTATTGCAGAATCAAGCTGTTTCTCGATTTTTAATTATGAATCATAATCTGTACCATGTGTTTACTCTCCCACATAGAAAACTAATTTTTTCTTGAATTCTACCGACGATTCCTTCGTCTAATTGAATCTGTCTTGATTCAAACAAAGATAGATCATTTGTTTTGATTTCAACAGAAGTGTCAATTGTAGTAGTGATATTATCATCACTACCCACAAAGTTTTTTTCTTGGCAGTAGTTTGCTACAGCATGAATATGTTTACACATGACAAATTTTATGAAATACTTAGGGCATGAACATGAATAAATATGGATACACACATTGCAATTTTTACACTGGAGTTGACAATTTTTAATTCCACAATTTTCTAATTCTGATTATCTTCTTCAGAATTTAGTTGCCATATATGATCATCAATAACGATAACATCAGTTTGATTAAGATTCAGTGATTGCACATGATTCTTCTCAATCGAACTGATTTTACAATTATTTTTGCCTTTTATGGATTTGATAACTCTATCAAAAAATTTATCCCTAGTGTATTTCGTTAGAGCATTGACAGCTGTATCAAGTCGTTTAACTTTTTTTCCTTCTAAGTAAATGCATTTTATGATTTTGTGGAATGCTTCAATGTACCTATTGGTATTGATGCCTAAACCATATCTATGACATCGAGCCCAAGACTCGACTCTATTAGCATAGAAATTATTGAAATAAATACCAAATTTCTTCGTTGCCTATACACTCAGAAGGTCATTTACTGTATTAGTCAGCAAATGTTGGAACTCTTCTACGTTATCAGAATCCATAATCATTCGCAAACATTTATATACATTTGCCTTTACTTCATGACTTCCTTCAACTTTTTTCAAATTTTTCCTCCAGTTCTGATCCACATGCCAAGAGCATCAGAGCCTATGTGGTGGAATACTCATTTCTTGAGACCATGCTTTGAAAAAAACAGTCATCATCCGACATAAATACTTTAGGAAGTATTGTTCCAACCATAGATTTTATAGTCTTGAAAAAAAGTTTACACAAATCAGTGTCCATTCTATTTGAAAACATGTAAGCAGCAGGCACTCCTCCATATTCATCAACTACAAGTAGGGTTGTTAGTAGAAAATCATAATTGTTTGTACCATGGGTCGAATCAATGCATATATTTTTTCCAAATCCAATTAGTAATTCTTTTGGAATGGAGTCATTAGAATAAGAACAAAGTCATCATTTCTGATGAGAGGATCTTTTGCTTCAACTGGTTGGAATTTATGGTAAACAACAGGAGAGTCTTTACCTAATTTAGTCATGTTATCTATCCAAATAGAAACACTTATAGCATCACTTTTATGGAGATGCAGTGACTCACGGAGTGAAAATTCATTCTTTATATTCTGTAAATCTTTTCTGTGTAATAAGTGTATGCGTTGGAGATCTTCATTTCCTGCATCTCTGACATCATCTAGAATCTTGTTGAATGGTATAATAGTTTAGCTGCAATAGAAAATAAGTTAATTTACATTCACATATTGATATAATATAAATTTGTTTTTGCACTTCCGAGACTAAAATAGATACTTTAGTCTCTGTCTACAGGGACTGAAGTGGGTCATTTATTCCCTAGGGATTAAATATGGACTCAACCCCCTAGAGAGTTCATTGACAGATGTCAAACTTCAAATATTTTTTATTAATTTTTTTACGAAACATTAACATTAATATTATTACAATAAAATTAATAAATATCAGACGATTGATTTCCGAAACGATACTGCTGGATGTAAGGTTGGACGCATTTCCAAATGAATCTGTGCCTGTGGGCCGTTCAGATTGGCACGAGGGTCCTGGGAGTGAGTAGCTGGTGTTTTTTGATCACCTCCACATCCAAAAATTTTTTCGACAATAAGGTTCTTATTATTCAGGGAGTTTTCCACATACCGTTCTGCAACAGTTACAGACTTCCATCCCCCATGTCTTTTTAAAACGTCAACAGTCGCACCTGAATCGGCTAGTAGAGATGCAGAGGTTCGCCTCCAACAATGTCCTGTATATGACAACGCATCTGGTAGGTTTAAGAATGTTGCAATTTTCTGGGGCAATTTTCCAAATATATTCTTTCCTACAGGTTGCACTGTACACTGCTTGTTAACGTAACTAACAAAAAATCTTGAATGGGGAGTTTCGGCTTTTCTCAATGACATATATGTCTTGCAGATTTTTGTATAACTAATGTTAGTTTTATCTGAATCTTTTACAACGAAGTTCCTCTCTGTTCTATTTTTGGTAGCTCTAATGTTAACAAGAAGTCTGTTGCCCAAATCAGTCACATCATTAATTGACAATTTGACTAATTCAAGTCCTCTACAAGTCCCTGCCACACCAAATATGAGTGCTACCTACAAAAAAATCATTTTTAAAAGTAGGTACAATGATTTTTGGACATACTCACTTTTGCCATTAAAAATGTGTCATCTGAAGCTTCCTTTAGAAACATATCAATCTGTTCTATAGTTAGTATCTATGACTTCTTCGCTTTGTAACCAAAATTTTTCCTTGTCAGAAGCGTCGTCAATTTGTGGAATTTACTTATATCAACATTATGTTTAACGTTAGGCGTAGTTTTTAACATTGAATACTGGGCCCACAATGTAGAAGCAGCAAATTTATTTACCTTTTCATTAAAAAATACCAGCAAAGCATCTTCGTTAAAATTTGTTATTTTCTTTTCACAGCACCACTTTAAAAATATATCATACTCTTTATCGTAAATTTTACGAGATTTGGAACGCAGTAAGTCTTCTAAAGCCTCTTCAGCGGCTTTTTCTAGATCAAATTCGTCGTACATACTTATTATCCTTTTGTAAAAATTTTTTTAAGTATGGCTATCGCTGTTTACTAATTCCCATGCTAACCGACTGTTTTTTTTTTCAAAGCAAGATTTCTAGATAATTTTATACAAATTTGTCACATTGACAGAAACAAATTTGGAATTATTGTACATAAAAAATAAATACTTTGGAAGTGAAAAAAATAGCATATATACTTCAGGACCAAAGTACCTAAATCCCTTGAGTGGTTGTTAACCCCACTCGTGGGATTAAATACTGCACTTTGGTCCCTCTATATATAATATACTATTACTTTCAAATGTGTTAGTGAAAAATACATCCATGGAAACGATTTACCTGCAATATGTGCTCTTTCATCTTTAGTAAGGTTCACATGTCGAAGAGAGTCACAATGAGTATGTGGGATCCAAATTGTAACTTTGAAAAAGTTGTCTTCATCATTCCCAATTAACTTTATTGCAGAAGGACAGCAAGAATTAATTCTTGATGAACCTTGACTTTTTAGTCTCCTTTTTCTATCCTTTTCAGGAACAAGATTAGCATATCCTGATCGGTGACAAACAAAGTACTGAACTTTGTGTGATTTCGTCACACGTTTGTCTTTTTTGATGTAAGAGCAATTATACTCCTTCTCCGTGATAGCTTTCCAGGTCTGAAACTCATAAGGAAAAATTGAGAAAAGATTTGAATTTTAATCATCAATAACAATACCTACCTTCAAAACTCTTGAATTCTAGTGTTTTTTCATATATATCCATTTTATGACCATGTACCAAATGGCCTCGTAGGTCCATATAGTTGCCAAATTTCAAGTCACAAAAAGAACACTTCAATTTTTTATGAAAAATCACTGCTGGTTCAGTTTTATGAATATTTCTTCGATGAGTATATAAATGTCTTTTTCCATTTAAACTGTTTATCGCAGGATTCGCATAAGAAATTATTAATTTGCTGTTCACAATCCATGCTTCTAAGATTTTTAAAACAATTCGGACTCAACACAAAAGCAAAACACAATTTGACATAATTCACAAGACATATCACTTAATACTTTACTCGATAGGTAGCGCAAAGTTCGCGGCCATATGATGTGTATCCGCTCGTGCACAGATGCTCTGTGACCAAAGTAAATAAAAAAAACCCGTTATAGAAGAAAACAACCGCAGCGTTGCCATTAGCATACACAACAATGTGTATGGCCATTAGTTTGAAGTCACGTGGTCATGACTCTTAAGGTTTACGCCGTTGACATTATTCCTTCAATGTTTATTTATTTATTTATGCAAGGTAGCACTACAGCTAATAATTACACTACCCTTCGAAATACCTGTATGCAATAATTAAATCAAATCTCACGTGTTTACGCGAACGCTCTGATTAGATAATAACCTATTATATATTTAGCTAGGAATATCAAACATATTATGCATATATCACTGGTGCAAAATTAAAGATATTTTTAAACAAATGTTTCATTAATATATCGTAAGCAAATATTAATAAATATTATGTTAAAAATATTTAATTGCTGTGTTATTTTGTTTAAGTCTGTGCGTGTTGTTTAGTTAGGTGTATCGTGCTGTGTATGGTTAATCCATTCTCGTTTGCCGGGTATCTTGCGAGGTCGTCATCTAATACAACTGGGGTATGCGAGGGCATATGGAGTATTGTCTAGGGATTCTTCTTCATTTCCTTAGGGTGGCTGTCAAGGGGTTGTTAGGATTGCGGGGGTTGAATTTGAGTTTCGGTTTTTTACGTGGGATTAGAGGAAATCGGTAGTTGTAGGGAGTCGTAAGGATCTTTCTGGTTGGGGTTGTGTCGTCGAAAACTCCATTGTGTGTAAAGTTTCTTTGTAATGATTGTATTCTGTTTGTGATGGGTGTTATGTTTGCGTGTTATATTGTGAGGTCGTTAGGGTACCTGAAAGGTAAAGCTGTGTGTGTGTGTGTGTGTGTGTGTGTGTGTGTGTGTGTGTGTGTGTGTGTGTGTGCGTGTGTGCGTGTGTGCGTGCGTGTGTGCGTGCGTGCGTTCGTGCGTGTGTGCGTGCGTGCGTGCGTGCGTGCGTGTGTGTATGCCTAGATATTCGGCGTTCACAGGACGCGATAGAGGAGAGGTGATTAGGGTTTAGTTGGTGTATATGGGTATTCGGTTGAGAGAGCCGGAGATGTCAGAAATCTATAACAGGACGTATGAATATTTTGTAGGTGTGTTGTAGTGCTTTGGGATGGCGACCTCTGATTCTACCTCGGAGTTGTGTTCTTTGTCCATCGAGAAACCAATTTAGGGTTTTGGTGAAAAGGATTCCCAAGTTGTTTAGAGTAAGGGAACATTAATGTCTGCTAGGTTTGGATTTTTTTTGTAGCAGTTAGGATGTCGGAACAGGATCGCTTATGTTTTGGTAGGATTGACGAAGACTCTCCACCGGTTGACCCAATTGGAAAAGTTCTAGAGGGTTTTGGATATGAGGCGGAAGGCCGTTCCGCTGTTCCGATCCACTGCCAAGACGCCAGTGCCATTTGCAAACCGCGCAACGACTACTCTGGGTTGTTTTACATTGTGATTGCCGGAAGTCAAGATGGTGTAAAGGATCGGGGCTAAAGCAGAGCCTTGCGGCACGTCTGCTGTGTTGAAATGGACCGGAGAGGGCGTTTCCTACTTTGAATCAAACTAACCGATTAGTCAGGTACGAGACTAGAACTTTGGAGAAGGGATCATGTGAAGGAGTCCGTCGTGACAGACCCTGTCAAACGCTTGCTTAATATCCAGAAACATAGCTACGTTGCATTGCCTATGATTGAATGCTCTGGTGGTCTCTGTAAGCAGCTTCAACAAAGGATCGTGACACGTTGGGTTGGGACGGAAGTCGAATCGGCTGTTAGGAAGGAGTTCATTGAATTCAAGGTGGTCTCTAAGTCACCTGGATAGAATCTGCTCAAAACATTTTCCGAGACAACTTAAGAGGGAAGTGAATATATAGGAGGAGGGTGTGGTAGGTCGGAGTGCGGTTTGGGTATCATGATGGCAGATCCCAATTTTCAGTCCTTCGGGAAGTGGGATAGGGTTAAGCATTTGTTACATCGGAGAACAGGCTGAGGGCCGGGTCGGCCAAGTGTCGGAGTATTTTGGAATTAAGACCGACATGACTTGAGGCTGAGTTACGTCCTTTTTTGAAATACGCTTTACCTGGTCGAGAATGGGGGGGGGGGGCATAAAAGGGACTCCCGTTGTACAACTGGATAACGTTACGGAATTCTTCATGACGACTCTCTAGGAGAGTCCCTTCAACTGGGTGTCGAATTGAAGATTTTGGAGAATCGGAAAATGAACCATGCCACGGACTTTATGTATATGTAGGTTGGAAGTTAAACATTGAACGCAACTTTTAATGAAATGTAATTTTGTTAATGTTTACCACCGATTATTCCTTACAATTTTTCAAAGACATTGAAAATAGTTATTTGTACAACTAGAAAAGAAAGTGGTATTTCTCAACTCGCTACGCTCGTGTGTCGATGGAACGAGAGTTGAAGAAACACTTTCTTTTCGTGTTCACCCACAAGTTCTTCTGAAACTACAATTAAAAATATCAGGTTTGGAACAATACACGGCCTTCCAACCTACAAAATGGAACTTAAATGAAATGGCATATTTTCAATCATAATTTTTTACGGTAATTATGCAGCTCCTTTCTTAATATGTTCATAACGAATAAAAACAAAAACAATGATGTATATCAGATGGACATTTAAAACTTCATGTCAGATAGAGGCTATAATAGACATGTAGATGGAGACGAATAAAAAAAAATTTTTTTTACTTATAATATTCCCGAACAGGCTAAGATTTGCCTAACGTGCTAAAGCACTCAGGAACACTGAGAGGGTTTAGGGATTTTGTTAGGCTACCTTACATTGACTTAAGCCAAAGTTTGGAGGAAAACAGGAACTGGGTAGTGCATTCAACAATTTGGTCGCCATGTGGAAAAATGTAAATTGTGCCCGTTTAGTGTTACACGATGGAATATTGAGTGCGAAATTATGGTGTGAATGGGCAAACCGAGTGTTCCTAGCGAAGATGGCCTGCGAAGGTATTAAGGAGTGTATTTCGTAGGCACACTTGCCATGGTAATAGCGATAAAACAAGAAAAGAACCGAAACTATTCTTCTATGCTCAAGAGACTGTAGGCCAGAAGTCAGAGACGGGTCATTTATAAGCCCCAGAGGTGGGAATTGTATTCCAGATGAGGCCGAATTTGAGCCTTATACAGTAAAAGGCGCCCGCTGTTATGAAATACCAACAATGCAGTTTAAGCATTTTCAATTGCATTTAATTAATTTTTATACTTATGCTCTTTTATATTAAGAAACTTTGTAAACAAAAGTTATGCAAAATTAAATTTTCTTTAAAAAATATGTCTACTGATTTTATTACAAAATTAATCATTATTCAGCTACTGAAAAAATTTGAACGAACTCTTAAATTCTACCTTAGATATTTTATTAACATTAAATTATGCGTCGTATCAAAAAATTACATAGAACATAATTAATAGATCCAATGAAGGTCTATGTGTAGGTATTTTTATATATCTTTGAAATATTAAGTCGATCTTGGCGAAACTTTGACAAACTTTGTAAAATGAGATAATAAGTCATTTTAGCGTTAGTGAAAGAGAGTCCATTGCATATAACCTTCTATACGTACCATCGCGCTCGAAAAATACTGGTACAGCAAAATTTTGGCTGTGTGCATTTGGTTTGACGGCACATAATCAATTTCGTTAGCTGCCTATGACCATGAAATATCCAAGTGGCAATTTATGAGTCTTTAATCTATCAAATTTCCAAGTTTGACAAAACTTAACCCCTACTTGACAATCGTGAGATGTCCGATTTGCACACAAAAATGTGTTTACATTGAAATTTGAATGTTGGAAGTGTCTACAGTAACAAGCTGTTCACTATTTTTTGAGCGCGATGGTACATATGAATATGTAGGTTGGAAGGTATACAATTATCGTAATGCACTAATGAAATTAGCAATACAACTTGACAGGTGTGAAGTAAATAATGTGTACTTGGCAACC
Source organism: Vesta saturnalis (assembly GCA_036346205.1). Taxonomy (NCBI): domain Eukaryota; kingdom Metazoa; phylum Arthropoda; class Insecta; order Coleoptera; family Lampyridae; genus Vesta; species Vesta saturnalis. Next base: position 3,331,638 of record JARFJB010001495.1, on the reverse strand, counting down.
GTATTGTTCAATTTTTAGATTAGTTTCCGTCTATATCGTTTTTGTGATTGTGTAGTTTCAAACCATATAGGTTAAACATGTAATAAAGCTAACAATAATTTATAAAAAAAGACAATCCTACAATTAAATTTGGTTTTTTGAATGTTTCATGACGTGACCGTTGCTGAATTTTATTGCAAGTTACTTTAAGAATTATGGCGTAGGTGAATATAAATTTTAGAAAAAAATTGACACAGGTATTTTCCCATTTTAATGTAATGATTAACGTGGCAACTTTGTTTTTTTTTACTTTTTCCACTAGAGACGAAAATCGTATTTTCTATTCCGTCCTTTTTAGAGACGAAAACAATTGTTTCTAAGGTATTTTTAGAAAAAAACGATGGTATTTTCACGAGTCAGAGCAGTTACGTCACTAATATTAATAACGTCAGAGGACGCCGATGTGTCACATTGTGAAAATAATTGTTTTACAACTGTCACATCTCAGCTTCAGGATTTATGTTTATTTTATCACAATAATAAAATAATATAGTAATATGTGTTATTGTGTTAGTTTAATGTCGGAAATCCTTGACAACAATGAACCGAATTTCCAACCTAAATCAGTTCTATCTGCATCCTCTCGTTTACAATAGGCGGGTTCTAAAGGTGGTAATGAAACAAAGTTACTTATGACGCAACTGCTCTTACTCGTGAAAATTGGTATAACTTCTAAATTGAGCTTTATGCATGCTTCACGTAGAAGAAGGTAAAAATGGTTTTTGGAAGAATTATCTTACAGTTTTTGTTGTAATGTTAAAATGGCGTTTTCCCCACGTGTTTTATTCATATTATTTAATTTAATTGCTTTTTCTATACGTTAATAACAACTTTCCTATTAAGTGTAAGTACGTATTTTAAGTTGTTAAACTATGTGTGTAAGATTTGAGGTAATGGAAAATTTAAGTAATGGGAATTTGGTGAGAGAGGAATTAAACAATTCTGAATTTTATCAAAATGTCGCTAAATGTGTATTGTGTGTTCGTCGAAGTGCGTCAGTTGTGATGTAACTACGTAAATAAACATGGTTATTTAGGATATATTAATTCATATAAATCAAATTAGGTTTTGCATTATTTTAAGACTTAAGTTAAAGTATGTCTTATTTGTATCGTTCACAAATTCTTCATTTTAATTGTTAAATATTTATAGTTCAAAATGACCAAGAAATTCGAGTTTGATTGGCATATTCCTGTGCCAGAGGCCCTTTTAACTGGGTGCGTGTTTGATCGCTGGACTGAAGAAAAGGATAATGTTGATTATGAACCAAATGCATTATTTCGGGTCGATAAATATGGATTCTTTATATATTGGAAAAGTGATGGAAAGGTATACTGATACTTATGTGTTATGATAAGTGTTTAAATTGTTGCTTTTAGGATGGAGATGTTATTGAATTATGTCAAGTTAGTGATGTTCGTGCAGGTGGTTTGCCTACGGATAGAAAATTACTGTCTAATCTTGGGAAACATGGAAACGACTTAGAAGAAAAATCTTTAACAATTTGCAGCGGAACTGACTATATAAACATCAATTACCAACACATTATCTGCCCTGATGTTCAAACCGCTAAGGTAAGTGGATAATTAGGTAATCATTTTATATGATATGTAATTACTGCTGATGGTAATTACAGTTATCCGCTTGTATTTGATAGACCTAAAGCTGAAAGATAATTAATGTTTCACTTAAGTATTTTTCGTGTTTAGTTTTATAATCAATTTTAATTTTGGCGGGTTTTTGTCCAACCAAATATCGACGTCTAAATTTTGCATGTATAAGTGACTAGATATAATTAATGCATGGTTTTCTGTAGTATTAATGCTCACGTATTAATTGTTTAATTAAAGGTTTGGTTGGATGGCTTGAGAAAAATTACTCATAATGTCAAAGCCAATAACTTCTGTCCCATGACTTGTTTGAAAAAACAGTAAGTTTGATGTTTAACTCTTTGCATGGATAATGCATGCACTATATGCAATACTAACAAAAATCCCTTATTTTATTGCTTCAGAAAGATTATTAAAATTTTTCACTTATTAATACCTGTTATTACTATCTTTATTTTTGCTTTGCATGGAAACAGATATGGAAGGAAGGGTTGCGGAGTATTACTCATAACAATAAAATTGTTAACGTATGCCCTCGCACTGCTTTAATGAAACAGTAAGTTTGCATTGTATAACACACATTACTAAATTAGTTATTTGGTGCACTATTGTATTTTTTAAGGGGACAACTTTTAAGTATGAACTTAATGGAATAATTGAAACAACTTCTTTGTAATTCAATTAATGTTGAAAATACCTTATTTCTTGTTAGTAATGGAATTTGTATGCTCTTTTAAAACTTGTGAAATTTTAATAATGGGTAGGCAAGAATTATACTAAGTTTATAATTCCGCTGCTGGGAACAGGAAGTTTGAATTTATAATGATTCACTTAAAGTTGGTTATGCGGTGTATAAATATTATATTAAATTTTCAGTGCTCTTCCATACACATGAATTGTTTTGAAACAATAGTAGTACATGCACAATGAAACCAAAACTTATCTGATAACTATTGTAACATGGTTAACATAACACAATTATTAAATTACAAATAAAAATCAATAGTTTGTATTGATAAAATAAATGTATAGTATTTTACTATCAATTGAATTTTGACATTGTGACTATTGGTTCAGAGTACATGTAGTTTCCGTTTTGTAACATCTATATTGAATATAGTTATTAAAACTCACCTATTTTGCTGCAACAGCTAATTCTAATATGATTGATTTTATGTTTTATAAAGGAATTTTATTTTAAACTCATGAAATTGAAATGAGGTAAAGAATTTTTTTTTTTTAATGAATTTCAATTTTGACATTTGGTTTTGATGCTCTTTTGGAAAAGCCATGTTTTGTAAAATAAATATTTGATCTCTAAACACTCTAATGCATGATTTTTCTTTTTTTGTTTTTCTCCCTTAAAGGAAAAACTATTAAAATTGCCAACACGATCTTGGACCTCTTGCACCAATGTGGGTTCAGCCAGGATCATATTAATTCTGGGATTAAACAATATAATTGGTGTAAATATCTACTAATAATGTCAATCTGCCAATAAATGACCATTCACATTTCTTAATCCAAGGATTAAAGTAATCCTGGGATTCGTTTTTCACACAAGTTAAAAAAGACTACTACACTCGCCAACACTGTGACAGTTATAAATTGGTTTTTTAGACGGAATCAAATCAACCACGCTAGAGATAGATGCAGCTTCATTTTTCTCTTACTTATGCATATGTAGGTATGGAAGGTTTTTTTACTATTGCTAAATCAACTTTTACAATCTTTGACAAAGTTTCGGCGAGATCGGTCATGATGTGTGTGTATGTATGTTAGTATCCAAAATAACTCCAGAACAATACAACGTATATATTTGAAAATTCGTGATTAAGCCTTATTTCATTTCTCCTGGAGCTGATTAGATTTTAACCTCTATCTGACATGACAGTTTAAACGTCCATCTCATAGATTATTCTTGTTTTTATAATGTTGCCTATTTTCATTATGAACAAAATACATAATTATCCAAAAAAAAATTATTTCCTTTCTTTTAATCTCTACTTTGTAGGTTGGAAAGTCATGTGTTGATCCACAACAGATATTTATTATTTGTAGAAAATTGTACACTATAGTAGCAATAGGGATAGTTGAAAAGGATTTAATTTTTGTTGCGTTATTACATACCAGACATAATTAAAAAAAAAATTGAAAAATAATTTAAAAAAAAATTAAGTAGCCTGGTTGTAGTTACAATGACGTAATCCAAATTACATTTATGTATTAATTCGCCGCAAATTTCAAAATATAGACCAAGCCCATACTGTAAACTAATAGGAATCAAACAGGAAAACCAGTTTCAACAAGTTTAATAACATGACTTAAGGGCTGCTTTCGATGGTTGATTGGTTAGATATTTGATATGTTGAACAACACTTACTTAAAGATGGAATTCCTTTAGTAGCGCAAAATTCTAGTGACGGGTAGTGCTAATAATCATTACAAGCTGAAGGGCATAGAGATGCTTGACTTTTTTGTTGGTGTCCAGATGTCTGCCCACAAATACAATGCCTATGACCTAAGACCCAGAGTGTCACAACTTATCCAAAAAATTGCAGTTTTTTCCGATGTCCTGTGTAGTTTAGAATTTGAACACTAAGCAATGTGTTAAGTATTTTGCACTAACTTATTTGAAATTCTTTTAAAATATTCCAGCTGGCGGACCATCATACGAGAGGATTAAGTTCTGGAAGAACTTTCAGGGCCATGGTATACATTTAGCTAGATAAGACAAACGTGTGTGGGGTCTTAATTGTTATACATAATCGTACAAAATAATTCCTAAACACTTGACCTCAGTTTATTGAATATTCACATTTTCCGCCTAAATCAGAAGCTGTATACTAGTAAAAAAATATAAGCTTATATTTTATTTTCTTATGCGTGTAGCACATAGGCGTTGCTTTCGTGAAATCTAATCGATGTCGAGTTTTCGACCGTTTTACACGTTTTCAACATTTTTAAAATGATTTAGACTATTTTCATCATGGTATGTGCGTGCGTGCGTGGGCGTGCGCGCACGCGGGCTTGTGTGCGTGTGTGTATGAGGGCGCGCGCGTGCGTGCGTGTGTGTGTGCGTGCGTGCGTGTCTGTAGCCACGGAACGTATTTTAACGAAGCTTGATATCTAGAGCTACTTCAAAAATATCTCGGTTCTACGAAATTTTGGTTAAAATCCATTCAGTACTTTATAGAGGACACTAAAGTACATTTTCCAAATTTGTAAACTTTATTAAATTGAGAATAGTGTACCTAGACCGTTTTTAAGATAATTAAATGTTGGATAAGTTTTCTTGGGGAAAATTTTTTGAAGGGCCTAAAAAATTAAAGAAAAATTCTAAAATACTTCTTGTTAATATCTGGGAAACTATCAACTTTTTAGCAAAAAATATAAGCACTTTTTTAAGGATAACTCAATTTGAGATGTTTCCTTTATAAAAATTTTTCATATGAAACTAAGTCAACCTTAATATTCAATTTAATTAATTAAAATCCCGATGTGCGTTTCCATGTCAATAGTGGTATAGCCACTGTGATATTTAACAAATGATAAAGCGACGTCTTTAAATTAATAATTTATGTGGAATTTTGTATGATGTGTTGTGTATGTTTATATTAGTTAAACTATAGAGTATACTATATTATATAATGAAAAAAAAATGGTTAATGCATTTTCTTGTCAGGTTAACAGTCCACCTAATATTAAATTTATTATATTTTCACATTAAGAAATTTGCACACGTGTTTTGTACATTTAATGTATGAGAAAATATGAATAAATTAAAAATAGCAGAACTGTAAGGCATAGATAATTTCGATTATATACTTTTTTAATGAAGCATGACGCAGTCATAAGAAGCGATGTGCTGCATACATCATATATATATATATATATATATATATATATATATATATTAATTTTATAAAAAAAAAAGGAATGAATAATTAGTCCCATGGCAATTAAGAACACAAAATTCACTAGCAAATGATGCAACCAAAATTTAAATAAATAAAAAAAAAAATACCCGGACCATAATAAAAATTTAATTTGATACTAAAATATTCCCAACAGAAAATTTTTGAATATACAAAAATGCCTGACGGCAATGAAACACATAAAGCAGTATAAAACCAAATAATTAATTGCTTTTAAGTAGTCCTGGTAGAACATTTTAGTTAAACAAAATTTAACAACCTCTGAAACAAGAAAAATAGTAATTTAGTTTTTGATGAATTCAACAGTTCTCTCTGTTAATTTGGATGGTGTAAGGTCACTTTCAAAACGTTCACGTAACTGAATAAATGTTGACTATAAACGACAGTAACAGTATTTGTTTGATTGAAATTGTAGGTTTATTAAAATAAGTGGGTTGCCGGCTGAACTCTCCGAAGTCGGACGGATCCGTAGTAACACGTAATAAAATTTAGCTGAAATAATACTTAAAATTATACTTTTATTCGTACTTAAATATTATTTAAAGCTCAGTTTAAATACATAAAATTCCCTATACTTCCTGTAAATTCGCTTTCTCATTCCAATTTAAATTAAATTAACTCCGGATTAATCGTTATAGTCCAATAAATTTAGAACAACCGATAGCAACGTTATCAAAAATTTGCATGTAATAAAATATTTGGCAGGGACCACAACTTTTAGTTTTTCTGTAAATAATTCCTTCCATGACATCCATAAATATAAATTACAAATTACAACAATTAATTAAATCAACTAACTACCATTATTTTATTCTCGATTTTATTGTGCAACATCTTGACGTTTCACACGCTATTATGTATGTATGCTTTGTATGAAACAATTTTATTAAATCTCGATTACGGTAACAAGGCGAACGCACCAAACCAAATTTAGGTGGATATCGTTAATTACTGTACTAAATACATATTTAGTAAATGTATTATTTTTTATTTACCGCTTAAAAATTAACCGTAGATCCTGTCTAGCTAACTAACTCTAAAAATCTTAAATTCGTAATCCATTTAACTTAGGCACAATTCGCATCCAGAAATAAAAAAAAAACTTCCTTTACTTAATAGAGTATTACTTCTCTCTTTTTTTTCTTGATTAGATTCGTATTCACTGATAGTACAAAGTTCCAGGTGCGTTAACGTTAAAATGGCGGCTGTTTCAAATCACACTTTGAGCTATTCGATACTAATTTTGTATCACTGAAGTTTTCGTTTTATTTCGCGAAAAGTTCTAGACAACAAGTCGCTTACATAAATTTAGATAGCTTATTTATATATTACTTAAACATTATTCTCTTAGAAAGGGGTTAAAATTCCACTTTTGCTTTTTGTTATTGTTAATAAATTGAACTCGTGTATACGTTAAATGTTCTAGCGTTACACTGGACTATTACTCATGGTTAATAAATCTGTCAAAAACAGTAAATGTCTTTAAAAGAAAACGACAATTGGAAAATGTAACTTTTATGCGTTTTCTTCTACTTTAGCGGTAGAATTATGATCCCATTCAGGCAGTCGTAGTTGAAAAAAAACTTGCTACATCACTTGATCTGCTAAATTTTGGTTTGCAATGAGTTCGCGTTTAAAATAGTCTAGAGACCTTCTATTCCTCTTAAATTGCCACGTCATCGAAAAGTATGACGTTGTTTAACCTGTTACTTTAGAATTTGACCAATAATAAAGTTGAGTAACCTGAGACGAGCGATGGCACTGCATCCTTGATTTATGGCGAAGAGGTCCAATACTGTTACTTTTACAACCATACATTCATAAAAAATATGAGAATTTCGGCATAAAACGTAACATCTCAAAATATTCAAAATACATTCTTTTTCCCATACCTGAAAGGCTTAGTTTACAATAATTTTGAATTCGATAACACAGTGTTAATACCGTTAACTCGTGCGAACACTGAACTGAACTAGTTTGGGCCCTCAGGGATATTATTACTTTAAAGAAAATTTCGGAACCTTTTCCTGAGAAGTGGTTTTGGATTGTAAAATTCACTTAATGTTATATTGAAACCCCAATTAGACAGTGTATTTTGTTTTACGAGTTGCGATTTTACACGAAATTCAGAAAATTTCAACGTTTTTCTACTCATAAATCCCTAAAAGTCTACATCTAAAGAAATTCAATTTTTACGAAAGAAACCTCATTTAGCTATCCAGTCTATACTTAATTTTAAATACTTATTCCTTTATAATCAACTTTACGATTTACGTACTATTCCAAAAAAAGGTAATCATTTCTTTTATTCTATTTTAGAATTATAATCTTGTTTATAAGCACTCAAATGCGGGCATTAATTTGCCCTTATGGCACAGAGTAATCAAAAATTGCTAAGCAAATTATATATTTCCGTATTGGCAAATTAGGGTCGGAGACGGAAAAAATTGTTATAAAGCTGATTCCCTCTGGAATATGTTCCTCGAGTCCCACTGACCTCCAGAAAAATCGCCAAAAATTTGAAATTGGGAACCTCCTTAAATTTTGAGAAAATGACCGCATCTTGATTTCTTTCGAATTGGCTATTTCACGAGAACGGTCTTAGAATCACGCCGTTTGCACTAAAATGCGTTGTTCATGTAGGAGAATAAACTATAATGACATTTTTATAATAAAAGTCAGGAACATCCTTAACAACGGCCGCCATATTGGAATTTCCTAAAATGATATATCATATAAAATTCCTGTTTGCACTAAAATTTAAGATTTCCGGTAAACTACTCTTATCTTGAAAAAAAAGTGTCGAAAAATATATATATATATATATATATATATATATATATATATAATATATATAATATAGCGTGGTATAGAAAAAAAAACATGAATTGCATTACAATAATAAGCTTTCCTTAAACTTCCCCCTTTTTACGGGTTCCGTAGTGAAAACCCCACTTCGTTTCACATCTACAATATTTTCGCGTTCGTCTTCGAGATCACCATCGGGGCCGTCTTCCTCAGTGATTGGTTCACTACGGTTCAAACACGATTCGCCACCACATCTTCCGCACATTAAAGTGCAAGACAGACCACTTCGCCATATGTTTAGTCATAGTACCTAGGCCATCATGTAAGTCACTGCAGAATTAATTGGAAGTAACATGTACACGGCACTTTGGGGTTGTGTCAGGGCAGCGATGAGTACTAGTAGATTGGAGTCGGCGCCTACGAGGACAGCTACTTGTTTTAATTCCGCTTGAGTTCTCGCCGTTTCAACAATCAAGACATCCGCGTCACTTGAGGCCTAAAAAACAGGGAACTGTGCTTTCTTGAATTCTAACGAAAGGAGGTTAAGGAAACTTTTCTTGTTCTCAACGTTCGACAAAAATTGCTCTTTTAGAAGTCACGACAGTTCGACGAAGTTACTTTAACCCTCGCAGCTGACTTTCCTGCAGCTCGCCCCTTATGCACTGCGTCTTTCGTACTTTGTTCATACCCGTCGAAAATTGCGGTGACGTTTCTTCCGTAATTACGAAGAACATAGTTCAAGTAGGCTTTGCATACGTTGCGGAGCGGGGCCAATGCACACGATTTAAGAGATCTCCACCGTCGAGAACAAAGCTTGGATTTTCAGGCAATTCATTACTGATCTTATACATATTTTCTAGAAAATAAAACTTCATTACTTACCGCTAAACAGTTTCACAAATCGTAGTGATGAGTTGATGAACACGTAAATCTTCACTTACTAACAATATGTTTCACTCCTGTGAAAGGTTTGCAATTCATAAAACACATTAAATACAACAGATACAACTTTCAGATCGTGCAGAAATACACAGGCAGAACGCTCTGAGATCGCTGTTGACAGACAGGTGCCAACTTGTCGCGCAGCTCGCCAGCGAGAAGGTGCGGCTCGACAATAGTCGCCGAGACGGAGCCTTCCACTAATTATATATATATATATATATATATATATATATATATATATATATATATTTCTAAAACATTACACACATCGTTAGCTTGACATTTTTGTAGAACAGAATTTAATGCCTTTTTTTGTTATTTTTTTTATGTAATCTGACTTTTATTGTAAGTATATGGTTCTAACTGGTTCTCCTGGAAGAAACACGCATTTTAGTACTAACGGGGTATTTTTTTATGACTGTCCGTTCCCGAGAAATGCCATTTTTAATAAAATCAGTATGCGACCATTTTTTCAAAATTTAAGGAGGTTGCCCATATCAGATTTTTGGCGATTCTTCTGGAGGAGTATTGGGGGATCTAAGGAACATATTCCAGAAGGAATTAGCTTTCTAACAATTTTTTCCGTCTGGGGCCAAAATTAGGTCTAATATGCCTATACTATTTATAGAAATTAAAGGTACACAATATCCCTAACAACATCAATATAGCCAACTATCTACGCAACACTAAAATTTACATCGACACAACTCTCAAAAACTTGCTAGAAATACTAATTTTGTTTGAAAGTTTTAGAAACTAAAATAGAATAAAACGTTGTATGTACCACGGGCATAACAGTCGATGATGGCTCTCTGGAAATTAAAAACCCCCCCTTCGCCGGGCTTTAAACATTCCCTCGAGCCATAATCTCCTAATGATGCCCTTAATACATAAATAACTATTTACTTCGTTTTTGAAATGTTATAATTCGTCAATCAATACAATTTTTGCTATAACGTGAAGGAAAACTATCATTTCTCATTGTAATTGGCTAAGACCGGCAGCAAACAGAAGCTCCAGTTCAGTGCGTACAATTTTTATATTTATTTAATTTACCTTCAGAAATAATTCTTCATGTAGTTAAATATTTCTATTCTAGGTTTGAATATCATTATTAAACACGTTATATGAAAAGTTAAAAATATCATTGGCGTAACATTAATTCTGTCTAGTAACATACAAAAAAATTCTTGCCTGTAAACACTAATTTACACGACCAAAATGACACGTTATATATATATATATATATATATATATATATATATATATATATATATGTGATACGGTACGAAATATTCGGTGTGAATATTATTACAAAAGGTCCAAACACCGAGTTTTCTTTTGTTATAACTAAGCTATTGCGTTTAAATAAGTTTATAACAAAACGCGTATGTTTTGAACAGGACTGTAATTTAAAACTATTTTCATTTCTTGAAAGTGACTGGAATAAAGAATCACAATAGTTCTTTATTTAATGGAACGCCTTAACAATATTATGTCATCTGGATCCTATATACATATAGAGAAATTTTTTTTGTCAGAATATTTCCAACTTGTATTTTCAAGAAAGCATGTCACTCTATTATTATTTTTTTGTACGGGGTGTTTCATACTTCTGGTTTCTTTAATGGAACACCCTATATGTTTTTTCTATTTTATAGGGAATATTGCTGCAATATTTTTGCTGTCAATAATCACTAGCTTTTTTTTTAAGCAAAAACATCTTTTGGTATTAATTGCACCCTCATATTATGGATCTATCGTCTTTGGCACCTTTTAAACTGTTGATTTTATTAATTATAATTGTCGAAAAATGAATAATATAATTTTTACCTTCGAACCTACATGTATATATGTAGGTATAGAAGGTTATGCAATCGACATTATTTTCACTATCGCTAAATCGACTTATTAGCTCATTTCATTGTACGACGTTTGACAAAGTTTCATAGAGATTGGCCATGGTGTGTGTTGGCGTGACAGAAATCCAGCCACGGAGAAGAGGGGTTAATTAAGGGCAGTTGTTGGTTTTTATCAAGGATATAAAACAAGACTGCATTTAAGCGCTAGCTCAATTTTTTTTCAATATCTGAATAAGGACATCGAAATTGTAACCATCAACCTTACATATAAATTAATAATTAACTTTTGCTTTACAAAACACGCTTTAAACGATTTTCACCTTGAGAACGTTAAATTATGTGTACAAGGTCTAAGCAGAAATAAAATGCATTAAATGGTTACACATATGCATTATAATCTGTTTTACGCTTCATTGTGTACTTCCTTTAACAGTGCTATCGATTAAAGTAAAATATTGAAGGTCGACTGCTAAATTATATGCTCAATGTTTAAGTGGAAAATAAAATTGCATTAATACGTTAGTTAATTCACATATTAATTAAAAGTAAATATTGAAGGTCGACTGTTAAAATTATGTCTACAAGGTCTAAGCAGAAAATAAATGCATTAAATGGTTACATATATGCTTTATAGATTGTTTTTACATTTCGTTTTAGGTTCCTTTTAATGGCGTAAAAATTGTTTTGGATTTTAATAATTGACTGTTTTGTTTTAGTATTAATAATGATTAATTGGGAATCCTCTTTATACCTCACTCATAAGTAAGTGTGTGTTAGTTTAGGGATGACGTTTTAAAATCAATTGCATTACTTTTAGTGCTCAGATTAAACTACTTTCTTTAAAAACAGTAAAATATATTCATGGCCATAAAGCTTATAACACAGATTACTACTCTTTATTTATATAGATCAGCGGCGGAAAAAAGTGCTACAGTAAATTATCGAAAACATTCTCAAATCTAGGTAATCCATAATCTCCTATGTTAAATATTAGTGTGAAGACATTTTCGGTAGTCAAGACTTTTGGAATGGGTGTAATTCCCCTTATTTTGAAAATTTAAGGGCAGCGTAATTCAACTTATCTGGATCTTCATAGAGACCATCACTACCAGCATGAACTTCATCATTTTCATCTTGAGCGGTTATATAGCTTATTAACAAGTAAAAACAGCTAATATCCCTGATGCTGCTTAATAATAATACTGATTCGATTGTAATTATGCTTTAAAAAATACATGCAGCGGATAATATACAATCTCTACTTGCCGCTATTATTATTACATAGATATGGGATTATTCTTAAAATCTCCCCTCACCACCTTGAACTACTACATAGGCCTTCAATTCTTCTTCACCCCTGAAGCTGTACTGCATACATCTTTCTGAGATTATCCAATTCCTGATCAGTAGCATGTTTTCTAATATACAAAACAGCATCTTCAATATAGCGATGTATACGCCGAAAAAATGTCTTGTGTCTTCTTTAAGCTAGATTTTGCCTCTATACAGCATATAAGCTCTATATTAGCTGAATTACCTCTGTCAAAAGAATTTTTACCGATGAAGGTCTGCCATGCCATGCTATCACGTAAGACGGTTTACATACAGGTTCTGTCTCGGCTGAACTGTCCAAAAAGGATTTTAGATTTATAAAATGTACTCCCAGGAGAGATATTAGAGTGTTGCACCACGCATAAATCTACAGAGAGAAATTTACTCGAGGCATGTACATTGCGAGTAACATTTTTTTTCGAGTTATGATGGACTGATCTTTGTGATATGCCATCTTTAAGTAATCACAGTAATAGATACAGCTATATACTAGCGGTTATCGAGGTGTTTAACAAGAGGATTTGGATATGAGTTCTTAAAACGAAGACAGTCGCATCTGAAAGCATTCACCGTTGTTTTTAAGAAAAGCGCTAAATTTTTTCATATAGGTAAAATTTTGCGACGCGAGGCTTTCGGCGAATGCTGTTTCGGTGACCCCCACTCCAACTCTCCCTGAACATAACCGAGATTGTAAGACAGACAGACAGGTGTAGGACGTCGCAACTTGTTCTCAGGTAATTTTCTCTCTGTGGATTTATGCGTGTGTACACTTTTTTGTTTCTGTAGCAACACTCTAATATCTCTCCTGGGCATACATTTTATAAATCTAAAATCCTTTTTAGACAGTTCAGCAGGGCAGACCCTTATCGGTAAAAATTCGAGGATTAAAAAGATAGTGTTCTAATAAGAGGCTGGTATACTTAATTTGATTATAACCTCTTTTTTTGACAGGTAATTCAGCTAAGATAGAGCTTGTATGCTGTATAGAGGCAAAATCTAGCTTAAAGAAGAAGACACAAGACATTTTTTCGGCGTATACACCGCTATATTGAAGATGCTGTGTTGTGTATTAGAAAACACGCTACAGATCCGGAATTGGATAATCTCAAGAAAGATGTATGCGGTACAGCTTCAGGGATGAAGAAGAATTGAAAGCCTATGTAGTATTTCAAAGTAGTGTGGGGAAATTAGCTAATTTTAAGAATAATCCCATATCTGTGTAATAATAGCGACAAATAAAGATTATATATTATCCGCTGCATGTATTTTTTAAAGCATAATTACAATCGAGTGAGTATTACTATGAAGCAGTATCAGGGGTATTAGCTGTTTGTACTTGTTAATAAGCTATATAACTGCTCAAGATGAAAACGATGAAGTTGATTCTGGTAGTGATGGTCTGTATGAAGAACCAGATAAGTTAAATTACGCTGCCCTTAAATTTTGAAAATAAGGGAAAGTGCACTCATCCAAAATGTCTTGACTACCGAAAATGTCTTCACAGTAATATTTAACATAGGAGATTATGGATTACCTAGATTTGAGAATGTTTTCGATAGTTTACTGTAGCGCCATTTTTGCGACCCTGATCTATGTAAATAAAGAGTAGTAGTCTGTATTATAAGCTTTATGACTATGAATATATTTTACTGTTTTTAAAGAAAGTATGATATTCCATATCAATAATCAATCAATTTACGTAGTTTAAACTGGGCACTGAAAGTAATGCAATTGATTTTAAAACATCATCCCTAAACTAACACACACTTACTTATGAGTGAGGTATAAAGAATATTCCCAATTAATTATTATTAATACTAAAACAAGACAGTCAATTATTAAAATCCTTGTACACATAATTTTAACGTCGACCTTCAATATTTACTTTTAATTAATATGTGAATTCACTAACGTATTAATGCAATTTTATTTTCCACTTAAACCTTGAGTATATAATTTAGCAGTCGACCTTCAATATTTTACTTTAATTGGTAGCACTATCAAAGAAAGTACACAATGAAGCATAAAACATACTATAATGCATATGTGTAACCATTTAATGCATTTGATTTCTGCTTAGAACTCGTACACATAATTTAACGTTCTCAAGGTGAAGATCGTTAAACGCGTGTATTGTAAAGCATAAGTTAATTACTCATTTATATATTGTAAAAATTTGAGCTAGCGCTTAAATGCAGTCTTAAAGATTAAACATAATCGTGTAAGGACTAGGTTTTTTTATATCCTTGATAAAAATCAAAACAACCCTAATAAATATTAATAACAGATTAAATAACATCTTTTTTATTATGAAAACACTTGTCATCTTTACATGTCGTATCTATTAATTCTTCCCCATTATTAGAATATAACTGTTATGACAATGCAATGTCCCTTGATAAAAACAACCCTAATAAATATTAATAACAGATTAAATATTTTTATTTTCAGGTTAAAAAATACGATCCCTACGTGGGCGTATATAAAAAATGGCAACTAAGGTGCCCCGAGGGTGGCGTCACAGTAACAAAATGGCGGCGGTAGGTGTCGGTATTCTACTAATATTTCTGAAACGGCTGTATATTTCAAAGATATAAAAATACCGACATATAGGCCTTATACATATCGATTAATTTGACTCTAAGAAATTTTTTGAAACAACGCGTAATTTAGCGGCGAACAAATTCCTAACGTAGAATTTAAGCCAAATAAGTCTAAAAATTAATCAAACAAGGTTGAAAATTGGTGAACTGTATTATCAATATTTTAAAGAACCGGCCGGCTTAAGAATTTTTGTTAAGGTAGCTTTTATATGTCTATTAACTACTATTTGACAATGTTGCCTATTTTCGTTATGAACATATTAAAAAAGAGGTTACATAATTACCTTCAAAAAATTATTATTAAAATTTATTCATTTTTTTTTTAATTTCCACTGTGTGGCTTGGAAGGTCGTGTGTTCCACGACAGATAGTTATTATTATTGAAGTTGAAACTTTTAATTGTTTTGCTTTAAGATTTGTTCAAAAATGGTAGTTAATATTTTGAGGAACTATTATTAATTTTACTAATATTATTAAATTTCAATTTTGATACCTGCTACAAAAATGATAAAATGTAATATTACTGAAACGATCACGTTGCACACAATGTTTTAGAATATTAGTACTTATTCAGTATTGTGGGAAAGCATTTCATAACGTTGCCTGTTACTTTTCTGTATGTTTATTTGTTTACTTATGATGTCTTATCTACACATTTTTATTAGCGATTGTGTGTAAAGTAGGATAGTACAAATAGTTGAAAAACAGTGTTGCCATGTTGCTGTTGGCTAGAAATTTCCTGATTAGCCCGGCGTGTTTTTCTGATGGAGAATCCGTGTACGTGCGATCGTATACTTTCACGTAAAGTGTACCTAATGAAATCTTTAACACTATTTTATTTACAACGATTGTCGAAATATTCAACTGCTCCGCTGTCAATCTAACACGATCGACCAGAAAGATTTGTTTTACTATTTCTACATTTTTCAAACTTTCGGTGGATGATTGTCGTCTCACTCAATGATATTTGACGCCTTCCTTTGTATTTCTAAACTATTTGTGTAATAAACACTCTTGTTTGGGACCTGGCAAGCGATATGTGTGGCTATCAGTTTTTTGAGCTAAACATAAAGTTTAACCATACGTTGCATGGCAAATCTCGATGGGACACAAAATCAAATATTTACTCATAGTTCGATTTTTACTCTATCAAAGCTAACTGACAACTAAGCCAACCAAACACTGAAAAACATACCGTCTTTACTCACCCTTTGTATTGAGCATGATTTTAAATTATAGTTTTCTTCGATAAAGTTTTGTTGTAATAGTTTGTAATCTCACTAGTTTGGCTATAACAAAAACATCTTATATATTTTTTTGCGTAATATATGGAAAAAAATCTTTGTAATCTATAAATTTTGTGCGCGATATACAGGGTAAGTCGAGACGAACGCGTCGATCTCTAGTAGGAAAACGTCTATTTTTCGCTCCAAAAATGTTGTTGGTATTAAAAATATTTTGAAAAATACAAAAAAATTCATAGAAAAATTACAAACCTAGAAGGTCATGTACAAGATACCAGTACAAAGTCTTTATAATAAAGTTTTTATCTCTGATAAAGCAGCTCTTGTATTGTTTTACATTATACTGTGTGAACACTTTTTGTAGATTCAGCATTTTCACAGTTTTTTAATGGAATCTCCCTTATTTGTTGCGCCATTTTGTAACTGAAAATGTAAGCTTTTAAATTCTTAAATGCGCCTTATACCCGAATCTTATAATTTTCAAGGTATTGCTAATTCTTGGATAAATAACTCATATTTAATAGTGGCCTACATTTAAGTCTTTAGTAACTTGGTTAACTTAACTGTTTACATTAATTAAAGAAAAAAATTTAATTAAAAAATAAACTATGCAGTGAAATGATGCTACAGTAATTACAGAACAAACAACAACCTAATTAAAATTTAATGAAAAAAGTTACAGGGACATAATTGTTCAAAATGCCCACCATCGTCTTGAACGTTAGAGCCTATCCCTTTTTTCAGAAGTATTCATTTCCCAGAATAGCTTGTTTGTAGACTCATTTGATTCTTCTTTTGATGTCCTCAGGAGTGGTAGGTGAAGTGTTATGAACAAGATTTTTTCATAATTCCATAAAAAAAACGAGCGAAGCTAAGTCGGGAAATCTCGCCTGTGAATTGGGTTGCCTCTTCTTATTCATTTGTGTTGAAATTTATGGGGGGACGGCAGGTGGTTGCGTAACGATAAGCTGACCCTTCCTACTTTGATCGCGATTTCCTGTTAAACGGTTTGAGCAAGAAATCTGGGCTGGAGTAACAAATTAGCAACAAAACACTAAATTTTTCAATAGTCGCAACCATTTTCGTCATATGAAATATTTTTTTTATGCATTATAAAATTAACTTAATCAAACAAAATTTTCTTTTAAGCACTCAAACATTTTTTTGTATCGTTTCATAGTTGAATAAGATTTATTAAATTATTTTAGGCTAGTTCCTAATGTTGCGTTAACGCAATATGATTTTTTTAACCGTCGCATTCGACGGTCATTTTTTAATTTTCGGTCCAATTCAGCTTCGAGCCCATGCACCTTCGCCGGTCCGCCACTCCTAAACCGTTCGACTTTTTTGAGACACCTAAACCAAATTTTTACACCTAGCCCTTCTCTCGGTTTAGTGGATACAGAAAACCCATTTTTCTATATTTAAGTTTCCAACACGGATTAGCACTTATATTAATACTGTTCGTGAGGTTATATATCTTTGTCGTTCTAACACATGGCACTAATTGTTTTATTTATTTTTACGTGCGTACAAAAATGCACATTACATGCATCATTAAAAGGAAAGCGTTCATTTATACAAATGCATGTGTACTAGTGATTACTAGAGTAAAGCTTTAAAGCGATTTCATTAATGAGTAATAGAGTAATTACCAAATTAGTGCCTTATTGTGAACTTATATCTTGAAAAGAATAATAGTGATTTTTCCTTTTTTTTTGTAATAATTCGGTAATTTCTTAATTGTGTGAAAATGTGATTAATAGAGAAAGAATTTAATGTGATTTCAATAATCATATAATTAGGAGGTATATTTAATTCCTAATACATTCTAGAGGAATTTATTTATGTAGGTATATTTTTTCAGTTTATTTTACGTAAGTAGATAAACTAATTAAGGAGATTAAAAAAATAAGTATATACAAACATTTACAAATAGGAACAACTAACATGAAGATAAATTAATATAACTATTCACTAAATGAAAAACAAGACAAAGAAATTGTTACTGCAAGATAAGTATAAAATTATGCATCATGTTCAGCATTACTGTCATCTGAATTTCGCTTATTCGCCGAAAATATGAATGCTTTACCCGTTAAGTTGAGCACTTTTTCTCTAGACCACCACTCGGATATTACTTCGGTATGCGATATAGTTTTTTTCCAAGTTTCACCATCACATTTATGGATTACCGTGATTTCAGAATAGCCATCTTTACTTATCCGTTGTGCGTAAGAGGACTCCAATTATTTTCAATTGCATTGAATTGATTGTGGTGTGGCGGTAATCTTAGTATTAAGTGGCCGTTATCCACTACATATTACTTTTCCGTCTTGGAAAATGTAGCCATTTTTCATTGTTGAAGGTGGCATTTTTTCTACTACCCGTGAATAACAAACCGCGTTGTCCATAAAAATTAGAGATGGTTCCTGTAGGTTTGGTAAAAGTTGATCTTTCAACCACTTTCAAAATTTGTCGCGTCCATGTTGTCTTGATAATCATATGATTTTGCAGTGAATATTAATCTGCTATTATCAATAAAACCATTCCGGTGTGCACGATTATAAATCTTTGACCTTTCGAATTCGAATTTTTTACATGTTTTGCTATATCGTCTAACCAAGACGTTTTTAGTGATTCTCTAGCAAATATCCACGTTTCATCAAGGAATACAACTGGTAGAGGTGATGATGGCATATCATGCATATATATTTTTAAAAATTGCACCATTGCAACATTTGCTTTTTCGCAAACTTTTCACTGGTTACAATCTTTTAAATTTGAAACCAACATTGTTCAATATTTTACCTCTGAATTATCTTCTTTAATGTAGACACACTGATGTTTACAGCTTTCGCTGCTGTTCCTTGTGCTGCTTCAACATGTTGCCTTTAATCATGTGCAACTCTATATGCACATAAAAATATGTAAATCATTTTTAGAATATCTCTGCCTTACGCTTTTAAGTGGATGTTTTCCATGCCGCGCCAAACATATCTTATCTGTTGTTATATCTTTTTGGTGCACCTTAATTTAAAACGCCTGTAACGTTGTCAGAAAAACTGAATACATACTTACCTTCTAATCCAAATGCCATGTATTGGAACCATAAAGATATATAACCTCCCGAGCAGCTTTATTATAAGCGCTAACCCGTGTTTTACCGACTGATTTTTGACACAAAGTAAGTTACTTTCATACGGTTGCATGTACAGGATGATTCAAACTCGACACCTTGGCTTTATT
Organism: Vesta saturnalis; assembly: GCA_036346205.1. Classification (NCBI taxonomy): domain Eukaryota; kingdom Metazoa; phylum Arthropoda; class Insecta; order Coleoptera; family Lampyridae; genus Vesta; species Vesta saturnalis. The sequence goes on along the minus strand of JARFJB010001495.1, from coordinate 3,312,011 downwards.
GTGCGAAAAACAGGAGAAGATAAATCTGATTGAAGATCTTAAATGGTTTATGTTAGTCTATAATTCGCACCAAAAAATAAATTTTTAAAAATTTGAGAAATCGAGGTTTTATTTAATTAAAAATTATTATTAATTTTATTAATACATAACTAACAAAACTTATAATAATTGAGGTTATATTGTCCAAAAATAAATTTTGTCCAGGAAATATTATTTTTCGGACACTCAATGGAAATGGACCATATTTCCTTATTACAAAACGCAAAGAAAAGTATCTCTTTTCTTTATAGCAGCCATTTCTTTATAAAGAATTATTAATTGTTTATTGGAATAAATATTAAACGTACAACTATTAACGTTAGAAAAACTTATGCTTTTGCAATGTTTTAACTGTAAATCATTAAATGATAGTGACGATTTTGATACAACCCCCTGAAGAACTCCTCCATTTGACGTAGAAAATGATGAATCGCTACATGCAGGAGCCAACTGTAATTCAGCACGTTCTAGGAGGACAACATCTGATGGATTCTGACATCCACTGTTGGACGATGATGGTTGATTAAAAATCATTTTTGAAGCCGCCATTTTATTGTTAATGCTTTCTTCTATATATTCTTCTGGAGTCGCGTTTGATCGCCATCCTGCATGATTTTTGAGCCTCCTGATATCCGTTCCACCCTCAGCAAGAAAAGTAATTCACGTTCGACGTAGACAGTGTCCAGTGTAACCATTTGGGTTGGATAATTTCAAATAATGAGCAATTTTCTTCGGCATCTTGTAGAAACTATGGATCCCCACATGTTGCATTGTACATTTATTGTTCATATAAAATATGAACAATGTTGAGTGATTGATATGTTTTGGACGCAAGCTTACACATCTCCTGTACAACTCAATCTCATTAATTTCTCTCATTTCTGTCATAACGGTGAACATACGCTTTTTCCTTGTCTTGGTGTCACGGAGGGTGACAAAATAGAGCCGGTATCCTCGATATCCTTCACATTTAGCTCCTCACTACGACATGCCCCCTACATACCGAAAATTAACGCCACTTTAATCATAAGAAAATCTTGCGATAGAATTTTTGATTTTTTTGCTTCATATCCCTCACTTGGTGCTTTAAATATAATTTCCTATAATTCGATATATCGACGTTTTCTTTCAATCTTAACGTAGTTTTCAACATGGAATATGTCGACCACAGCGTGGAAGATTTCAGTTTTTCAGCCCGTAAGCAAATATAAAGATAAAACTTAAAATATAAATAAATAAATGTGTTCAGAAAAAGATTTTCATGAAAAAAAGCAAGCATAACTTCTTGGTCGATATCCCTTACATTCTTTGAAGTCCTCCAAGAATTGAAAATATTGTAGGTCTTCCCATATTTATCTCGTGATTTCAAGGGTAATAAGCTAGGAATAGCTTTAAGCGCTAATGCTGATATTTCAGGATGAATTTTCATTATTTATTTCCATTTTCACGCGATAACACTTGACAAAATTTTTGTTTAGTTGCTACAGTGATGGAAACGGCAATTTGATTCTATATATATATATATATATATATATATATATATATATATATATATATATATATATATATATATATATATAATAATGCCTATTTTCCTTGGTCACGTCATAACTTGAGAACGACTTTACAGATTGGATTGATTTTTTTTAAGTTTTATAATAGTTTGTAGAAGGTTCTTGCGGAAAGAAAAATTAAGAAAATTGGAAAATTTAAGAAAACTTAACGAGTATTTAATCCACTAAGAAAGTGGTTTTCGAAATTCCACCCCTAAGAGGGTGAAATGGGGGGGGTGAATTTTTTCTTTTTATACTATGGATCGATTGACTCGAAAATTGGTAAACATACTCTTCAATTAAAATTGAGACACGTGTATCACAAAATTTTAATATCGTGCCCCCCTCAATTATGAGATCGCAGCCACGCGCGACGGGCTTCTTATAAATTTTATGTATTATTCTTAAAGAAAAGTAAGTTCTGCTTTACTCATCGCGTTTTTAATCTCGGCTGCGCCTCGATTAGAAAGATCGCGATTCGTAAAGAAAAACAATACTTTACGATACAACTATTTTTTTATGTATTTCGAATGTTGCTATTTTTCTGAATTGAATCTGCCCAAAACCCCTTTTCTACCTTGTTGGGTTCAATAGTTACAGTACAAAATATATTTAATATAATATACGATAAAATCGTGTTAGCCAGTTGCAAATTTATAAACCTACAAATTTATTCTTGTCAAACTTGACATTTTGCTGTTAAGACAGTTCAATTGACTGGTTGTAATTAAGTTTTTATTTTGTTATTAACAATGTTTTCTCAAACTGAAAAAGTAGACATGTTGCTAATGTATGGTGAATGCACCAAAAATTCAGTGCCAGCAGCCGAGATATACCGTGAAAGATATCCAAAACGGCACCACCTTGATGCAAAAATGTTCAGTCGAATTTTACAAAATATTGAAGACGCATTTTCTAGTAGAAAAGGAAAATCTATTTCAAAATGCATATCCAGCGGCAACCATGTCGCAGTTATTTTAAATTATTTTGAGAACAACCCTAGAAATTTTATAAGACAAGCAAGTCGAGAACTAAATTTGAAGTATGAAAATGTAAACTTTCACCATTAACACTCATAATAAAATACTTATCTTTTTTGGAATTTTTAATGGTGTATTTAAATTATACAATCTAAACGTTTCGATAACATTTACAGTTATCTTCGTCAGTAGTAATATTTGTAAGAATTGTTAAAGATGTAATCTTTAAGGCAGTTTAACAATATTTAATTTTTAATGACCTCTAGTTATTCTTTACTAAAATTTGAAATTTAATTTTTAGAGTTGGCTTTTTACGTTTCTCAAACTGTTGTATTAATAGCAGGCTGATGTATGTTTTAATTTTTCAACTTTGACAAAATTGTTTACAACATCTTTAACAATTCTTACAAATATTACTACTGACGAAGATAACTGTAAGTGTTATCGAAACGTTTAGATTGTATAATTTAAATACACCATTAAAAATCCCAAAAAAGATAAGTATTTTATTAAATTTGAAGTATTCTATTATTCAGAGTGTTTTAAAAAAATATGAATATCGCGATTATAAATTACACAATTTCGAACTTTGAACTGAAACCAATGAAAAAATCATGAAGTAAGGGATTAACGACTATATCATGATATTTTATGGTCTGATTAGAGTTGATTTATAAGTATGGCAAGCTTTATCGTAAAACTCGCACTATTGGCCGACAGAAAATCCGCACGTAATAAAAGAAATTCAAAACCAAGGACATTTTGGTATAAAGGTTTGGTGCGGCATAATTGGTCAAATTTAATTGGTCCACATTTTATAACTGCAATTGTCAAGGATTATTTAGCTAATTTATACGGAAATAGGTGGATAGGTATAAATGGACCATTAATATGGCCTGAAAAATCACCGGACCTTACGCCTTTAGATTTTTTCCTTTGGGGAACTTTAAAAAATGAAGTTTACAATACCCCTTCTCGAAATGTTAACCATTTGAAAGAGCTTGCGGTAATATACATAGGCCAACTTTAAGAGAAATAACTGAAACTGGAGTTTCACAAAGATTAAATAAATGTTAACATAGAACAATTTTATTAATATCTTTATTTTTATTTTGGTTTATTTGTAATTACTAGTTGGGAGTACCATCAACCACATCAAAGAGCTTTTTTACAAAACTGAACTTGATATCCATTACATAAATATTCGAACATTAAACACCTTATTGAGTTCTCCGTCATTTATTTTTCTGGGATGATTGGTTTTTTCTATTAGTACAGTCAAGTTTGACTAATATATTTTCCCCTGTACCTTACAAGGTAGAAAGGTTTTGGGCAGAATTCAGAAGAATGATAACGTTCGAAATATATAAAAAATAATAGTATGAAAAAAAAACTTTTAAAAAGCACACATTTATGTACGCGTAGAAAGTACATTAAAAGGGAGAAAATAATTGTTTTCTTTGCACCAGAATGTGATCAAAAATCTTTACGACTAAAAATGAAAGCGTGGGGCGCTCATCATAATTTTGACAATGTAAATTATATTGTATATTGTTGATCAGTTAATATTTTATATAAAGTTTATACAATTTTTAGTATGATATACTGTTAAGTACTATTTAGGTTAAATGTGTCTATATAGTAGAGAAATTAATTATGATGAACGCACCACGCTTTTATTTTTAGTCGTAAACAGTTTTGATCACGTTTTGGTGCAAAGAAAAAAACTATTTTCATTTTTTCATTAAAAAGGAGAAAATAGTTTTCTTTGCGCCAGAATGTGATCAAAAATCTTTACGACTAAAAATGAAAGCGTGGGGCGCTCATCATAATTTTGACAATGTAAGTTATATTGTATATTGTTGATCAGTTAATATTTTATATAAAGTTTATACAATTTTTATTATGATATACTGTTAAGTACTATTTAGGTTAAATGTGTCTATATGGTAGAGAAATTAATTATGATGAACACACCACGCTTTTATTTTTAGTCGTAAACAGTTTTGACCACGTTTTGGTGCAAAGAAAAAAACTATTTTCATTAAAAAGGAGAAAATAGTTTTCTTTGCGCCAGAATGTGATCAAAATTCTTTACGACTAAAAATGAAAGCGTTGGCCGCTCATCATAATTTTGACACTGTAAGTTATATTGTATATTGTTGATCAGTTAATATTTTATATAAAGTTTATACAATTTTTATTATGATATACTGTTAAGTACTATTTTGGTTAAATGTGTATATATGGTAGAGAAATTAATTATGATGAACGCACCACGCTTTTATTTTTAGTCGTAAACAGTTTTGACCACGTTTTGGTGCAAAGAAAAAAACTATTTTCATTAAAAAGGAGAAAATAGTTTTCTTTGCGCCAGAATGTGATCAAAATTCTTTACGACTAAAATGAAAGTTGCGACTCATCATAATTTTGACACTGTAAGTTATATTGTATATTGTTGATCAGTTAATATTTTATATAAAGTTTATACAATTTTTATTATGATATACTGTTAAGTACTATTTTGGTTAAATGTGTATATATGGTAGAAATTAATTATGATGAACGCACAGCTTTTATTTTTAGTCGTAAACAGTTTTGACCACGTTTTGGTGCAAAGAAAAAAACTATTTTCATTAAAAAGGAGAAAATAGTTTTCTTTGCGCCAGAATGTGATCAAAATTCTTTACGACTAAAAATGAAAGCGTGGGGCGGGGCGCTCATCATAATTTTGACAATGTAAGTTATATTGTATATTGTTGATCAGTTAATATTTTATATAAAGTTTATACAATTTTTATTATGATGTACTGTTAAGTACTATTTTGGTTAAATGTGTATATATGGTAGAGAAATTAATTATGATGAACGCACCACGCTTTTATTTTTAGTCGTAAACAGTTTTGACCACGTTTTGGTGCAAAGAAAAAAACTATTTTCTACTTTTTAGTCTTGTCCGTGTGAAAACGACAAATTGATTTTTGTTTACTATGCCAATGGAATGAAATTCAGAACTAAAGATTAACAAGTTAATTATTAATTTTGTAAGTAAACACTTATAAATACATGCAGAGCATTTTTAACTGAACAAATTATGAAATTTTTATGTATAAGGATAATAGTAATGCTTGACATTGGATTTTTTTTCTCATATGAAAGATATTTATGTCAATTCTAGTTTAAATGCTAAAATATTGTATTGTCATCGGAAATACATAATTTAGGAGAATTTCAAGTCGAAGTCAAGTAGAAATGGTCGAAAATCTATTACAAATTTTGACGCATACAACATACAGTGTGAGAATAAAAGCGTGTAAAAATGAAGTAATTTGTACGTCAACAATGTCAAACTAAAGTTTGTTGATAGTTAAAAAAGTTGCATTGTGTTAGAACCATACCCGCGCCGACCGCGTGGCAGGCGATCATTTTACGATTAGACCAGAAGTGCTCTGCCAGTTTGACATTGAAACTGCTATATAAACCATCGATAACTGAAATTGATGTTAATTATAGTTTAATTAGGCATTTTATGAACCTTAATGCTAAAAGACCGTATTGTCATGAATACATAATTTTGGAGAGTTAGTCAGTTTGAATTCTCAATACGCGTAAAATAATGGTTACGTAATTTATTAAACAGTTTCTGGCTTACTTCAAATGAATTGACCTAAATGCTTAAGGGTACAAAAGAAACAAGTGGAGAAGGCTCTTCTAGCATTACAGACCGAACAAAATTACAGTGCAAATACAAACTAATAATTTTAAACTTTAAATTATGTATCATATCTACATTAATAATTTTATATTTTGACTGATTTGAATGTTTCCGATGAGATACAAAGTTCGTACACAATGGTGACCCCTATTATTTTTTGGTCCTCTTTCAGAATCTGAAGTCATATTTTCAATATTCCTTAATAAAAAAAAAGCTATATACGCATAGACACACAGATTTAATTCATATACCTAACCTTTTGTTCAGTGAAATACAATTTTATCTACATGAAACCATATGGAACTTATTGATAAAACTATTGGAACATCCTGTATAAAACAACGGTGTTATTGTTTAATTGGTTGTAATGTATTTGGAAGGACGCTTATCTGAAGTATACAAATCTATATCGTCAATAACACAGTTAGATAATGTGATTATAAAAAAGTAGAACATTACCTATTACATATAAATGTAGATAACTCTGAAATTGTCGTGTATGGTTAACCATTTTTTTTTTACATTTTAGTAATAAAATAAAAATAAAATAGTTAAGGTATTTCAAGTTTTATTTCATCATTGTTAATTTTTCTTTGTAATTTTGGCTCCGAACCCTAATAGATTTTTTATTACATCATTAATTAGATAAAGGGGTATCTAAGTAAGTTAGTTTATCCCTATAACACGCACACCCTTTTTTTTTTTGAAAAAGTCATGTGTGTTCATAAATTACTACCTTCAGTGCAATGTAATTTTTTATAGTCTACTTCTCTGCCATTTCCGAATGAATTATGTAATTGAATTAAACAGAAAACAAATGTTTGTTTTATTCCAATGTATAGACTAATTAAATAATTGAAAATAATCCTAAACACGTACTTATTCAATTTGCAAATGCATGTTTATGTAGCTTTGTAACACATGGCTTATTGTATGATTATTTTTGAACTTGACCAAAAGAATGATTTTATCATCCATGAACTTTATTTACATAAATGTCATCTTTAAACTTACGAAAGCAATTAATTAAAGCTAACTATAAATTTAGGTTACTTTATCATGTGCTACTTTTTTGTGGACTAAAAGGTAATACTCTGTTTTGCAATTGAAATAAATATCAGTGTCCTTTTTATTCTTGTTACATTTACACGTGTATAGTAGTCAAATATATTGATTTGCCATCAATATTACTAACTTATCTGCCTTATTCATTCATCAGTAAACATAAATATATACTTTAACACATTTAGATTTAGTAATTTTATGTTTCCAGAGTAAATTTTAAAGGTTGGAATTTGTTCTGGTTATTCTATTTTCGATAAAGTAAATATACTTTCAAGTACTGCTTACCTGTATAAACCTTATTATGACAGAAAGATATTTCAATTACATTTAGTTTTATACATGTTAGTTTACAAATTGAGTTATTTATTGCGATTCTGATTAATGATCATTTTCTATTTTAATAAGAAACAACCAAAGTTGCAAAACCAAACCTGTATGTTACACTATCATGTAACAGTAAATTAACGGAATTAGTAGTATCAAAGCTTGAATGAGATTAGATTAAGTTTTAAGTTAATTGAGTTAGCGTGATATATGTTCTCTTTTAAGTTATTAACTTTATCCTTTCACTTAACATCAAAAATACAGAATCGATAAATAATCGAATTTTATAGTTTGTGTAAATATTTATTGTTATACAATGAAAGTATATGGTTTAAATCAATAATCAAGCATTACTTTTATATATGAACATGGTACTAATGGTTTTCTAGAATTATGCATTTTATCAATATTACTATTATTCAATAATTTGTTTTTGTAATAATGTGTGGGAAGTGCTTTTACCACTTCCGAATAAGGTTAGCAAACCTTAATTAGGCAGTTGATTAAATGATCTAATTATAACGTATTTTAATACGGCTCTCAATTTTATATCTTTGGATTCACGTTTTAGGCGAAATTTGTTGTGTGGACTTAAAAGACTATTTTTTCAAGGCGTCTGTGAGTATTATTTGGAGGTAAAAGGACGAGGTAGATTTATATGGCCGTATAGGCACAGGATCCACTCTCTTTACTAAGTAATTTACGCCTTCACCTACTATACATTTGAAATATTTTCATCCTTTATGTGGACCGGACTAAATATCTATTACTATTATTTAGTGGAGCGAAATTCGAGCTTAAAGTCGTTCCGTTCTCGAGAAAAAAAAGCGCGTACAACTAAAAGAGATCCCACAGGTTTTGCAGAGGAAACAATTTCACACATGAAATGGCAAGTTACGACATTTTTTTGTGGTGGACGACTTTTTTATTACAAAAAACAAAAAATTTGGAGTTTTTAAAATACAGTACAACTTCGATAATCCGGACAGATATCGTTGTTCGGCCCGCCGGATTAGCGAATTCGCCGGATTAGCGAAGTACAACTTTTAGTAAAGAAATTTGCTACTAATAAACAAAATATACACGTAAGTTTGAAAATTTATATTGAAATAGATATGAGTATGAATATACATAATATGTAATGTACATATGGACACCTAAATTATAAATTGTTATGAAAAAAATCAACGATTTTTTTTTTGAGTAATACTTTTCACATGGAGATCTCTGGCTGTTTCTTCAATTCTTTTGAGTAACAATACATCTGGATAAGCAATATTATTTTGTTCTGCCCATTCGATACAAGTGGAAAAACACTTTACTGCTTCAGAATGTTTAACAGCTGTTGCTGAAATTTCACCTAAACCACACTCGACATCAATTTCTTCATCATGAGTTGATGTCACAGACTCGATTATCTCGTCATCTGCCAAATCGTTGACGATTTCATTCTTCCCAGTTGCCCAATCAGTAATTGCCTCTTTGTTTACTTCACTATTTGGGTCTATGATACGTAGTGATTGATAGATTACCTCAAAATCATCATTTTCCGAAGAACGAAGGCGCTGTCGAAGAACAGATAACGGAATATCGTCTTCATCATTTGTTACCAATTCAGGCCACAGCATAGACCAGCTTCTGACTATATTTTTTTCAGATATAGACTTCCATGCAAAATCTAAATTGATTACGGCGTCCTTTAAACTGTATTGTTTTAAAAGCTTCATTATATCGCCATTTTCTTGTGACACTATGTAGGTTAATAGTCTCTTTCTATAAGCGACTTTTATATTTTGAATTAAGTTTTGGTCCATAGGTTGGATTAAAGCCGTACAATTCGGAGGTAAAAATAACACTTTAAAATTGGGGTTATCGGAAAGCTCAACTTCTGGGGATGCGACGGGGCATCAACAAGCAATGCTTTATGTGGCTTGTTTACACTAGAGAGAAATGTCTTTACTTGAGGAATGAAAATAGTATTGAACCATTCCGAAAATATTGATTTTGTCATCCAACCTTTATTAGTTGCATGGTATGTTACAGGCAACGTGAAATTTTTAAAGGCCCGCGAATTTTGAGCTTTACCTATAACCAGTAAAGGCAACTTATGTGTTCCAACTGCGTTACAGCACGGCATAAATGTAATCCTGTCTTTTGACATTTTTCTTCCAGGTGCTGATTTTTCATTCTGATGTACCCATGTTGTGTTAGGCAATACTCTCCAAAAAGCTGCAGATTCGTCTGCATTATACACTTGTTCTGGATCCAATCCCATCTCTTCAGTTACAGTTAACAGTTTCTGTTGAAAAGGTGTTATAGCATCGGCGTTATTGGAAACACGTTCGCCACAGACTTTTAAAAATCTGATACCATGCCGCAACTTAAATTTATCAAGCCAACCTGAACTGACTAGAAAATCATTTTTCCCGGTTATTTGTTCATAAAAGTAAAGCGCTTTATTACGTAAAATTTCGCTAGAAACTGGAATATAATTTTGCCGTTGCTGGATGAACCATGTATACAACGCTTCTTCCACTTCTGGATTTTCCGCCTTTTTTATAACTTTTTTCTTTCCTAAATAAAGGAATGTAGTTTTATGTATAAGGATAATAGTAATGCTTGACATTGGATTTTTTTTCTCATATGAAAGATATTTATGTCAATTCTAGTTTAAATGCTAAAATATTGTATTGTCATCGGAAATACATAATTTAGGAGAATTTCAAGTCGAAGTCAAGTAGAAATGGTCGAAAAATCTATTACAAATTTTGACGCATACAACATACAGTGTGAGGTAAATAAAAGCGTGTAAAAAAATGAAGTAATTTGTACGGTCAACAATGTCAAACTAAAGTTTGTTGATAGTTAAAAAAAAAGTTGCATTGTGTTAGAACCATACCCGCGCCGACCGCGTGGCAGGCGATCATTTTACGATTAGACCAGAAGTGCTCTGCCAGTTTGACATTGAAACTGCTATATAAACCATCGATAACTGAAATTGATGTTAATTATAGTTTAATTAGGCATTTTTATGAACCTTAAGTGCTAAAAGACCGTATTGTCATGGGGAATACATAATTTTGGAGAGTTAGTCAGTTTGAATTCTCAATACGCGTAAAATAATGGTTACGTAATTTATTAAACAGTTTCTGGCTTACTTCAAATGAATTGACCTAAATGCTTAAGGGTACAAAAGAAACAAGTGGAGAAGGCTCTTCTAGCATTACCAGACCGAACAAAATTACAGTGCAAATACAAACTAATAATTTTAAACTTTAAATTATGTATCATATCTACATTAATAATTTTTATATTTTGACCCCCGATTTGACCATGTTTCCGATGAGATACAAAGTTCGTACACAATGGTGACCCCTATTATTTTTTGGTCCTCTTTCAGAATCTGAAGTCATATTTTCAATATTCCTTAATAAAAAAAAAGCTATATACGCATAGACACACAGATTTAATTCATATACCTAACCTTTGTTCAGTGAAATACAATTTTATCTACATGAAACCATATGGAACTTATTGATAAAACTATTGGAACATCCTGTATAAAACAACGGTGTTATTGTTTAATTGGTTGTAATGTATTTGGAAGGACGCTTATCTGAAGTATACAAATCTATATTGTCAATAACACAGTTAGATAATGTGATTGTAAAAAGTAGAACATTACCTATTACATATAAATGTAGATAACTCTGAAATTGTCGTGTATGGTTAACCATTTTTTTTTTACATTTTAGTAATAAAATAAAAATAAAATAGTTAAGGTATTTCAAGTTTTATTTCATCATTGTTAATTTTTCTTTGTAATTTTGGCTCCGAACCCTAATAGATTTTTTATTACATCATTAATTAGATAAAGGGGTATCTAAGTAAGTTAGTTTATCCCTATAACACGCACACCCTTTTTTTTTTTGAAAAAGTCATGTGTGTTCATAAATTACTACCTTCAGTGCAATGTAATTTTTTATAGTCTACTTCTCTGCCATTTCCGAATGAATTATGTAATTGAATTAAACAGAAAACAAATGTTTGTTTTATTCCAATGTATAGACTAATTAAATAATTGAAAATAATCCTAAACACGTACTTATTCAATTTGCAAATGCATGTTTATGTAGCTTTGTAACACATGGCTTATTGTATGATTATTTTTGAACTTGACCAAAAGAACGATTTTATCATCCATGAACTTTATTTACATAAATGTCATCTTTAAACTTACGAAAGCAATTAATTAAAGCTAACTATAAATTTAGGTTACTTTATCATGTGCTACTTTTTTGTGGACTAAAAGGTAATACTCTGTTTTGCAATTGAAATAAATATCAGTGTCCTTTTTATTCTTGTTACATTTACACGTGTATAGTAGTCAAATATATTGATTTGCCATCAATATTACTAACTTGCCATCTGCCTTAGCTTCATTCATCAGTAAACATAAATATATACTTTAACACATTTAGATTTAGTAATTTTATGTTTCCAGAGTAAATTTTAAAGGTTGGAATTTGTTCTGGTTATTCTATTTTCGATAAAGTAAATATACTTTCAAGTACTGCTTACCTGTATAAACCTTATTATGACAGAAAGATATTTCAATTACATTTAGTTTTATACATGTTAGTTTACAAATTGAGTTATTTATTGCGATTCTGATTAATGATCATTTTCTATTTTAATAAGAAACAACCAAAGTTGCAAAACCAAACCTGTATGTTACACTATCATGTAACAGTAAATTAACGGAATTAGTAGTATCAAAGCTTGAATGAGATTAGATTAAGTTTTAAGTTAATTGAGTTAGCGTGATATATGTTCTCTTTCAAGTTATTAACTTTATCCTTTCACTTAACATCAAAATACAGAATCGATAAATAATCGAATTTTATAGTTTGTGTAAATATTTATTGTTATACAATAAAAGTATATGGTTTAAATCAATAATAAAGCATTACTTTTATATATGAACATGGTACTAATGGTTTTCTAGAATTATGCATTTTATCAATATTACTATTATTCAATAATTTGTTTTTGTAATAATGTGTGGGAAGTGCTTTTACCACTTCCGAATAAGGTTAGCAAACCTTAATTAGGCAGTTGATTAAATGATCTAATTATAACGTATTTTAATACGGCTCTCAATTTTATATCTTTGGATTCACGTTTTAGGCGAAATTTGTTGTGTGGACTTAAAAGACTATTTTTTCAAGGCGTCTGTGAGTATTATTTGGAGGTAAAAGGACGAGGTAGATTTATATGGCCGTATAGGCACAGGATCCACTCTCTTTACTAAGTAATTTACGCCTTCACCTACTATACATTTGAAATATTTTCATCCTTTATGTGGACCGGACTAAATATCTATTACTATTATTTAGTGGAGCGAAATTCGAGCTTAAAGTCGTTCCGTTCTCGAGAAAAAAACGCGCGTACAACTAAAAGAGATCCCACAGGTTTTGAGAGGAAACAATTTCACACATGAAATGGCAAGTTACGACATTTTTCTGTGGCGACGACTTTTTATTACAAAAATATAAAAATTTGGATTATGAAAATGTAAACTTTCACCATTAATACTCATAATAAAACTTATCTTTTGTGGTTTTTAATGGTGTATTTTAAATTATACAATCTAAACGTTTCGATAACACTTACAGTTATCTTCGTCAGTAGAATATTTCTTAAAATTGTTAATGATGTTGTAAACAATTAAAAAAAGTATGTGACAGTATTATTTGGAGGTAAAAGGACGAGGTAGATTTTAAGTGACCGTATAGGCAAAGGATCCACTCTCCTTACTAAGTAATTTACGCCTTCACCTACTATACGTTTAAAATATTTTCATCCATTATGTGGACCGGAATATTAGTATTATTTAGTGCAGCGAAATTGAGCTAAAAGTCGTTCCGTTCTCGAGAAAAAAACCGCGAACAACTAAAAGAGACCCCACAGGTTTTGTAGAGGAAACAATTTCACATGAAATCGCAAGTTACGACATTTTTCTGTGGCCGACGACTTTTATTACAAAAACATAAAAATTTGGATTATGAAAATGTAAACTTTCACCATTAATACTCATTATAAACTTATCTTTGGGGTATTATGGCTTATTAATTATATTAAACGTTTGATAACACTTACAGTTATCTTCGTCAGTAGTAATATTTCTTAAAATTGTTAATGATGTTGTAAACAATTAAAAAGTAAAACATGTTTTAATTTTTCAACTTTGACAAAATTGTTTAACAATTTTAACAAATATTACTACTGACGAAGATAGCTGTAATGTATCGAAACGTTTAGATTGTATAATTTAAATACACCATTAAAACCCCAAAAGAGAAGATTTATTAAAATTTTAAAATACGTGAATTTTTAACTTTACACTCTTATATCTCGAAATCCACTCCACGGATTGGGATTTATTTTTTTTAAGTTATTGCACAGAGATGAGCGCCCGTATCAGTGTGAAAATTGTTTACAAAAAGTTTTGCTTAATTTGTTTAAATAAACGATAAACATTCAACTTACCATTTTATGTATGCAAATTTTGAGCAGATGTGATTAAAATTTTGCACACTTGCAGCGAGACGCATGAAGCCAAAACATTAGAAAAGTTTTTAGAAAAAGAATTTGTTAATCCGAGCCTTAGTTTTCGAAATACGAATTTTTCATCTTGCGAAATTATACTTCGCCCTTGTCGAAATTTTGTTGAGCGGTTTAAACTCGTGCAATCATGTTGTCATGTGTTTGATATCTACAAAGAACATTCAATTAAAGATACTGAGAGGTTCAGACGTGGTGATGATAATATTTCCGAATTTGTTGTTAATGGCCCTAGAAAAGTGTATAAATTTCGTACTTTTCTGAAGTCCTCTAAAAACGCTCTTTATATTTCTCACGCAGTACATTGCTCAATACAGTACAGATTTGTTGAAAGATGACGAAATATTAATCCTTGCGGAAGGTTTCGAAAATTCGAAAAAAGTTGTATTGTATTCTAAAAATGAGCCTCCACAAACTTTAAACAATACTTAAGTAATTAAGAAGAAGCAGACACCCGCATTATTTTACATTTATTACACGAATCCAGATCTACTTAACAAATACTAGTGAAATTGTAGATACCGATGTACTACTGTTATTAATTCACTTCTGTTCGACTATTCATCATTTAGAAACGATTACTATAGTAGTACGAATAGACGATTTGTATGTATAGGTAAAATTATCTTACTATGCTCTTGCCTGATGTACATGCATTGTTTGGCTGGATGTGATACGAGTGCTTTACATAAAATAGGGCAAAGATCTGCATTTGACGTTCTAAAAAGAAATACTGCTGTTCTGGAAAATTTTACAAAATTGCCTACTTTACCAGAAGAGTTTAGAAGTAGCTACTGAATATATGCTTCTACTGTATAAAAACAAAGACCCTACTGTACGGACCCTTAATGAGTTCTAATGAAACGGCAATTAAGCTTCCACCAACAGATTCAGCTTTTTATCATCGCTTTTTAGGGTGAGTACCTGTTTTAAAAAATTTCTACCACAGTTAAACTATGAAATATAAATAAAAGGGCGATTAAATATCACTTTGTTCACTATAATGAATTTCATGGCTAACACAGCAACTGTTTGATTTTAGATGTATTCCTTAACTGATGATTTGATACACTAGTTCGGCAGCCCAACATAACGCGGAATGTTCTGGATGGTTTTTGAAAATGAATGTTGGAGTCCCGTTTTGTCAGATCAGTACCAGACGTAGTATGAGAATGTTTAAATATTTATTGTGCTGATAAAAACTGTAATAACAGAAAAGGTTTTTGCGTAAAAGAAGGCTTAAGATGTTGGGAGCAGCGTAAATGTAGATATTGTGAATATCAACAACTAGATGAATGTGACGACAACGAAACCATTTTTTAAATGTACCTACTGATGTATTCCTGTTTAAAAAATATAATTGGTATAAATGTATTCGGCAATAAAGACTATTATTATTATTGTATTTTCTTAGAATTATTTTCTGATAATTTTTTTTTCCGTAAAGACGGTCTCAGCCAAGTCTTAAGGCAAACTATGTTTGAGGAATGCTCTTGTGCAGACGTGAAGTATGGTTGCTTTTTGTACTGTATGGTGCACGTAATGAGAAAGATTGGGTTATGTGAGATGCTGGTTGAAATTTTTGGGAGATTCCTGTGACTGATTTTACGAACGGTATGATGAGGACTTCTTTCTGTTTCCAGATTCTTTCAGTTTGTATTGTTAATGGTTGGTATTTATTCTTTTTTTCTGTATATTTATTGGACACGTTGGGGTGGGAACAGATGTCTAGTAGGTATGTTTTTTTATTAGTGTTATGTCAGGTCTGTTGTGCGTGTTTTATCCGTATGAATGGTTAAGTCCCAGTAGAGTTTGAAGTCTGTATTTTCAAGAATTGTATCTGGTGTATATTGATAATATGGTTGTGTGTTTGAGTGTAGGTTGTATTGTAGTGGTAATGCCTGGGGTATTATTTTGGCTGTAGTGTTGTGTCCAGTTGTATATTCTGTTCCTGCCAGTCTTTTACAGCCTGATGTTACATGATCTATTGTTTCTGGAAATTGGTGACATTTTCTACATTTATCGTCTTTTACGAGTATAATAAATTTTTTTGTAATTATCGCTGGCTATGACCTGATCCTGAATGGCTAGTATGAATCCTTCTGCCTCCGGAAATAGTTGTCCTGTTTGTAGGAATATGTATGACAGTTATTTACTAATCTCATTGTTATTGTGGGTTTGGTTGTAATGTCTGCCGTGTAGTGCTTTCGATGACCAGCTTGCCTTTTTTGTACTTGTATGTATTCTATTGGTTCTTTAGTTTCTGTTTGAGATTTAGTGGTGTATAGTTCTTGTCTGCTTGTATGATGACTTTATGCAGGTCATGTTGCTTGTTGTGGAAGTATGCTCTCAGTGAAGTAATTTGTTTTGCATGTAATTGGTGTAGATCTATTAATCCTCCTTCTCTTCTGCTAATATTCACTCTCTTTCTACAAGCGGTAGGGTGCAATTTTCTTTCTTTCATTAAACTGGTTCTTATCAGTATCTCAACATTTTCTATATCTGTTGTGGTCCTTTTGATAACGCCGAAGGAATAGGTAAGTATTATTATTATTATTATTATTATTATTATTATTATTATTACTAGTATTATTACTATTATTATTATTTACGTTATGCGTATAATAAGTAACACGAAAATTGTAAATAATGTTCAATTGTCGATTGCAGTATTTATTTATTTGGGAACACAGTTGCGCTTTCGCCAAATTAGTGCGCGATATTATATTTATAATTCCCAAACGAAAACTCCTTTCAAAAAGATATGTTTCCCAAAAACTATTTTGATGTATTGGCTTCATGTGCCCGCTGCATGTATAACCAAATTTTTACTAATAAAAAAGTTTGCCGCGTGCTGAAACTTTGCATACATAAAATCGTAAGTTCAAGGTTTAGCGTTTATTAAAAATAATTAATTAAAACTTTTTGTAAACAATTTTCACAATGATGGAGGCGCTCATCTCTGTAAAAAAAGTGATGCTAATCTGTCAAGGCGATTTCGAGATATAAGAGTGTAAAGTTAAACATTCACGTATTTTAAAAATTTCAAATGTTTGATGTTTTTTTGTCATAAAAGGGTCGTCGACCACAGAAAAACGTCCTAATTTGTCATTTTTTATGTGAAATTGTTTCCTTTACAATATCTAGGGGGTCTCATTTAGATGTACGTTCAGAAAAAAAACACATTTTTGTTCGAATTTCGCTCCACTAATTAGTCAAATAAAATTACTGGAATATTTTTTTCAAGTACAGAAATCCCGAGGAGCTGGTAATTGTGTACGAGAGAAATTTCTAAGTTTTTATTTCAAACATGTGAAGGATTTGGTAGAATTCATTTATTATTTACGTAAATAAAAAAGTAAAAGTGTAAAACTTGTATTTTTTTTAAATAAAATGTTAAATCGACAACCATGTGAGTATTTTAGAAAAATTTCACTCAAGGTACCGTACCTGGCGGATACAAATTTTCTGAAATTTGTTAAGATGCCGTGGTTACGAGACAAAAAATGCTTTCTGATGTACCAATTTTCACGAGTCGGAGCAGTTACGTCGGAACTAGCTTTGTTTCATTGCCACCTTTAGAACCCACGTATTAAACACGAGAGGGTGCAGATAGAACTGATTTAGGTTGGCAATACTGTCCGGTGTTGTCAAGCATTTCTGAGATTAAAAATTTGACATAACACATATTTTCAAAAAGTTAAATTGTATTGTGATAAAATAAACATAACCCCTGAAGCTGAGATTTGACAATTGTCAAACTGTTATTTTTCACGATCTGATAACATCGACGTCCTCTGGCAGTATTAATATTAGTGACGCAACTAATCGTGAAAATTACTATAGGACGTAAATACATAAGTGATGATTTTTTATCGAATAAATGCATGTTTAGCATGAAATATTTTAATTATGATTCAATCGAGAATGAAGGAACCGAACAAATCGCCAGAACTTGGTCAAACGATTTTTTTCAATTTACCTTGATTCGAGAAATAGACAAAAATAGTGAGTGCATACATAGTAAAAAAATCAGCGCGAATGTATTTTAGAAAAATTAATACACAACGGGACACATGATAAACATCCAACTCAAAATTAATTAAATTAAACTAAGTATGTGTTCCTTAGCCGATTTAACATTAAACGCTTTTTTTTAGTACTTTGACAATTTTTGAGTGTTTAAAATTGAAAGATCGTCAGTATGTTAGCCATTGTTTTATCACCTATTGTGTACAGTTTTCGCTTAACATCATAGGTGTCCATTAGAGTACATTACAGTATGCCACAAAACACTACTGTAATGAGACTAAAGTCCATTTTAAGTCTCTCTATTATTGCATTTACGAAGTTTGCTATCTAAGCATCTTATTTCGGCCATTGAAAAGTATTTTTTTTCGACGAATTTGATTTTCTATAGGCGTCACTCTCTACTTATAAATTGAAAAACGTTTGCTAGAGGAACCTACAATTAACCTTCCTTTTCGATGTATATTTGACCGTAAGTTGGCTTTTACTTTTCATGAAGAAGGGGAACAACTGGAGTACTATTCCGAACAAAATACAGTTAGGCAAATAGCATTTAGTCAACATTTATTAATATATTAATTAAATTTAAAAGTTATGGGCGAAAATATAGACAACTTTTAGATCTCTTAGAGAACAAAAATAGCGAATTTATCATCCGTAACTTTTTTGACTCAGTGTTGTCATATAGTTACTAAATTAAAAAAAAATATACTAAATTCAACGATGTTTGTTTCTTCGCCGGTTTTCATGTTATATATCACACTCAAGAGCTTCGAAAATTATGATATTTAGTAAAAAGTAATAACTAGAGTTTAATAGAAAATTATTAAACCTGAAAATGACAATCCAGAATACGCTCTACGCAAATGAAGTATGAACAATGCAATAAAAAAGACGTGTAACTGATAAAGCATTCACTTTAACATTTAAAAGTAAACAAACCTAAAAAACCTAGGCATACCAAAATAAGAATCGAACTTATTAATTAATTTTGTTTTTCACTCAAAACGTCCAGTGAATTCAAGGGATCCATTTGTTCGTTTATTAAGGGCATTCCATTCACGCTTATATGTTATAAATAAAACCTTTCAAAACATCACAGGTCAAGCTGGAGTTCTAGCCTGAGCTAACGCCGCTACCACCTTGCGGATGACAGGTAAGGCCTTCTCCATAATGTGACTTCCCATCGCAGCGGGAGTCGCTTGTAGCACTTCCACTTCATTCGCAGTTCCTCTGACGTAACTAATGCCGTCCGGTTGAAGTGGACGCCGCTAGTGGAAGTATCCTCTTCGGTCGCGGCTTTCATCTTCTTACTTGGTGGAGGTCGAGGGAACTTCGGTCCTCACCTCAGGGTGCTCCCCTACTACCACAGTTAACCCACTCGACCCGGTTGGTGTGGAGTTTAGAACGTTGAATGGTGTGGTGATCACCGAAGCACTTGACGCAAAGTGCCGGAGCCCTGAAGTAACGCTGTACACGTCAGAAACCCGGCACCGGTGTCACTTCCCGCTGCAAAGTTTTCGCCACAAATCTTGAATCGTGGCTCGTAGGCGGACGACGTACTCCACCTCAAGGCGGATTGGGCGTTATTGCTGCTTCATTTTGGAAAAAAAGTGAAGACAGAGTTCTGAGCTATCTTTGGCTTTGGAGATTTCTATGGACACGACACCTTATCCCTGATATCGGTTATGGTCGTTTACTGTTTCACCGCTACTGGACTATTCCTGAACAAAAAATCAAATTGTACCTCCAATTGTGTCAGAAAATCGGTGCTTGTCCTAACACCTTAACTATGTGCCAAAGCATTGCGCAAAAAAATATTAAAAAAATTTAAACGTAAGGCCGTGAGGTACTTGCAGCTTTGAGCACAGTTACGGCAAAGATCAAATATCTCAAGAGAGGTTGAAACCATCCTTATATACAAAAATCGAAAAAATATCAGCTTACGCTACAGAGTTAACAAGATTATGAGTAAATCCATATATTACTTTGGAAAGTTAATAATCTGCTAAATAGCTTGATTTCATGTATGCTAATTCCAAACACAAATATATCCTCCAAGCAAGCGTAAATGTGTAAAAATAGAAATATTATAAATTCATTAAAACATCAGTATAGACGTGTATTGCCATCAATATTCTTCTCGCGCACCATTAATTTAATTAATTCATCATAAGACCGAATTTCCCCTACAACCAAAAATTCGTTGAAGAGTCATGTAGAGGGGTTGAACAGTGTAGGGAATTTTAGTTTCTGAGATGTTTGTGCTCAAATTGGGGTAACATTTCAGTTGATTTTTATCGTTCGCAATAAAAAATATCTGGTGTGGAGCTACACGCGACCTTTCCACCTACAAAGTGGAAATTAAAAGAAAAGAAGTAATTTTAATAATAATTTTTTTAGGATAATTATGCAATCTCTTTTGTAATACGTTCTTAACCAAAATAGGCAAGATTTTGAAAACAACTACAATAGTCTATCTGGCGGACGTTAATCATGTAAGATAGACGTTAATAGACATCTAAATACTAACTGAAAAAAAAATTCCAAAGGCATCCGCTTTTATAGAAAAGTCGATAATATAGTGTAAGCATTTTCGATCTTTTTAATTAATTTTTAAACATATTTGGCTTGTTATTAAGAAACTTCATTATTCAAAATTAAATTATCCGTAAAAAATATGTTTACACAATTTCCTATAAAGTTGATCGTTATTTAGATATTGAAAAAAATTTTTAAATTACGCGTCGTATCAAAAAATTGGACAGAGTATATTTAATCGATATGTGTAAGAAGTATACGTAGGTATTTTTATGCAGCTGTTTTAGAAATATTTCATAAAACCATAAATAGTGCTAATAAACGCCCTCTCCTCCTCTGGATATATTTCCAAAATCTAATCAGCTCCGGGAAAATGAAATGTAGCTTAAATAAAAATACGTGCATGTTATGGTTCTGGAGTGTCGTGGATCAACACACACAACATACGCCCCCCTCCCACACACACACGCAAGCACGCACACACACACACACACACACACACCTACACACACACAGACACTCACTCAGACTCACACTCACACTCATTCTCACTTACTCAGACTCATTCTCACTTACTCAGACTCATTCTCACTTACTCAGGCTCACACTCACACTCATTCTCACTTACTCACTCACATTCACTCACACTCACTCACGCTCACTCACTCACCACTCACTCACTCACTCACACTCACTCACTCACACTCACCACACTCACCACACCTCACTCACACTCACTCACACTCACCACACTCAATCACACTCACTCACACTTACTCACACTTACACTCACTCACTCACCTCTCACCTCACTCACTCCACACACTCACACTTACTCACAGTCACTCACACTCACCACACTCAGACTCACTCCCACTCACTCACACTCACACTCACACTCACTCACACTCACTCACACTCACTCACTCACTCACCACACTCACTCACACTCACTCACACTCACTCACACTAACTCACACTCACTCACACTCACTCACACTCACTCACTCACACTCACTCACACTCACTCACACTCACTCACACTCACTCACACTCACTCACACTCACTCACACTTACTCACACTCACTCACACTCACACTCGCTCACCCTTCGAATATACTCCTTGGACATGTTGTTCCACTCCTCTTTAAGCTTATCACGAAGTACATTTTTGTTAGCAGTCGGTCTTTTGCGACTTCTTACGTCACTTAGGTAGTATCAGACATGCTTAATAGGATTTCAATCCGGGGAGCATGCTGGCCAATTTAATTTCTCCAATCCCACTTCAATTAGGTACACCTGGCGGTATGTGGTCTCGTATTATGTTGCATGAGGATGAAGTCGTCGCGTATAAAATGTGAAAATGGCACATCGTGGTCGGCTAAAATATCATTAATGTGCTTTCGTGCTGTCAGTCCTCCATTTTCAATAAAACAAGGAGTCTGGTTGCAATCTTGATGGTGAAAGCATGTTACTTTTTAAGAGTATGTAATCAAAATTAAGATTGTTAATTTTATAACACAACCTAAATCAAAAAATAAAAAATAATAACCATATTCGAAAATTTTAAACTACTTAAACAAAAGTGAGGTTATAGTAAATTACCTATAATACGTGAAATGTCAAATCGATAAATAAAAGAAATTTTAAATAATGTTATAAATTTTTTTTAATATAAATGAATTTAACAAATATTTTAAAATGGTGTTTATCAATTTCATAGAAATTAATAAGTATTGATAATTTATTGTATTAAATTATACAATATTAAAATTAAGTGTTTGGAAATTAAAAAGTATTAATAAATTAATTGAATGCAGATCATTTATTGTATTAAATTATATATATATATATATATATATATATATATATATATATATATATATATATATATATATATATATCTCAGCTTTTTAATTATTAAACTTATTTCGGGAAATAGGTTTTGAGCTACTTGAGAATCTTAATTCATTCCCAAATTTGAGAAATTTTATTTCTAAATATTCGAAGGCCAAACGGGCATATCTAATCCATAACAAGCGTCTTCAGCTCTGCAAGAAGCGTCTCAATTTAGACATATGGGTTTTAAATAAGAACAAAAGGATTAAAATAATACCTAAATTTATAAACATCAAAATTAATTATACGCCGCTCGATTAACTAAAGAAAAGTGAAGCACATATGGTTCAAAGAGGAAATTAAAGATAAATATCGAAAGCGATGTTTAATTAATTTCAAACTTTGGTAGGTACACATTAAATTAGGTAGTTTACCGCATCCAGCTATTTTGACGCATTGGATTCTAAAGTTAGATTTTATGTTGAAGACTTTGGTGTTACACTGTACAATAAATTAACTAGACGACTTGTGCATGAAATCTAAACCATCATCTAATCATGATCACAACCCAACAACCGATAAGAACAATAGTCAGTTTAATTTTCATAGTCGTCAAAAATTTTACTAAGGTTAATTTAAGTAATAGTGAATATTTATTAATGGGTCAAAATTTAAAATCTGGTTTTAGCAATAAAGTTCAACAAAGTGAATTGTTGCATTTAGCATTTAAAACCGAAAACGCTGTTGTTTGTAGCGATATTCCCAATCAACAAATTTAACAGTTCACACACCAATAATAACTCTACCAAACAGGGACAATAACGTTGCACTAATTAAAGCTGATAAAAGTAATTGCAATGTGTATGGGTAAGGGTGATTATGACAAGAAAGTGTTAAAATGTATTAATAAACAAAACTAAAAGTAGACGAAAAGTCAAGCTTAACATAATAAATTTATATCCTAATGTACCCCATTGAGGAAACTATAACTATTATTAAGGACATGATTTCTATTAGACTGATATAGGAAACGTTCAAAGACGAAATTTTCTCCATTCGTTTAAATTTTTCACATTCAGAGACAAAATATACTCACAAAACGAAGGTGTCACTATGGAAGGCGGCTTTTATCTCCGTTACTTAGTGAGGTTTTCCTTAAGCACAAGATCTATAGGAACTGTGTAGTATGTTGGCTAAGTAGACGATGTTTGTTTTTTTGCATTTTAAAGGTAGTAATAAGGAATTGGAAACTCTTTTAATGACATACACGGTTAGCTCACTAATATAAAATTTACGAAAGAGCTAGAAGTAAATAAGTCTCTACCTTTTCTAGATGTTTGATTACCGAGACTCACCTCCCCTCCCACCTCACCTCCCTCCTCCTCACCTCCCCACCTCACTCTCCTCCACTCTCACTCACTCTCACCTCTCACCTCTCACTCCTCCTCACCTCCACCTCCTCACCTCCTCACCTCTCACCTCACTCTACTCTCACCTCACTCACCACCTCTCACCACTCACCACCACTCACCAGACTCATTTCACCACTCACCACTTATACTCACCCACTCACCCACACCACTTACTCACCACCAGACTCATTCTCACTTACTCACTCACTCATACTCACTTACTCACTCACTCATACTCACTCACATTCACTCACACTCACTCACGCTCACTCACTCACTCACACTTACTCACTTACTCACACTCACTCACTCACTCACACTCACTCACTCACTCACTCACTCACCACTCACTCACACTCACTCACACTCACACTCACACTCACTCACACTCACTCACACTCACACTCGCTCACCCTTCGAATATACTCCTTGGACATGTTGTTCCACTCCTCTTTAAGCTTATCACGAAATACATTTTTGTTAGCAGTCGGTCTTTTGCGACTTCTTACGTCTACTTTGGTAGTCTCAGACATGCTTAATTGGATTTCAATCCGGGGAGCATGCTGGCCAATTTAATTTCTCCAATCCCACTTCAATTAGGTACACCTGGCGGTATGTGGTCTCGTATTATGCTGCATGAGGATGAAGTCGTCGCGTATAAAATGTGAAAATGGCACATCGTGGTCGGCTAAAATATCATTAATGTGCTTTCGTGCTGTCAATCCTCCATTTTCAGTAAAACGTTGATATTCAGGCCCATACCATTAGCGATCTTCCTCCATGAGAGAGGCGGGAGCTAAAAGTACACTTCACAAATCTTTCACCCGTTCGCCGCCAAACGCGCTACCTGCGATCCGGAGAATGCAGGCAAAATTGCGATTCATCCATAAACATAACGTATTGCCACTGGCCATCATTCCAATTAAGATGTTGACCAGCAAATGCCAATCTTGCCACCCGGTGACGTCTGAGCAACTTTGGACTACTAGCTGACCTGCTAACCTTTAACCCAGCTTCGCTGAACCGGCGACGTACCGTCCACTTACTTACTTCTATGTCCCAAACTTCACGAAGTTGATTTTTGGTTTCTACTGATGTTAAGTGTCGATTTCTTGAAGCAGTCAAAACAATAAACCTTTGTCATCGGAAGTCTTGCGTTTTGGTCCACTATCAGACCTTCGTTTATTGCTGCCAGTTTCTCGATTCTCCGTATAGAAGTACAACTGAGATTTAATCTTCTCGCGACATATTGATATTTGCATCCCTCTGCTAAAAGAACTAAGGCTTCAATACTTACAACCATTTTGAAAATGAATAAAAAACTTCTCAAACTGACAATGCGATAATAAAACAGCTGTAAAAAAAATAAATAGAGTGAAGTAATCGTTCTCTCTTAGCAACAGTATTTAGCTTTCATTGCATTCTTAATTGTTGCATGTGTCAAAATTAAAGAACATACAAAGAAAGAAAATGCAATGCCTGTTTCAAACATTCATAACTTTTCAACTAATCGGGATACCAAAATGAAGAAAAAAAACAATATGTAGTGAACAGGATAGTTTAGAGAGACATTCGAAAGCTGTATTTCATCATAGGATGGTAGAAACATAATTTTGTTTTTCCTGGTATAATGTGTACAAATCCAGCCTTATTCGGAAATCTGATTGATGTGTAGTAATTTGGGATAATTTTCCTTCATTTTATCCAAAAAATCAGAAACATCGGGCCAAAAATAAAATAGTTACGTAAGATCAAAATTTGTTAACATTTTAAAGCGGTCTTTTTTTGCACCTGAGTTTATAAGGATTCTTTTGGTAAAAGTACCTGAATCTTAAAATGCGAGGACTATTCCTAATTTAATTTGTGTTTGTTTTTTAAGAAACACCAATATAGCTATTTTTGTATCAAGTACCTATTTTAGGTACGTGTTACAAACAATATTTTTTTGTTTAAGCTCTCTAAAATTTTCCTAGAATACCTAGTTTATCAATTTTATTCGTGATTTTTTTTTGAAGTACCTAGTTTTTTTGACAAATTCGAATGATAGAACTGATAAATAAAATAATTTTTAAAATATGGTCCACTGAGTTATTTAAAATAATATAAAATGGTTGCTATGACGACTTTTAGGGACTACGCCGAAAATGGGATATATTACGGACTGAAATGAGTTCGTAAAATAGCCATTCCATTATGGTCCAGTTGTATAAGTATGGTTTAAACTTCATTGTAATTAACTGACGTATTTAACAAACGTAATTGGTTTAGTTTTGAATTTTAACCAATCAAACTCCATAAATCTGTCAGTTAACTAATCTAAAGTGTAAACCGTACGTACACAACTGATCCGAAAATGTTTTTATTGTTTTAGTGTGTACAACCTAAAGCCACTACATTTAGCTAGTTTTCTACATAGTTGTAATGTTGAAAGTGTGTCATAACCATGAACTAGTTTTTTAACGCCGTTTTCATAGAATTCTTGTGCTTGTGAATGAAGCCTCTATGCTGTAACTGTCCTGGAGCTCTCAAATTGTTGAGATCCAAGCCATTTCATCATGTTACGGAAGAGATAGTAGTCGCTTGGGGCGAAACCGATAGAGGGTACTTGAAATACCTGGTTTTTCACTTCGTTCATAATCTAGGATTTTGGTTCGTCCGATTTCCGAGAGCAAATACGGTGCCGTACCATTAAAGGAACTATACAAATTCAACATAGGCGTAGTCAAAAAAAAATTCGGGGGGGATGGATCACCGCCCCCTACCCCCCTGCTAACTTTAACACCCTGTATATTGTGTACAAAGCGACAAAGGGGAAAGAGGCATAAGCAAAGTCTATCTTAATTGACGACATCATACAGAAAACTTAAAATTAATCTTGAACAAATCTACCTTTCTCTGTCACGATGTAAAAATATTTGTGACCAAAAAACGTTACTTCAAGTGTATTAGTCACTGTTAGAATCAACGGTGAGGTACGGCGTCGTTTTGTGGGGAAATGCAAATAACAAATTAATTAATGATATATTTAAGATACACAAAAGGCTATTCGTACAATGTTTTGAGTGCGAAAAAAATGATACTGCATTTGAGAATTTTTCTAAGGAGTCTGCTTACAATCTTGAAGGTGAAAGCATGTTACTTTTTTAAGAGCATGTAATCAAAATTAAGATTGTTAATTTTATAACACAACCTAAATAAAAAAAATAATAACCATATTCGAAAATTTTAAACTACTTAAAGAAAAGTGAGGTTATAGTAAATTACCTATAATACGTGAAATGTCAAATCGATAAATAAAAGAAATTTTAAATAATGTTATAAATTTTTTTTAATATAAATGAATTTAACAAATATTTTAAAATGGTGTTTATCAATTTCATAGAAATTAATAAGTATTGATAATTTATTGTATTAAATTATACAATATTAAAATTAAGTGTTTGGAAATTAAAAAGTATTAATAAATTAATTGAATGCAGATCATTTATTGTATTAAATTATATATATATATATATATATATATATATATATATATATATATATATATATCGCAGCTTTTTAATTATTAAACTTATTTCGGGAAATAGGTTTTGAGCTACTTGAGAATCTTAATTCATTCCCAAATTTGAGAAATTTTATTTCTAAATATTCGAAGGCCAAACGGGCATATCTAATCCATAACAAGCGTCTTCAGCTCTGCAAGAAGCGTCTCAATTTAGACATATGGGTTTTAAATAAGAACAAAAGGATTAAAATAATACCTAAATTTATAAACATCAAAATTAATTATACGCCGCTCGATTAACTAAAGAAAAAGTGAAGCACATATGGCTCAAAGAGGAAATTAAAGATAAATATCGAAAGCGATGTT
This sequence comes from Vesta saturnalis, assembly GCA_036346205.1. Lineage (NCBI taxonomy): Eukaryota > Metazoa > Arthropoda > Insecta > Coleoptera > Lampyridae > Vesta > Vesta saturnalis. Next base: position 3,284,015 of record JARFJB010001495.1, on the reverse strand, counting down.
TAATTAATTTCGAACTTTGGTAGGTACACATGAAATTAGGTAGTTTACCGCATCCAGCTATTTTTGACGCATTGGATTCTATAGTTAGATTTTATGTTGAAGACTTTGGTGTTACACTGTACAATAAATTAACTAGACGACTTGTGCATGAAATCTAAACCATCATCTAATCATGATCACAACCCAACAACCGATAAGAACAATAGTCAGTTTAATTTTCATAGTCGTCAAAAATTTTACTAAGGTTAATTTTAGTGATAGTGGATATTTATTAATGGGTCAAAATTTAAAATCTGGTTTTAACAATAAAGTTCAACAAAGTGAATTGTTGCATTTAGCATTTAAAACCGAAAACGCTGTTGTTTGTAGTGATATTCCCAATCAACAAATTTAACAGTTCACACACCAATAATAACTCTACCAAACAGGGACAATAACGTTGTACTAATTAAAGCTGATAAAAGTAATTGCAATGTGTATGGGTAAGGGTGATTATGACAAGAAAGTGTTAAAATGTATTAATAAACAAAAACTAAAAGTAGACGAAAAAGTCAAGCTTAACATAATAAATTTATATCCTAATGTACCCCCATTGAGGAAACTATAACTATTATTAAGGACATGATTTCTATTAGACTGATATAGGAAACGTTCAAAGACGAAATTTTCTCCATTCGTTTAAATTTTTTCAGATTCAGAGACAAAATATACTCACAAAACGAAGGTGTCACTATGGAAGGCGGCTTTTATCTCCGTTACTTAGTGAGGTTTTCCTTAAGCACAAGATCTATAAGAACTGTGTAGTATGTTGGCTAAGTAGACGATGTTTGTTTTTTTTGCATTTTTAAAGGTAGTAATAAGGAATTGGAAACTCTTTTTAATGACATACACGGTTGGCTCACTAATATAAAATTTACGAAAGAGCTAGAAGTAAATAAGTCTCTACCTTTTCTAGATGTTTCGATTACCAGAGACAAAGACCATCTAGAGTTCAGTATACGCAGGATTCTCAGAAATGCTAATAGATACAACTCCGGTTAAACAGAAAAAAAGTTGTGTAATTAGGGGACTAATAAAATGACACAAAAAAATCGATGGTGAGATTGTTTGTTTTAGAGATATTTGAAAAAAATTGAATTTTTGACATTTCTATTTTATTTTATTTTTTTTTTGTTATTATAAATGCCGGAGCAAAAATACAAACACTTTTTCATGGCAACTTGTTACGCGCTTTAACACGACATAGTCAGTTTTTCAATCGGACGTTGCCTATTTTTATATCCATCATCAACTTATTTTTCTTAAATACGGTCCTGATATTTTGAAAACTGATTTTGAAAGGTTTTTTTATTACAAATTCAGCAATGTATCACATTTGATGGTCTGATCGCATTTTGAACCTTTTATGGACCATCATCACGAAATTTTTGAATAGAGACCTGCATTTTCAAAAAAGTTTATTTACTTAACTTTCCTTTGTGTTTAATATTTTATAAAATAAGGAAAAGTACTAAAATAAAATATTGTTAATTAGGCAATTTAACATAAAACACTAAATGCTTGTAAAATTAACATTAAAGTTACCTATATAAATGATCATTATCAAACACTGATAAAATACATATTCATGATTTCCAGAAAAAAAATTATTTTTGCAAGCTCATGACGAGCTGATAGAGTTTTTCATGAATCTCCAAAGATAAATAATATCTTACAGTTCTATCTGCGACATCATAACAACGATGTGATGTTCTAAAAAACAATAAATAAAAACAGGCGGCTTTGAAAAAAAAAATAGACGACTTTGATGTAATTCAGTATCTGTCATAATTTTGTATTGTACAATTTTGTATTTAGCTGGTACTAGTATTTAACTCTGAATTAGTTAATTCATGGTAGTTATTAACAAAAAAATTTGGCGGAATTTTCAAATGTACAAAAATATGATATGCTATCTAGTTACATACTATGTCAATATGTAAATATAATTTTTGATATATCCCCAGAGAACAAAAGTCAAGAGGTATTATAGCAGGGGATCGCGCTGGCCATCTTATTCTCGAATATGTTCCAATCCATCTTGCCGATAAATATTCCTGGACGCCTCTGGAATTATACGCCTGAGCACCGTCTTGTAAAAACCAATAATCTTCAATATCAGCTTGAGGTAAATCAGCTAACGCCGCTTCTACTTCATTTTCTAATAAATTTTGGTAGCGTTCAGAATTTAAAGATCCCTATAGAAAGATCCGAATATTCCAGCCCACATATTAAAACCGAAACGGTGTTGGTGTCTGCGCACTTTATAAACTGAACTCTAAGATTTGTTTCACCCAAAAGTGAGCATTTCTTCTGTTGAAAATTCCATTATTGGTCACCCGACTTTCATCCGACCAAATGATTTTATATGGAAATTGCTCATTATCTCCACATTGTGTGGTGTACCATTCACAGAATTCTCTGCGCCTCGCGTAATCCTCTGGTCGAAGTCCCTGACAAATTCTAAATTTAAATGGACGTATTACATAATTAATAATACTTTTATTTTAGTACTTTTCCTTATTTTATAAAATATTAAACACAAAGGAAAGTTAACTAAATAAACTTTTTTGAAAATGCAGGTCTATATTCAAAGATTGCATGATGATGGTCCATAAAAGGTTCAAAACGCGATGAGATCATCAAATGTGATACATTGCTGAATTTGTAATAAAAAACCTTTCAAAATCATTTTTCAAAATGTCAGGATTTAAAAAAAATAAGTTGATGATGGTTATAAAAATAGGAAACATCCGATTGAATAACTGATTATGCCAAGTTACCATGAAGAAGTACTCTTATTTTTGCTCTAGCATTTATAATAACGCCAGAAAAAAATAAAATAGAAATGTTAAAAATTCTAATTTTTTCAAATATCAAAAAAAATCTCGTTATTTTTTTTTTGTGTCACTTTATTGTTCCTCTAATTACACAACTCTTTTTCCATTTAACCGTAATTGTATCTATTACCATTTTCGAGATCCCCATAGTGTGAATCCTTATCTTGGACACAGTGTATATCGTAAAAGCACCCATACAGAGAATATTATTCCTTGCCAAAATAATTCACCTCAAAATTTTTGTCTAGCTGTGATCTGTTCATACGTGTACAGACAATGCAACTATGGTCTTAAAAGCACTAATTATGATTTGGAGAAGAATATTATGTATGACACCCGTCAATAATGGTTATGACAAAGAAGTATAGGACAAAATAATAAGAACGGTTAACAAGAGTAAAAGACTACGACAGTTCACCAGTCTTGAAAAGATTGAAGATAACAAACAATACTATTGTGGCCCTGTATCACAGACTATTGCCAATTGCTTGCGTTCTTATCTATAGAAATCTCTTTTAAAGTCCCTAACAACATGGGAGTCAGTTTCTGTTACTTTAAGGACAAAACTGTGTATCTATATACGTGGGTATGACCACACGTAATATATTGACTCCAGCTAAGGAACATATTAGAAAAATGAACAACCACAAAGGTACCAAGTTTTCGCATTTTGCGGAATATATTTATCGGAGGGACATGATTTTAAAATACAGGGTGATTTATAATAGGTGTACAAAACTTTGACATCGTATTCGGAGAGTTATGTTAAGAAAAAAATGTTATATGAAGATAGGTCGTATTTTGTTTATTTACAGAACTACATATGTTGGAAATTTTATTTAATTAGAAAGTAAAATTAAAACTTTAAAAATGGATAACAAGAATAGATTTTAAAGTTGTACTTTAATGATTATTTCTAATTCAATAAAATTTAAATCTGATGTAGTTCAATAAATAAACAAAATACCACCTATCTTCATATAACATTTTTTACTTAAAATGACTTTCCGAACACGATGTCTAAGTTTTGTACACCTATTATAAATCACTCTGTAGATAACAGCAACAATGACCTAAAACTTAAAGAAAAATTTTACATTAATTCTTTCCTCAAAAAAGATGTTAATTTACTGAACAAAGTAATTAGTCTGCCACCGGTGATACCGAATATTGTCAGTTGTTATTATAATATACATTATCTGTTTTTTGTTGTTGATGTTATTGGATTTATTTTAATTGTTAATAGTCAGATTCTTGTAATTGGTGGTACTTAATAGGTTTTCCCATATTTTATTTATCTTTGTTGTTTTTTATATGTATACATTCATTGTGACCATGACGTTAAAAGTAAAATAGTTTTAAATATTTTTACACACATTTGAATGAATATTTTTCATTTTCATTTTTGTAGTTCCTTCCTAAAAATATTGTAATTTATTTATATTGAAACTTTTATATACATTTATATATATATATATATATATATATATATATATATATATATATATATATATATATATATATATATATATATATATATACACGTATGTGTGTGTAGAAACTTTTAATTATTATAAGTTATTTTATGAACGAATAAGTTCAAAGGTAAATAATTTTTAATTAATTCAAACATAGATTATGGTTGCTTCCATATACACCTAAAGAATATGTTGCATTCTTTAAATACTAAAGTTCAAAGCTGATTGTAAGACCGTATTTCCATTTGGGTAAGATATGACTTCTCTCTCAATATTCACAAGCAGTTGATGAATACTCAGATGGTTACTGTAGATGTATTCTTAATTCTGTTGCCTGAAGTGCACAAGCGCACTTGAAATAAAAATAATTTCTACAAATTCGCTGTTGGTTATAACAATTTTGTTGAACGTTATGAAATGCGTTTGTGTTTCATAATGTACCTATATGTTATTATTATTATTATGTTTTTTATGTTATTAACATTAAAGAATGATGCTTTATTGCTTTGAAAATACAATTTAAGAGAGTGTTTTGCTTGTTGCTTCTAAAGGTGAAATTCATGGTAGTTTGCTATGGTTATTATTGCTTGAACAAGCCTACATTACTAATAATGATATTGCCAAAAAAATTTGGTTAACATAAATTAATTTCAGTTGGATGAGGTTGGGTTTTTTATCGGACCCAAAAGGAAAAGTACCAGTCAAAGTTATAGCACGAACATTTGCTTCTGGAAAAACTGAGAAGTATGTTTATCAATGCCTTGCTGAATTAGACTTACCTAGCGGAAAGAATGATCTTATCGAACCAGAGCAATTTACGTTTGACAAGTTTTACGCTTTATATCACAAGATTTGTCCTCGAAACGATATCGAAGATTTGTTCAGGTTTATGTAAGTTGTATTTGCGTGTTGAAATGCTATGGAATTACATTTATTTTCAGTACACAAGGGAAAGCTGATTATATCAACTTGGATCAATTTATCAATTTTTTGAATGATAAGCAAAGAGATCCGCGGTTAAATGAAATATTGTATCCATTGTATGATGAAAAACGTGCTTCAGAAATCATATATACTTATGAACAAGATGAAGAATCTAAGAAACTAAAAAGGTTTACAAAGGACGGTTTAATTAGGTATGTATTTTGTACATTTGTAATTAATAAATTATTATTATTCATTTCTCTAGATATTTAATGTCGGATGAAAATGCACCTGTGTTTTTGGACCGTTTAGATATTTACATGGAAATGGACCAACCTCTATGTGCTTATTATATTAATTCTAGTCATAACACTTACCTAACGGGTCGCCAGTTTGGTGGGAAATCTTCTGTTGAGATGTATCGACAAGTTCTACTAGCTGGTTGTAGATGTGTAGAACTTGATTGTTGGGATGGTAATGTTTTTAGATTATCATTAACGCCCTATTGTGAAGTTTAAATTTTAGGCAAAGGTGAAGATGAAGAGCCTATAATTACTCATGGAAAAGCCATGTGTACAGATATTCTTTTCAAAGATGTTATTATGGCTATAAGAGACACAGCTTTTGTTACATCAGATTACCCATTGATTTTATCATTTGAAAACCATTGTTGTAAAGCTCAACAATATAAGTTGGCAAAATATTGTGATGAAATGTTAGGTGACTTACTCTTAAAAGAACCTTTAGATGATTATCCTTTAGAACCAGGTATACCATTACCTCCCCCATCTGCATTAAGGAAAAAAATTTTAATTAAAAATAAAAGGTATTTAGCTAATTTTCTAAATGTAGTTAGTATTAAGTCAATAAACATTTTAGATTAAAACCTGAAGTTGAAAAAATGGAACTTGAATTGTTTAGGCAAGGTCAATTTGTTATTGAAGATGAAGAACGGGAAGATGCTAGTGCTTCTGCAACATCAACTGATGTACCAGTAGAGGTAAATATTTTTTTACCTATAACTTTTTTGGGTAATCTGTAATAATTATATATTGATTTTTTGTAAATTTGAGTATCTATGGTTTGGTAATGTTGTGAGGATTAAAGATTGCATCTCTAGGTTAAGTTCAACAAAATAGGAAACGCTACCATTTAACACGTTTTAATCCAACCATCGGAAAACGGTCAAAATGGAGGTGGTAAAATTACAATTGCATATGATTTAGAAAGTTGAAATTGAGTTTCCTTATAGGTAATTTTTTAGAAAGGTAGCATAGAAAAATATAGGGCTTGTTAAATTACATATTTTAGAGCTTTAGAGATACAAGCTCAAATCGATGTAAATTTTGTCTTTATGTATATAGAACTGGTGTAAATTCTAAACAAATGAGATTACTGTCAAATTACTTACATTAATGGAATGTGAGTCTGTAATACTGCAAGGATTCACACATACCAAAGCAACTTGACTAATATTAAATTCTATATGTTTTGTTATGAATAAGTTCAAAAGCAAATAAGTAATTAAAAATTATTATTAATTTTATTAAGTACATAAATAAAAAGTTTACCTCGAGCAGGATTTGAATCTGTACTTTGTTAAGAGATCGATAATTTTATGAACCTGGTCCACTTTAATCTACGACTGAGCAGAAGGCACCAAATCTATTTATTACCCAAACTGTTAAGTAGCTAAAATTTGTAGCTATTTGGAGCTATTGAGATACAAGCCCCAATCGATGTAAATTTTGTCTTTATGTATGCAGAACTGATGCAAGTGAATAATTCCTGAACAACTCGAAACACATTTTTATTTTTCAAATAGCTGATGTCTTGTCAAAGCAAAAAAATTAGGCATTGTTAAAAATCAAAAAATATAATTTTCAAATTACTATAAACACAATTTGGTGTACAATTTTCTTATTGAATACCACGCGAGGTTAAATTAAATCCGGAAATTTTCTCTCACTCATAAATATTTTTAGAAAATATTCAGGAGCTCGAAAAAATCTCCGGAAATAATTTAACCACTTGTGGTATTACTAGTGAACATTTGTATTCAGACTGTATTTTAGGCTAAAAATACTAGATTTGTTTTGAAAATACTTTATGTAACATAATAAATATTATCTTGAGATATTTTAATTTTTTCTTAATTTATAAACGCCCGATATGATGTATAAAAAAAATTTTTATATGGCAATATTAGTTTACTTTTTGTTGTAAAATTAATAATAAAGATTTTAATTCTCTTATCAACTCCATCCGTGAACACACTACATAGTTATGCTAAATTATAGTGTGGTATTAATGACATAAATAAGATGAAAATAAAACAGAACGAAAATTGAGTAGATATTGTGTTAGAATTGTGAAAAGGAGAGATGAAAGATTGGAGGGGTTAATATATGTATTTGTATAATTTATCTAATTAAACAATATAGTCTTGTGATTTGATTTTTTTTGTAAGGTATTGCCTTTTGTTTTCATTACAATGTTAACTACATTTATAATTTTCTAGCCTACTCCTACTGAAGTACCTGGAGTAGAAGATGCTGCCCCTGTTGTTCAATATACTGGTTCCACAACGAACGTTCATCCATGGCTTAGCTCAATGGTGAATTATGCTCAACCTGTGAAGTTTCAAAGTTGGGAAAATGCTGATAGTAGGTGTTCTATAATTTTTCCCAACTTCTCAATTTGTGTATACATGTTTTTTTTGCATTCACATTCACTTAAAAAATTTAAAGTTTTTCAAGGAGTTCCTAGTAACAGTTTAATTCTTTACAATTTTGTGGGATCAAATGGATACTGGAGAATTTGATCAAATAAACAGTTGTATAAAATTCTATTGTTACAAGTTTGAACTATGGTTTAATTTATTGCTAAATATAAAATTTAGGATCAGGATCCTGTAATAAATAAAAGATGATGTGTGAACTAATACGTTTAAATTATAAAATAAACATTTGTCTAATTTATGAAGAAGAACACCAAATATAGTCAAAACAAGCAGAATTGTCTTAAAAGATAAAAAAATTGTGGTAATATTGCGGTAATATTGAGATGTAAGAGACTACTATGCTCCTAATTTTTATATAATGTAATATTGCAAATAGATTTTTACACAAGAAAAATGGCATATTGCACAGGGTCTGATAACAATAGGGGAGTGAAAGGTACATAGGGAACTAGTATAGTTACAGAAAAGTATATATGGAAAGACTTTTCTATTTGGGTCAATGTCATGTATTTAAAAGCAAGTTTTACAAACATTTTAGCTGTAATTGTAATTCTTATTGAAATGTTAAAGTTTGTAAAATTTACTTTTTAATACATGTTGACAAAAAACGATTAGTAGTTTTAATTATGAATGTAAGTCGTGAAAGTTTCCTTTTCGTATGTATGGAAACGTTGTAGCTACTATAATTTACAAATATTTTTGAATAACAAAGCGGTTCCTAAAGTAAAAACACAAGCCATTTTTTAAGACATGCTAACATACAAGATACCACTGTCAAGAAAACAAATTTGATCATACATACAGGCATTCCACGGTGTACTCTATACCAGACGGAAATATAGGAGTGGAGACGTGACTTAGTTAGGTCTAGAAATTTAATGAAATGCATACAGTAGCATATAGAAATCGTGGAATTTTAGACTTGGCTAACAAATTACAATAATATCTGTTGGAATATGATTCGCATATGCCATGTACCGGATTCACGAAACACCTGTGTTATTTAATGTTACAAAATATTGCATTGTATAATTATAAAAAACTACCAAACCTCTATAAATCAATTGTGAGCGTCAAAAAAGTTTAATATCATTTTGATAATTTAAAACATTACAATAAAAGTCAAATTAGTGGTTGTATTTACTGAAATTGCAGTTACATATGTGTTTATTAAAAAAAAATACATGGATATTTTACTAATTTTAAGAAATCGGGTTGATTAATTACAGGAATAGGATTACCAGCTGTTTACTAGTTTCTATCAGTTAATGAATTGATAAAATATCCATGAAACATGCTGATGCAATTTGTTTGCGATGTACGAAATATTGTTTTGTCTAACTATAAAAAATTAAGAAATGATGTAATTTCAGGCCACACAACAAGTTTGGCGTCAAAATGAAAATGATAAACATTGAAATTAATTCCCGACTTTTCTATTATCTTGTGTTTGCATTAGTATCAATTACAAGTAAATTATAGAAGTTACACTTAATTATTTAGTACCACAACACTTTTACATTAGAAATAAAGAATAAACAAGCATCGTTCAATACTATGAATACCTCTAAACAAGATATTATTATAAGATTTTTTTTGTTTGGATTGTTATTATTAAAAAATATAATTTCCAATCATTTGAGACCAGAGTTTTGATTTTTAGTCGTTAAAATTTGATTAACAACAAGGAATTCTGTCCGTTTCTCAATACTTTCCGTGCAGAAATCGACCTACCGACGTCATCGTCGGAGCTGAAAGTGTGGGCTATATTCCTGCGTGGTATAAAGTACGCCGTGGGCATTCAGATAGCTGAAAAGTTGCGTGAAAAAATTATCACCAGATTTGTATATTGCTGTATGTTGTAAATTGAAAATTTAGGAGCAGTTAGTAATTTTATTAAAAAATAAAGCACTCCTTATACAATCATTGTGAGGCAATGCAAATAAACGGCCATTACTATGTTTTAAGAAAAATTAAAAATCAAAAATGAAAATGAAAGCACGGGAGGTGTGAGATTATTTTGACGCAACGGGTATATGCAGTCTTGTTGTTGTGCGTAGAACGTATTTTGGATGGTAAATGAACGTGAATTTGCATGAGAAATTTTTTTTTGTGTGTACAAAATGTAAATTAGTGGAAATGCTATGCCACTAGAATTGTAGTAAAGTGTTGTGTATCATGTAAAACAGTATTTAAATGTTGTGTAAAATTTTTTAAGTTGAAAGTATTAAATTTGATTGAGAAATAATATTTTGGTAAAACCCCTAACTACTTTAAAATTCATAAGAAACAACTTATTGATTTGTTTAACAATAAATTAATTAAAATTTTGTTTTGACAAAAGGGAAGAAGTATTTTAACAGCAGAAATGGGGCAATGAACCTATTGGTTCATAAAAAAATAAAAACTATTTGAATCATGTGTAATCGTATTCTGTTTGAATGGGCCTCTGTAACCGACCCGCTTCCTTTTTACTTGTTAAATTGATCATTTTAATTTTTTAATTGAAATAAATGTTAATTATATCTTTATATGCCTCGCCTAGTAATTCAGCACAATGAGAAAACTCTACTCTTCAGGACCTCTGGGGTGTTTTAATACATTTATGATAACAATAAAACATTAATAAATTTATTCAAAACAACAGACAAAACAAATTTAAATCGTCATTACAAAGAAAACCAGGATGTGTGAATCAAAGGCACGCCGGTTTTAAAGCTACTACTAACATGAATCGAAAGCGGACGTAATAACCCTCTAGATCAGGCATGTCAAGCACATGGTCCGCCAATACGTAGGTTGCTCTTAAAATTTTTTTGATAAAATATATGATTTTAATATTTAAAAGTAAATTTTGTTTTTATTTGTATGCAGTTCAGTTTAATGCAATTGCGGTGAGCAGTGTAAATTAACTATAAGTGATTATTCGATTAATAACGTGTCTACTTACAATTATATCAAGCCTTGACGATTGTAGTTGGAAAGGTGCCAAACGAAAAGAGGAGACGAAGCCGAACGCAGATGCGATCTAATCCGACACATGCTTTGAAATTGTGAACTCTAACATGGATTTTGGTTTTTATTCATATTAAATTAAAAAGTTATTTAATAAAAATATAATCAAACTTCAAGAAATCAAGAACAATGAGTAAGAAAAGATCCATTGAAGAGCAACATCGTAATTTTAAAAACACTGGGAACTGGAATATTTTTGTGTCCAAAACAAGTGTAAAATATTATGTGTGGTCTGTAAAAACTCCATTTCAGTTGCTAAGGAATACAATCTTAAAAGTCACTATGGCACAAATCATAAAACAAACTATGACCAATACATTGTAAAATTTCATGAAGGCAAATTGTCAGAATTGAAGTCAATTCTTCAAAAACTACAAACTGTATTCATTAAATCTGTTGAAGACAGTACAGCTGCTGTAAAAGTTAGTTATATGTTATCACATTTAATCACAAACAGATTGAAACCATTTACTGAAGGAGAATTTATTAGTGAATGCTTAATTAAAGTGACAGAAGTATTATGTCTAGCACAAATAAAAAAATTTAAAAGTGTAAGTTTAAGTTGAAATACAACAGAGTTGATGAAATAGCTGAGAATTTGAGAAATCAGCTTAACTCAGTAATATCAACATTTCAAGCCTACTCTGTTGCAATTGATATTCGTACAGATATTCGAAATATCGCTCATCTGGCCGTTTTTATTCGCGGATGCGATGTTAATTTAAAAGCAAGTGAAGAACTTTTGGAAGTCATTATACGACTACCGGAGCTGATATTTTTGATGCATTTATGGAAGTTTTGAAGAAGTATAAGTTACCATTGGAAAAGTTGGTTTGTCTTGCAACTTGTGCACCTACCATGACCGGTACTACTAAAGGAGTTGTTGCAAGATTAAAAGAAGCATACAAACAGCATGGTAATAATAATTTCGACCATTGTATTATTGTATTCACCAGCAAGTACGCTCCAAAGTTTTAAATATCGGACATGTTTTAAAAATAGTCACCAAAATTGTAAATTATATTCGAACACGTGGGCTTAATCATCATCAATTTCCTTTATCTTTGGAAGATATAGAATGTGAATTCACTGATCTACCATATTGTACGGAAGTTCGATGGCTTTCAAGTCATAAAGTGCTAAAACGATTCTTCAAATTGCTGGATGAAATCATAATTTTCTTGGAAACAAAAAATTATGAATGTGCTGAATTAAACGATGGACAATGGATAAACGACTTGGCTTTCTCAGTTGACATTACAAACTTCAAGCCAAAAGTTATGTTGTTACAGTGCTATTTGATAATATTATTACTTTCAAACAAAAATTATTACTTTAGCGAAAACAAATTAAAAAAGAAAACTTGTGTCACTTTGAAAGCTGTCAATATCTATTGCTTAAATCACCTAAATATAGAATATGCTGACCAAATTAAATTGTTAGAAACGGAATTCGATCGAAGATTTTCTGATTTTACAGGCTGTGAATTGTTGATGAAAACTTACAAATGCAATTAATTGATATCCAATGTGATTCTTTGGTGAAGGAGAAATGTATGGAAGTTGGAATTTCAGAATTTTATACATATTTATCTGTAGATCGGTTTCCTAAAATGTTTTCGTTTGTTACGTGTATACTGGCTATGTACAGAAGCACTTATTTATGAGAGCAACTATTTTCCTTAATGAAAAATAAAATTCAAAAAGGTCAAGATTAACCGATCAACAGCTATCATCAATTTTAAAAATTGCATCAGCTCAAGATATTCAACCAAATATTGATGACTTGCTTTGCAATATCATATGAGTTTTACATGCCTGCTCTAGATTTCAATTCAATTCAATAAAGGACACGTTTACTAAATTATTATGTCACCTTTTTTAATTATTAAGCATTACACAAAACACATGCAAAACCGGCCTAAGCAAACTGACCTTCCCAATCGATTTCCTTTTCAATGGAAAATTTACCTCTTTTGAAGTTTGCATTCCAATTTTTGACAGTCGCATACGAAGGACATTCATCGCCAAGGGTCGTAATTTCGGTCGACATCCTTTTTTCAAATTTTATTGCGCAACTCTGATTGGACTTTTTGACGTGAAACTTTACACTGACACTTCTAATAAGTTATTCTTCGCTGCTATGGAAATACAATATTTTCTTTATCCACGGAACCGATCTAGGCTAACTAAATATCAATACATCCTCATATGATCGGAAAGTTTTGTAACTTACCCGGGAATGGGTCGGCAGGTAGAAATAACGGTTTTTGATTCCAACTAGGTCGGAATAGCAGTCAGGAACGAAGGTAGGATGGAAGTGATCGAAATGATCGGAGATAATAAGTCGTTGACGATTTTGGGAAAGAAGCCGAAGGCGAAGACGACTTCAGGAAGAAGTAATTTATTTCGCGTCGCGCTTACGCTTGTATAGTGAGAGATCTAACGTGAGATAATGGAGGTGGCGGGTTGGTGGGGTTCTGCGTCGAAATCTATAACGATTTCAAACTACGGAAGAAGGGGAACCAATTAATTATTGTAATGAACAGGAATATTTTTATGCAAAACAAGCGGGTAATTAAATAATTCATTTAAGAATTTTTGGATCTTTATACAGTTATAACATCAATTAAGGTACATTTTAAAAAGTGCGCTTTGTGGCCAGGCGATACAAATTATGTAAAGATATAAAGTGTGCAAAGTTAGCGGAACATCTAATCACGGTCACATTTTGAGAATGAATTGTTTTGGTAAATATCCTAAGCTTACAAACAGGCATAAACGTAGAGCCAATCAATAAACGCGATTACTACATTTGATACATCAAAGGAAGTTAGTATCTAGTAATGACCATATCTTGAGAACCGTTTATTTTGCCAAATTAGCACAAACGTGGTATTTGTAACGGGAGCTTTAGAAAATTTCAAATTCGCGCGAAGCTATATGACATTAAATAGTTGTACTATTATTTTTGTAGATAAAGAAATGATTATTGGTTATTTGTATGAAAATGTGTTTAATATTAAGACAAAAAACTTGAATTTATTTCGACAAGTATTTACATATTTAATTATAAAGCTTTTAAATAAGCGCGGCAATTCGCGAAAGCATAAATGCTTTGCAAAGAGAGAGGAAGAGGCTGTCATAGTGGCTTTAAGTAAGTGGTCAGAGTTGGTTGATAGTAACTAAAGAGGGTAATAGTCTAGTTACCCTAAATTTAGAAATACAGTAAAATAACATTTAGTGTATAATAGGGAAGAAGTGAAATTACCATCCTTATTAAGAAAATAAAAGGCTAAATCAAATACTTAAATGCAAATGTTATCAAGTTGGTGATAATAAAAAAGATTGCGCAATAATTTAAAATCTGGTTTTGTGCGCGTCGAAAGTGTTCCGAGATTGTGTTCAAATATTGAACGATTAAATATAAAATAAAACAATCGATCCAGTGTAATAGATCGATATATAAAGCAAAATAACTGGAAAACATTGACAATTAAAAGCACGGCCGTTGGTAGTTCGCTTACAATTAGTCGCGCATGCCGTTTGTAATAAAAATTAAAGTAATAATTGACTATTATAAATATATCGAGCAATTATTTGCAAAAATCATGAAAGTGTTGGAAAGAAAATTGCAATAGACTTAATCCACAAAAAAGGTGTAAACAAGATATCGTGGGTACAAAAGAAGCAAGGCGCCAAGTCCGCATCATCGGCCCAATTGCGTCATCCGCTTGACCACATTGCAGTTACGTCATCGGATTTCAACGAAGCAACAGATAAGTACGATTTCTAATTGTGTAAATAAAGAAACGTTTATGTGTTTTATTTCAATATTGAACGGAAAATATTTCATTCAATTTTAAGGAAGGGTTTTTTTGTTGCATGTTTAGTATTAAGAATATTACTTGTAATTAAAGGTTTGATTGTTATGTGTTGTTGTAAACCAAACATTTCTGCGCTGCGAATTTCAATAACTAATTAAATAAGTATAACGTTTGATTTATTTTTATTCTTAAAGACTATTAATATTAAAAGCTTATGTAAATATTGAACATATAAATACGGAAGGAAGTAAACTCAATAGAAATCCAAATAAATAAGAAAATCAGATTGAGTATTAATTTCGGTAATTGATAACAGTGACCATTTCTTTTAACATTTGTACTAGCTGGCGCACCTAAATAAGAAAAGGATTTGCAAACATAAATATTAAAGTTCATTTAATCAAATTTAAATTAAATAGCAAGTGAATTAAAATTAAATTAGTAGATGATATCTTTATAAATCAAACCAATTCAGCTTAAATTAAAAGGTAACCAATTCATATTTTCCCAAGAACAATATAAATTTTGTATTAAAGAATTTCGGAAATCATATTGAATTATAAAAGAACCCAAGTCTTATTCTTTGTAATGGGGTGAACAAATCTGCTGTAACCAATGCATGTGGTTCCGTGATACGTGCCGTTACAAGTAAGTTCGACCACAATTTTTTTACTAAGCATTTGCCCATAAAGTTTACGAACCGCTGTTACTACCTAAAAGTTCATTTGATAACTAAGAATTCCTTGAATGTATAAATAGCTGTGTACATGTTACTGAAGTATTAAATAAAAATGATTTAAAGATTTAGCTAATCCTATAATTATCCTTATGTATGTTTTATATAACTTTACTAAAATATACAAAATTAATTTTAGAGAAAAATACTCATCATAATATGTCGAGCTTCTCAGAACCAGTTGGATTAAATTATTTAAAATCTTCCTCCATTGAATTTGTAAACTACAACAAGAGACAAATGTCACGAATTTACCCTAGCGGCACAAGAGCGAATTCATCAAATTACATGCCTCAAGTATACATTTTACTACATTCTCAAGTCATGTATTTAACAATGTTTGTAGGTATTTTGGAATGCAGGTTGTCAAATGGTATCTCTTAATTTCCAAACATCTGACTTACCTATGCAATTAAATCAAGGAAAGTTTGAATATAATGGTAATTGTGGGTATTTATTAAAACCTGATTTTATGCGGAGGGCAGATCGTATTTTTGATCCATTTTCTGAAAGTCCAGTCGATGGTGTGATTGCTGCGCAATGCTCTGTTCAAGTAATTTCAGGACAGTTTTTGTCGGATAAAAGGTATAGTGTTAAAAAATAAATCCTTAGATTCTATTTGTAAAACTTTAAGGTTGGAACATATGTTGAAGTAGATATGTATGGTTTACCTACTGACACAATTCGAAAAGAATTCCGAACTAGATTAGTACCAGGAAATGGTTTAAACCCTGTCTATAATGAAGAACCATTCTTGTTTAGGAAAGTAGTTCTGCCTGATTTAGCTGTACTTCGTTTTGGTGTATATGATGAAAATAGTAACTAATTTCATTTCTAAATTTTTTTTAGTTATGCTTATCATTATAGATAAATTGCTCGGACAGCGAATTCTTCCACTTGATGGTTTACAAGCAGGATATCGCCATATTTCGCTGAGAACAGAAGCTAATTTTCCTATGTCTTTACCTATGTTGTTTTGTAATATTGAACTTAAGATTTACGTTCCTGATGGATTTGAAGATTTTATGGCGGCACTTAGTGATCCTAGAGGATTTATGGGAGCTCAACAGAAACAAAACGAACAAATGTCCTCTTTGGGAATTGAGGTACAGTATTTTACTTGTGTAGTCTTCAACTTTGCAATGTGTAAATGTAATTATATAGTTTTAAAATCAAAAAAATTTTGTTTTAAATGATAATGTATATACTTTTTTAAAAACATTTCTGTACAAAATATTTAATCAAATTATGTTTCTATTTAAAGACATCATCGTTAACAGTAAATGGCAGACAATTTTTTATGAACAATTAGTCACCAGCAGAGAATTTTCGTTTACCATTAGGATAATATGATCTGCTTAATTTTGAATACTAAATTCGATGTACTTAAGTGTAAAAGAAAGCACATTTATTCCTTGGTTCTTTCCTGATTAATTTCATTGAATTGATTTTGCTTCATGTACTCTTATTAAAAATACTGATTTGTGTAATTACTAACTTATAATTACTGCAAGAAATAAAAGTATTATTGTCATCTAGGTAAGAAAGGGGTGCTATACCGCACTTTGAAATACCTAGTTTCAACTACTTTCTAAAGTTTATAAAGATCTATCCAATAAAAAACACCATACTTTATCTCATTCTTATGGTAGGTATTGCATATTAAATAAGTTAAGCACTCTATTATACAGGGTGTCCAGAAACTCTCCTGACAAAAGGAAACTACACATACTGACATGATGTTTTAATGATTTAACCTATATTACCTTAATCCAAAAATGCCTCCTAAGGGAGCTAGAGCGCTTTGAAGATGGTACCGTCAAGTTATTTTATGTGAAATATCTCAAAACACCGCTACGTAGCAAGTTCAAACTTGGTACAACGAATAAGTCAATAATGACAAACTGGCCACTGAGAACACGATTTTCTTACTGCCATCAGAAGCAGTCCACTTGGGGGAGCCAACACCTTTTTTTTTAACGAATTTTTTTTTTTTCAATTTTGTAATGGGTTTTACAGCAAATTTAAAAACTTCACGATATTTTCCATACAAAATGTGGTCTTAGTTGAAATTGCTATCTCATACCTTTTGGGAGAAAAATAAATTGAAACTTTTTGTGTTTCAGGCAGAAAATACCGTTTCATTACTAAATTATGTTTTCAGTGCCTGGTGGGTTGTGAACGGCGTTCTTAAGAATGTTTATAAACACATTTTTTAACCCATTAAGTACCGGTACCAAAAATAATAATGAAATTTAGAAAATTGTTACTAATTATCAATTATATCCTATTTTCATTATATAAAAATAATCAGATTTTTTTTGTCGCTTTTGGTTTACAAGAAATTAAGTGTCCTATATATATGACACTGGTACAATGTGAGTAGGATTGCACTCCCTATAACAATGAACATACTACGTGCAATCTGAAATAGTATGGGTGTAACGACTCGTGAAACAAAAAATTATTTTTATTTATGGTAGGGTTCAAAACATTCTGCAGACAGGGTTCTATCGCATTTTGAACAAAAAGTCAAAATGTTTTTTCTGGCAATTTGGAAATTGGCATCTACGCTGTTTTTCCCTCCGTCTTATCCAATAGCTGTTTCTATCATACCGAACATCAGGCACTACGCCATGCACATTGTGTTTCCAATGGCTAGAATGGCCTTGTTTTAAATAAAATGTCGCAACAGTTCTTCAGAAATCTAAACAAGATAAAGAACCTGACCCGTGAATTTTTCTGTACAAATTCCATGCATTTGTTATGGACATGTCAATCATTCTTGTAATTAACGACCAGTACCATTTTTTGCCTCTAATCCTAATAGCATATTTGCCAACTATCCAGTCATGATGATCAACACCCCCATATTGATTGTACAGTTTGATAACATTAGGTTGGGGGACACATTTGTTTTTGTTCCATTTTAAGATTAAAATTTCACCATTTTTGTCAAATCGATAATCAAATGTGCCACGCTCTTTCTTTGAAAGTTGAATTTAAAAGTGGGCATTTATCTATTCTGTTTTCACACATTCTTCCTGTAACAAGTAGGATAAGAAAAGTATAGATTGTTGCAGTACATACCTGTTGCACGAAGTCCAATTGATTTTAGATGAATCAGTATGTCACGGTTTGTAAAAAAGTTATCAAAGTATACCAAATGGTCATTAGGATTTTCAACGATTACTAAAAGATCTGTAATAACTTGCGAACCTTGCAGTAAATCTGGAGTTGCATTTTTATCTTTGCCAGTATAAACAGAAAATTTATAGCAATATCCATCTGAACTACATAGCGCCCATATCCAAATCGAATTGGTTTTGCTTGTATAAATTGCTTCGTACGATTGTGCCCATAGTATTTCACAATCATTTCATCAATTGATAAATGAGTAGAAAATGTACCCTA